>JAJJWW010011852.1:0-321318 GCA_023531295.1 Papaver armeniacum
GCAAGCATGGCTATAAGCTACCTAAAACCACGCAAGCGAAGTCACGCCAAGTACAAACCAAATTGGCGTTTCAAAACCCCTATGGACACGCCAATTTGGCGTGGCAAAAGGGTCTGTTTGTACTAGTGATGGTCTCTTATGTTTTAGAACCAGTCTACTATCGTTAACCTATAAAAGCATTTATAACATAAGTGTAGCTTTCTTTGAATCACGTGTAAGAACATTTGTTGGTCTCATAAGAGACGAAGCAAATTTAAGACCATTATGTATTTTTATAGAACAAAAACTCACCTAATGACATGGTCGTCGTCTTCGGTATCAGTGGCTGATGGGGATGAAACCGGCGGGTAACATAATGTTTTTCTCTTGCTCCCTGTTAGCATCCATAAGTTACCCCTCTAACAGGACTTTAGCTTTTGGATTAAGCTTACAGATAAACTTCAACGGAAAAGGACAGACCTAAGGCTACTAAGTAACGAAGGGGGTTTCGTGGTCTGTTTTTTTCTCCCAAATATTCTCGATAAGGAAAGCCAGTGCTGGTGTTGAGTTACTGAGCATATGGAATTGTCCTACACATTTCACCAATGAATCCTTATTAGGCTAATGGATATTCAATAATTAAGGCATATCAAAAAGTTAAAACGTGAAGAGACGTCTCAACGGCAATTAAAAATGTTACCAGATATTCACGATTCCGCACGTAATTCTGGAACTTTGATGCTTCGGAATAAGAGTAGCGCAACTTTGTTCATAGTTATTTTGCCTTACCTGTGTGATAGGTGTCTAAAACACCTAATTTAATATCTAGTATTTATGCTTTCTTTGCGAATTTTCGTGTGAATTATGTATCTCATGTGTGCTTTTGAGTTTATTAGGTGCAATGGAGTCATTTGGAGCAAAAAGACCAATTGGAACTCGTTCAAGTACAAGATTTCTACTTTTCATTGTGTAGAGGACGAGAAGATGAAGACGATGGCGAAAGAACGGAGTCATTCTGAGTTCGTATGGAGAAGTTACGAGCAAAACGAGAATTTGAAGGCTGAAAGGGCAAAATGGTCATTTTATAGGCCAAGTGCTATTGCCACCCCACCGTACGTTAAGGGGCAGTCATTCTGTTAAGGGGTGGCTTGTCTAAGAGGAACTGCTAAAGGAAGTCACGTCTTTTACTTGGGGGAAGCTGGGATTCAAATGTTATCATCAAAGACTTAGGGAAAAAATACTCGGGGCACCTTCATCTTTTTTGTCTTAATCAGGAAGAAGAAAACCGGGTGACGATGAACATTGATGAGGTTAAAAGTGGAGGTGGCTGCCATTATCGTGTGAAGCCGGAGATGGGGTTGATCATAATGAATGATGGTGATGTCGTGGCTGTTGGCGTATGAAGAATTGGAGCATGGTGATGCCATTTTCGGTGATGGCATTGATGGAGCTCGAGAAAGGTTGCATGGCTTTGATGATTTTCGGTGATGGAGATCGTGAGACAGGGAGGTTGAGTGCTGCCATTTAAGAGGACAGGGTGAACTCGAGTAATGAAGAAGAGGTGCGAGAGCTCGAGTGAGTAGCTTGAGTCTGTAGGAGATGATGATGCTGCCATTGACGAGTAAGTTCAGAGAGTTGTCTGGCAGTAAAGAGAAGGGCTCGAGCAAGTTCAAGGAGTTATTGGAAGACGATGGTAGTAAGGGAAGCATGGCAGTGATGCTGCTGGTGATCGTCATCGTTGATGAGGACTTGCTAGTGGTTTGCTGCCATTGATGGAAGGTAGTGTCGATATTGGTTATGCGAGGTTGGCAAAGTGGTGATGACAATGGAGCAAAGTGACGATGAAGACATACGAATCTGTGAGGTTTGTTGGTCGTGGGACCGAGCGTAGCTCAATGATAATGTCTGCTGCCACGTAACTCGGTGGCGAGAAGGAGTTGAACGGTGACCGATGATCGGAAAATGGAATGCCGCCGTTAAACTCGAGTTGAACTGGAACCGTGGTTGTTGGAGTTGTGAGAAATCATGAATTGGACAGAGACGATGGGATTGACGCAATGGTCGATAGAAAAAGGGCCATGGTTCGTTGGTCGATGGTGATCACCGGAAGTGGCTTCGATATTAGAGAATGGCAGAGATGGGCTGGGCTTCCACAGCTGCACGAGCTCAATAGGCAGTACACAAGCGTTTTCTTAATTTGCATGCCAAGACTTGGACGTGAACGATATTTAGAAGCTTCGGCGGGATTTGAACGGGGTGATGCAGGACACAATTCCTAAGAGATGCTCTTTCCTATTTTTGCTAGGTTTCCTAGTTTCTTCAAGAGGAGGTTATAAAACTCTATATATAGAGAAGCCTAGGCACAATTTAGGGATATCTTGGATCTCTTTTATCATATCTTTTTACGTTTTATTATTATCTCTACTTTTTCTAGGGTTTTGAAACCATGAAGTCTTTTCTCTTTCTTCTTGTGATGAACTCCTTGAATATGAGTACCTAAGTTTATTATTGGTTATGGAATAGTTGGATTTCACAAAGCATGATTCTTTGATTCAATATATTAGTTTTGTCTCATATCTATCGTTTGCAATTCTGCGAAAATATTGTTTTATGATTGATTGATTGTTTTGTCAAGTTGCAAATTGGTAGAACTTCTAATCACATCTATTGCTAGTTTAGGGTTTATTATACGCAAAAGTGATATTCCTTGGATACAAGTAGCATAATATGATTATAGTTTGTAGTGATATATTCTTATGATCATATGTGAATCGTAACCTTTGTTAAATTGAATTAGTGCGCTTTCCACGTTCAATTGCTTTGATTGGCCTGATTTCATAGAACTTAACGCATCTAGGGAATTAAACTTGATTAGTGCTTTTACACGTTAGGTTGTTCCTTTAGGTAGAATTCATATTTGCATCTTTTAATGTGTTTGTTGATGACATGAGGAGATTTGCGGGATATTCTTGCGATCAAGATATTCTAGGGTCATTGATAAAAGTTGAGATTAAATATCAATTCTAGTTATTGTGAAAAGCATGTTAGTGAATGAAAACGAAATCCTTAACCAATATCTTTTCTATATTATTTGTTTGCTTATTTGTTTCTTTGTTTTTATATTTGCTTAGTTTATAAAAATCGAGAAAATCCACCCGGTGTTTTATATAGGAAACCATAACAATTTGACAACCTAGACCTCTCTCAGGGATCGATCCTTTCTTGCCCTTGCTATATTTATATTTTGAGTAGTAAGAAAGTGTAATTTATATTTGTGTCGGTGACAACCGGTCAAATTTTGGCGCCGTTCTTGGGAGGCAGCGGTTGTCAATTGTTTTTGGTTTCTTATTTTTGTATTTAGTTTTTGTTTTATTTTTTTCTTATTTTCTGGGTTCTAACCTTAGTTTGAGAATTATTTCAGGTGCTTATTTCTATGGAAGGAGCATATTACGTGGATGGATACGGATTTCAACCTCAACAATATGATAACTACCAATTCCATGGGTATAATCAAAACCAATTCATTGGTTATGACCAATATTCCATGGAACCTTATGGTTTTCCTCAACAACCTTATGGCGGGGAACAACCACAAGGATGGGAGGATTCTTATGTTCGTGAACAAAAAGTCTCTAATTTTATAGATAAATTTTCCACCTTTTTACAAGAGGAATTTCAAAAAGCAAAAGAGACTACAAACGAGCAACTCCAAGAACTTCGTGAAGGTATGACTATCTTGCGAAGAGACATTGATCAATACAAGGAAGATATGGATAATTCTAATGTGCATATGGTTTGTGATGAATATTTGATTGATGCTAATGTTGAAAAAGGCGAATCCTTGGGCACTTTTGTTGATAATTGTGTGGCTAACTCAACTCTTGATCGTAATAATGATCATTCACCTATTCAAAAGGATGAGTTTGAGATTAGCAACACTAAATTCAGCGAGGAACAATCTTATGTTGACTATGATAGTGACGGTGATTATGATACATTGCTTGAAACAACTCATGGTGACATCTCCGAGGAGTCTTTTTGGGATCAAGATGAAGACGAAGAGGAATGTGTCGACACTTGTGTAGATTACTCAAGCATTGATCTTAATAATGATCAAGAGCCTATTCAAAGGGTGGAGCTTGAGGATGATGCATTTTCAAGTGTTCTAAAAGGTTTCTTATGATAAAATTTGGATCCGCAAAAGAGTATGTGCCTTACAACAAAGAGGAGTATGTTGAGAATGAAACCGTTATAACCAATATTGTGGAAGACCCAATTGAGCTTGCAAATGATTGTAATGATGATGTTTATGTTGAGACTTTGGTTACGGCAGAAACGGACGAAGAATGGTTGCAAGGTTTGATAGAGGACCATGATATCCAAGAGGTGAATAATTCACTTGATTTTTTCAAGGATGAAGAGGATTAGTGATACAAGAGATTGTGAAAGGTTTATCTAACCCTTTGCCTATTGTTTCTTCTCCTTTACCTCTTATTGGTTTGAATGTATGTGCTTCGAGAATATTGTTGAATGACTTTGTTTCTCGTTTTCCGCCATTAGAGAAACTTGATTCTCATACTATGCAGGTTATGGACCAAGAAACGTGGAAGTACCCGACTCATATATTATTTATACACTTCCAAGTGTGGACAAGAATAAGTGTGGGGAAGCTTTTATCGGCTACTAGCTTCACTTTTGCTTTATTGTACTAATATTTGTGTGAAGCTAGTGTTTCCAAAACAGGTTCTATGGAAGGATCCCCAACTTTTCAGATTGTTGGTGTATGGGGAATGAATCTTACAAGAAGCTAAGTCGGGCCGTCGACTTTAAAACAAGCGCTAAGTGGGAGGCAACCCACCGGTTTTGTATCTCTTATCCTTTTGCATTTTATTTTTGTTTCGTTTATTTATTTTTTACTGTTTTCATACCATATTTGCATCCCTATGTTTCATTTCATTGAGTCCGTAATCTATCTTAGAAGAGAATTATGACGAATACCTTTTTCGTCAGAAAATTTCAGACTGCGCGTAGTTCAGTCCAGAGACCATAACTGTCAGACCGTTTATCAAAACACTGTGAAATTTTGACACTGTGTAGAAAACACGTAGGTGAACAACTTTTGTGAAATGGAGTTTTTCCAAATTCCTTACCAATTTGCACAGTTTTTGCGTTTTATCTGCTGTTACGTCAGAATTCAGAACTTTCGGTTTTACACATTGAGGACAATGTGAAGTTTAAGTGTGGGGGAGCATTTATATGTTTGTATAGTTTGTTTTTGACACCATTAGTGGATGGAACCATTTTGAATGCAGGAGTTGAGGAACCAATTAACTAAAAGGGAAGAATATAGCTCAGAAATCACAAATTAACATGATAGTTGTTACCATATCTCGGAATATCACCATATCGCATTCTATTTTTATTTTTCCATATTTATCTATTGTTCTCTAAGTGCTTTGGTGGGTCACTAAACATCGACGTGTTATTACTGCTAGGATGAAATAGAGTGATTGAGTTACTAGAAAAAAGAAAAAAAAAAAAAAAAAAAAAAAAAAAAAAAAAAGGACCGATCAATTAGACCAAAACGGAATAAAAAGACACTTGGGAATAGCAGTATGTGTGAAACGTAGTCCCTGTCTCCGTCGCCTAAACAAGCGTGGAATGCAGGATCCAAGGCAACTATCATGTACTTGCTGACAAGAAGCATGCGCTTGGATCCAAAAGATCTAATCATGTTAGTCTAAAAAAAGAGAAATTGGATCCAGTTTGATCCAATCATAAAAAAAAAAAAAAAAAAATTTATTATTGTGTTGAATAAAGTCACTCTTGGTTCCCTTGTATATGCCAATTGATTTGATGTAGCATTCAGCACGAAGTAGCTCAATCCAATAGGATTAGGTTCATCTTAGCAGTGACCTTCAGACAGATATGGGAAACATCGAACACTTGTGAATATTCGCCAACATCTACATCTTTATCCATCTTCTGAATCTTTTCATTGTGATTGTGGTTGTTAGTTTCCGAGTATTGTGGCTTGTTCGACTATCTAATTAGAGTTTATTTACTAATATATGAATTGAATTTGCAAGGTACCTCATCCTGTAGTCAATTTGGATTCGTTCATTGATTTGTCACGAATAGACGGAGTTTGAAATATAGGTTTTGTAGGTATATCTCTAGTAAACCTTCACGAGACTATAACTCGTCCACTAGGGACACCTAGGGGTTTAAAGGCTTGTTATTTATGCTAAAATTAACCGTAGCCTCGACGTCACGGAGTTGTATGTATTGGTTTTAGTTTTGTTTTGTTTGATTTGCTCGAGGACTAGCAAAGTCTAAGTGTGGGGAATCGATAGGTGTCTAAAACACCTAATTTAATATCTAGTATTTATGCTTTCTTTGCGAATTTTCGTGTGAATTATGTATCTTATGTGTGCTTTTGAGTTTATTAGGTGCAATGGAGTCATTTGGAGCAAAAAGACCAATTGGAACTCGTTCAAATACAAGATTTCTACTTTTCATTGTGTAGAGGACGAGAAGATGAAGACGATGGCGAAAGAACGGAGTCATTCTGAGTTCGTATGGAGAAGTTACGAGCAAAACGAGAATTTGAAGGCTGAAAGGGCAAAATGGTCATTTTATAGGCCAAGTGCTATTGCCACCCCACCGTACGTTAAGGGGCAGTCATTACGTTAAGGGGTGGCTTGTCTAAGAGGAACTGCTAAAGGAAGTCACGTCTTTTACTTGGGGAAGTGGGATTCAAATGTTATCATCAAGACCAGGAAAAATACTTAGGGGCACCTTCATCCTCTTTGTCTTAATCCGGAAGAAGAAAACCAGGCGACGATGAACATTGATGAGGTTAAAAGTGGAGGTGGCTGCCATTATCGTGTGAAGCCGGAGATGGGGTTGATCATAATGAATGATGGTGATGTCGTGGCTGTTGGCGTATGAAGAATTGGAGCATGGTGATGCCATTTTCGGTGATGGCATTGATGGAGCTCGAGAAAGGTTGCATGGCTTTGATGATTTTCGGTGATGGAGATCGTGAGACAGGGAGGTTGAGTCTTTGCCATTTAAGAGGACTGGGGTGAACTCGAGTAATGAAGAAGAGGTACCGAGCTCGAGTGAGTAGCTTGAGTCTCAGTAGGAGATGATGATCTTGCCATTGACGAGTAAGTTCGAGAGAGTTGTGCGCAAGTAAAGAGAAGGGCTCGAGCAAGTTCAAGGAGTTATTGGAAGACGATGGTAGTAAGGGAAGCATGGCGGTGATGTCTTGGTGATCGTCATCGAGTGATGAGGACTTGCTAGTGGTTTCTGCCATTGATGGAAGGTAGTGTCGATATTGGTTATGCGAGGTTGGCGGTGGTGATGACAATGGAGCAAGGACGATGAAGACATACGAATCTGTGAGGCTGTTGGTCGTGGGACCGAGCGTAGCTCAATGATATCTTTCCGCGCCACGTAACTCGGTGGCGAGAAGGAGTTGAACGGTGACCGATGATCGGAAAATGGAATCTTGCCGAGTTAAACTCGAGTTGAACTCGGGAACCGTGGTTGTTGGAGTTGTGAGAAATCATGAATTGGACAGAGACGATGGGATTGACGCAATGGTCGATAGAAAAAGGGCCATGGTTCGTTGGTGATGGTGATCACTTTGGAAGTGGCTTCGATATTAGAGAATGGCAGAGATGGGCTGGGCTTCCACAACCGCACGAGCTCAATAGGCGTACACAAGCGTTTTCTTAATTTGCATGCCAAGACTTGGACGTGAACGATATTTAGAAGCTTCGGCGGGATTTGAACGGGGTGATGCACGGGACACAATTCCTAAGAGATGCTCTTTCCTATTTTTGCTAGGTTTCCTAGTTTCTTCAAGAGGAGGTTATAAAACTCTATATATAGAGAAGCCTAGGCACAATTTAGGGATATCTTGGATCTCTTTTATCATATCTTTTATCTCTATTATTACCTCTACTTTGTTCTAGGGTTTGGAACCATGAAGTCTTTTCTCTTTCTTCTTGTTATGAACTCCTTGAATATGAGTACCTAAGTTTATTATTGGTTATGGAATAGTTGGATTTCACAAAGCATGATTCTTTGATTCAATATATTAGTTTTGTCTCATATCTATCGTTTGCAATTCTCTCGAAAATATTGTTTTATGATTGATTGATTGTTTTGTCAAGTTGCAAATTGGTAGAACTTCTAATCACATCTATTGCTAGTTTAGGGTTTATTATACGCAAAAGTGATATTCCTTGGATACAAGTAGCATAATATGATTATAGTTTGTAGTGATATATTCTTATGATCATATGTGAATCGTAACCTTTGTTAAATTGAATTAGTGCGCTTTCCACGTTCAATTGCTTTGATTGGCCTGATTTCATAGAACTTAACGCATCTAGGGAATTAAACTTGATTAGTGCTTTTACACGTTAGGTTGTTCCTTTAGGTAGAATTCATATTTGCATCTTTTAATGTGTTTGTTGATGACATGAGGAGATTTGCGGGATATTCTTGCGATCAAGATATTCTAGGGTCATTGATAAAAGTTGAGATTAAATATCAATTCTAGTTATTGTGAAAAGCATGTTAGTGAATGAAAACGAAATCCTTAACCAATATCTTTTCTATATTATTTGTTTGCTTATTTGTTTCTTTGTTTTTATATTTGCTTAGTTTATAAAAATCAGAAAATCCACCCGGTGTTTTATATAGGAAACCATAACAATTTGACAACCTAGACCTCTCTGTGGGATCGATCCTTTCTTGCCCTTGCTATATTTATATTTTGAGTAGTAAGAAAGTGTAATTTATATTTGTGTCGGCTGACAACCGGTCAAATTTTGGCGCCGTTGCCGGGGAGGCAATGGTTGTCAATTGTTTTTGGTTTCTTATTTTTGTATTTAGTTTTTGTTTTATTTTTTTTTTTCTTATTTTCTGGGTTCTAACCTTAGTTTGAGAATTATTTCAGGTGCTTATTTCTATGGAAGGAGCATATTACGTGGATGGATACGGATTTCAACCTCAACAATATGATAACTACCAATTCCATGGGTATAATCATAACCAATTCATTGGTTATGACCAATATTCCATGGAACCTTATGGTTTTCCTCAACAACCTTATGGCGGGAACAACCACAAGGATGGGAGGATTCTTATGTTCGTGAACAAAAGTCTCTAATTTTATAGATAAATTTTCCACCTTTTTACAAGAGGAATTTCAAAAAGCAAAAGAGACTACAAACGAGCAACTCCAAGAACTTCGTGAAGGTATGACTATCTTGCGAAGAGACATTGATCAATACAAGGAAGATATGGATAATTCTAATGTGCATATGGTTTGTGATGAATATTTGATTGATGCTAATGTTGAAAAAGGCGAATCCTTGGGCACTTTTGTTGATAATTGTGTGGCTAACTCAACTCTTGATCGTAATAATGATCATTCACCTATTCAAAAGGATGAGTTTGAGATTAGCAACACTAAATTCAGCGAGGAACAATCTTATGTTGACTATGATAGTGACGGTGATTATGATACATTGCTTGAAACAACTCATGGTGACATCTCCGAGGAGTCTTTTTGGGATCAAGATGAAGACGAAGAGGAATGTGTCGACACTTGTGTAGATTACTCAAGCATTGATCTTAATAATGATCAAGAGCCTATTCAAAGGGTGGAGCTTGAGGATGATGCATTTTCAAGTGTTCTAAAAAGGTTTCTTATGATAAAATTTGGATCCGCAAAAGAGTATGTGCCTTACAACAAAGAGGAATATGTTGAGAATGAGACCGTTATAACCAATATTGTGGAAGACCCAATTGAGCTTGCAAATGATTGTAATGATGATGTTTATGTTGAGACTTTGGTTACGGCAGAAACGGACGAAGAATGGTTGCAAGGTTTGATAGAGGACCATGATATCCAAGAGGTGAATAATTCACTTGATTTTTTCAAGGATGAAGAGGATTCCGTGATACAAGAGATTGTGAAAGGTTTATCTAACCCTTTGCCTATTGTTTCTTCTCCTTTACCTCTTATTGGTTTGAATGTATGTGCTTCGAGAATATTGTTGAATGACTTTGTTTCTCGTTTTCCGCCATTAGAGAAACTTGATTCTCATACTATGCAGGTTATGGACCAAGAAACCGTGGAAGTACCCGACTCATATATTCTTTATGCACTTCCAAGTGTGGACAAGAATAAGTGTGGGGGGAAGCTTTTATCGGTTAATAGCTTCACTTTTGCTTTATTGTACTAATATTTGTGTGAAGCTAGTGTTTCCAAAACAGGTTCTATGGAAGGATCCCCAACTTTTCAGATTATTGGTGTATGGGGAATGAATCTTACAAGAAGCTAAGTCGGGCCGTCGACTTTAAAACAAGCGCTAAGTGGGAGGCAACCCACCGGTTTTGTATCTCTTATCCTTTTGCATTTTATTTTTGTTTCGTTTATTTATTTTTTACTGTTTTCATACCATATTTGCATCCCTATGTTTCATTTCATTGAGTCCGTAATCTATCTTAGAAGAGAATTATGACGAATACCTTTTTCGTCAGAAAATTTCAGACTGCGCGTAGTTCAGTCCAGAGACCATAACTGTCAGACCGTTTATCAAAACACTGTGAAATTTTGACACTGTGTAGAAAACACGTAGGTGAACAACTTTTGTGAAATGGAGTTTTTCCAAATTCCTTACCAATTTGCACAGTTTTTGCGTTTTATCTGCTGTTACGTCAGAATTCAGAACTTTCGGTTTTACACATTGAGGACAATGTGAAGTTTAAGTGTGGGGGAGCATTTATATGTTTGTATAGTTTGTTTTTGACACCATTAGTGGATGGAACCATTTTGAATGCAGGAGTTGAGGAACCAATTAACTAAAAGGGAAGAATATAGCTCAGAAATCACAAATTAACATGATAGTTGTTACCATATCTCGGAATATCACCATATCGCATTCTATTTTTATTTTTCCATATTTATCTATTGTTCTCTAAGTGCTTTGGTGGGTCACTAAACATCGACGTGTTATTACTGCTAGGATGAAATAGAGTGATTGAGTTACTAGAAAAAGAAAAAAAAAAAAAAAAAAAAAAAAAAAGAAAAAAAAAGGACCGATCAATTAGACCAAAACGGAATAAAAAGACACTTGGGAATAGCAGTATGTGTGAAACGTAGTCCCTGTCTCCGTCGCCTAAACAAGCGTGGAATGCAGGATCCAAGGCAACTATCATGTACTTGCTGACAAGAAGCATGCGCTTGGATCCAAAAGATCTAATCATGCCGTCTAAAAAAAAGAGAAATTGGATCCAGTTTGATCCAATCATAAAAAAAAAAAAAAAAAAAATTTATTATTGTGTTGAATAAAGTCACTCTTGGTTCCCTTGTATATGCCAATTGATTTGATGTAGCATTCAGCACGAAGTAGCTCAATCCAATAGGATTAGGTTCATCTTAGCAGTGACCTTCAGACAGATATGGGAAACATCGAACACTTGTGAATATTCGCCAACATCTACATCTTTATCCATCTTCTGAATCTTTTCATTGTGATTGTGGTTGTTAGTTTCCGAGTATTGTGGCTTGTTCGACTATCTAATTAGAGTTTATTTACTAATATATGAATTGAATTTGCAAGGTACCTCATCCTGTAGTCAATTTGGATTCGTTCATTGATTTGTCACGAATAGACGGAGTTTGAAATATAGGTTTTGTAGGTATATCTCTAGTAAACCTTCACGAGACTATAACTCGTCCACTAGGGACACCTAGGGGTTTAAAGGCTTGTTATTTATGCTAAAATTAACCGTAGCCTCGACGTCACGGAGTTGTATGTATTGGTTTTAGTTTTGTTTTGTTTGATTTGCTCGAGGACTAGCAAAGTCTAAGTGTGGGGGAATCTGATAGGTGTCTAAAACACCTAATTTAATATCTAGTATTTATGCTTTCTTTGCGAATTTTCGTGTGAATTATGTATCTCATGTGTGCTTTTGAGTTTATTAGGTGCAATGGAGTCATTTGGAGCAAAAAGACCAATTGGAACTCGTTCAAGTACAAGATTTCTACTTTTCATTGTGTAGAGGACGAGAAGATGAAGACGATGGCGAAAGAACGGAGTCATTCGAGTTCGTATGGAGAAGTTACGAGCAAAACGAGAATTTGAAGGCCGAAAGGGCAAAATGGTCATTTTATAGGCCAAGTGCTATTGCCACCCCACCGTACGTTAAGGGGCAGTCATTACGTTAAGGGGTGGCTTGTCTAAGAGGAACCGGCTAAAGGAAGTCACGTCTTTACTTGGGGGAAGCGGGATTCAAATGTTATCATCAAGACCGGGAAAAAATACTTAGGGCACCTTCATCTTCTTTGTCTTAATCCGGAAGAAGAAAACCAGGTGACGATGAACATTGATGAGGTTAAAAGTGGAGGTGGCTGCCATTATCGTGTGAAGCCGGAGATGGGGTTGATCATAATGAATGATGGTGATGTCGGGTCATTGGCGTATGAAGAATTGGAGCATGGTGATGCCATTTTCGGTGATGGCATTGATGGAGCTCGAGAAAGGTTGCATGGCTTTGATGATTTTCGGTGATGGAGATCGTGAGACAGGGGAGGTTCAGAGTGCTGCCATTTAAGAGGACTGGGGTGAACTCGAGTAATGAAGAAGAGGTACCGAGCTCGAGTGAGTAGCTTGAGTCTCAGAGGAGATGATGATGCCGCCATTGACGAGTAAGTTCAGAGAGTTGTCCGCGGTAATAAAGAAGGGCTCGAGCAAGTTCAAGGAGTTATTGGAAGACGATGGTAGTAAGGGAAGCATGGCAGTGATGCTGCTGGTGATCGTCATCAGTGATGAGGACTTGCTAGTGGTTTGCTGCCATTGATGGAAGGTAGTGTCGATATTGGTTATGCGAGGTTGGCAGTGGTGATGACAATGGAGCGATGATTGATGAAGACATACGAATCTGTGAGGTGTTGGTCGTGGGACCGAGCGTAGCTCAATGATATCTGCCGCCGCCACGAGAACCAGTGGCGGGAGAAGGAGTTGAACGGTGATCGATGATCGGAAAATGGAATGCTCGCGTTAAACTCGAGTTGAAGCTGGAATCGTGGTTGTTGGAGTTGTGAGAAATCATGAATTGGACGGAGACGATGGGATTGACGCAATGGTCGATAGAAAAAGGGCCATGGTTCGTTGGGTGATGGTGATCACCGGAAGTGGCCGATATTAGAGAATGGCAGAGATGGGCTGGGCTTCCACACCGCACGAGCTCAATAGGCAGTACACAAGCGTTTTCTTAATTTGCATGCCAAGACTTGGACGTGAACGATATTTAGAAGCTTCGGCAGGATTTCGAACGGGGTGATGCACGGGACACAATTCCTAAGAGATGCTCTTTCCTATTTTTGCTAGGTTCCTAGTTTCTTCAAGAGGAGGTTATAAAACTCTATATATAGAGAAGCCTAGGCACAATTTAGGGATATCTTGGATCTCTTTTATCATATCTTTTTACGTTTTATTATTATCTCTACTTTTTCTAGGGTTTTGAAACCATGAAGTCTTTTCTCTTTCTTCTTGTGATGAACTCCTTGAATATGAGTACCTAAGTTTATTATTGGTTATGGAATAGTTGGATTTCACAAAGCATGATTCTTTGATTCAATATATTAGTTTTGTCTCATATCTATCGTTTGCAATTCTCTGAAAATATTGTTTTATGATTGATTGATTGTTTTGTCAAGTTGCAAATTGGTAGAACTTCTAATCACATCTATTGCTAGTTTAGGGTTTATTATACGCAAAAGTGATATTCCTTGGATACAAGTAGCATAATATGATTATAGTTTGTAGTGATATATTCTTATGATCATATGTGAATCGTAACCTTTGTTAAATTGAATTAGTGCGCTTTCCACGTTCAATTGCTTTGATTGGCCTGATTTCATAGAACTTAACGCATCTAGGGAATTAAACTTGATTAGTGCTTTTACACGTTAGGTTGTTCCTTTAGGTAGAATTCATATTTGCATCTTTTAATGTGTTTGTTGATGACATGAGGAGATTTGCGGGATATTCTTGCGATCAAGATATTCTAGGGTCATTGATAAAAGTTGAGATTAAATATCAATTCTAGTTATTGTGAAAAGCATGTTAGTGAATGAAAACGAAATCCTTAACCAATATCTTTTCTATATTATTTGTTTGCTTATTTGTTTCTTTGTTTTTATATTTGCTTAGTTTATAAAAATCGAGAAAATCCACCGGTGTTTTATATAGGAAACCATAACAATTTGACAACCTAGACCTCTCTGTGGGATCGATCCTTTCTTGCCCTTGCTATATTTATATTTTGAGTAGTAAGAAAGTGTAATTTATATTTGTGTCGGCTGACAACCGGTCAAATTTTGGCGCCAATTGTTGGGGAGGCAGCGGTTGTCAATTGTTTTTGGTTTCTTATTTTTGTATTTAGTTTTTGTTTTATTTTTTTCTTATTTTCTCGGGTTCTAACCTTAGTTTGAGAATTATTTCGGTGCTTATTTCTATGGAAGGAGCATATTACGTGGATGGATACGGATTTCAACCTCAACAATATGATAACTACCAATTCCATGGGTATAATCAAAACCAATTCATTGGTTATGACCAATATTCCATGGAACCTTATGGTTTTCCTCAACAACCTTATGGCGGGGAACAACCACAAGGATGGGAGGATTCTTATGTTCGTGAACAAAAAGTCTCTAATTTTATAGATAAATTTTCCACCTTTTTACAAGAGGAATTTCAAAAGCAAAAGAGACTACAAACGAGCAACTCCAAGAACTTCGTGAAGGTATGACTATCTTGCGAAGAGACATTGATCAATACAAGGAAGATATGGATAATTCTAATGTGCATATGGTTTGTGATGAATATTTGATTGATGCTAATGTTGAAAAAGGCGAATCCTTGGGCACTTTTGTTGATAATTGTGTGGCTAACTCAACTCTTGATCGTAATAATGATCATTCACCTATTCAAAAGGATGAGTTTGAGATTAGCAACACTAAATTCAGCGAGGAACAATCTTATGTTGACTATGATAGTGACGGTGATTATGATACATTGCTTGAAACAACTCATGGTGACATCTCCGAGGAGTCTTTTTGGGATCAAGATGAAGACGAAGAGGAATGTGTCGACACTTGTGTAGATTACTCAAGCATTGATCTTAATAATGATCAAGAGCCTATTCAAAGGGTGGAGCTTGAGGATGATGCATTTTCAAGTGTTCTAAAAAGGTTTCTTATGATAAAATTTGGATCCGCAAAAGAGTATGTGCCTTACAACAAAGAGGAATATGTTGAGAATGAGACCGTTATAACCAATATTGTGGAAGACCCAATTGAGCTTGCAAATGATTGTAATGATGATGTTTATGTTGAGACTTTGGTTACGGCAGAAACGGACGAAGAATGGTTGCAAGGTTTGATAGAGGACCATGATATCCAAGAGGTGAATAATTCACTTGATTTTTTTCAAGGATGAAGAGGATTCCGTGATACAAGAGATTGTGAAAGGTTTATCTAACCCTTTGCCTATTGTTTCTTCTCCTTTACCTCTTATTGGTTTGAATGTATGTGCTTCGAGAATATTGTTGAATGACTTTGTTTCTCGTTTTCCGCCATTAGAGAAACTTGATTCTCATACTATGCAGGTTATGGACCAAGAAACCGTGGAAGTACCCGACTCATATATTCTTTATGCACTTCCAAGTGTGGACAAGAATAAGTGTGGGGGAAGCTTTTATCGGTTAATAGCTTCACTTTTGCTTTATTGTACTAATATTTGTGTGAAGCTAGTGTTTCCAAAACAGGTTCTATGGACGGATCCCCAACTTTTCAGATTATTGGTGTATGGGGAATGAATCTTACAAGAAGCTAAGTCGGGCCGTCGACTTTAAAACAAGCGCTAAGTGGGAGGCAACCCACCGGTTTTGTATCTCTTATCCTTTTGCATTTTATTTTTGTTTCGTTTATTTATTTTTTACTGTTTTCATACCATATTTGCATCCCTATGTTTCATTTCATTGAGTCCGTAATCTATCTTAGAAGAGAATTATGACGAATACCTTTTTCGTCAGAAAATTTCAGACTGCGCGTAGTTCAGTCCAGAGACCATAACTGTCAGACCGTTTATCAAAACACTGTGAAATTTTGACACTGTGTAGAAAACACGTAGGTGAACAACTTTTGTGAAATGGAGTTTTTCCAAATTCCTTACCAATTTGCACAGTTTTTGCGTTTTATCTGCTGTTACGTCAGAATTCAGAACTTTTCGGTTTTTACATTGAGGACAATGTGAAGTTTAAGTGTGGGGGAGCATTTATATGTTTGTATAGTTTGTTTTTGACACCATTAGTGGATGGAACCATTTTGAATGCAGGAGTTGAGGAACCAATTAACTAAAAGGAAGAATATAGCTCGAAATCACAAATTAACATGATAGTTGTTACCATATCTCGGGAATATCACCATATCGCATTCTATTTTTATTTTTCCATATTTATCTATTGTTCTCTAAGTGCTTTGGTGGGTCACTAAACATCGACGTGTTATTACTTGCTAGGATGAAATAGAGTGATTGAGTTACTAGAAAAAAAAAAAAAAAAAAAAAAAAAAAAAAAAAAAAAAAGAAAAAAAAGGACCGATCAATTAGACCAAAACGGAATAAAAAGACACTTGGGAATAGCAAGATGTGTGAAACGTAGTCCCCTGTCTCCGTCGCCTAAACAAGCGTGGAATGCAGGATCCAAGGCAACTATCATGTACTTGCTGACAAGAAGCATGCGCTTGGATCCAAAAGATCTAATCATGCCGTCTGAAAAATTGGATCCAGTTTGATCCAATTATAAAAAAAAAAAAAAAAAAATTTATTATTGTGTTGAATAAAGTCACTCTTGGTTCCCTTGTATATGCCAATTGATTTGATGTAGCATTCAAAGACGAAGTAGCTCAATCCAATAGGATTAGGTTCATCTTAGCAAATGACCTTGACAGATATGGGAAACATCGAACACTTGTGAATATTCGCCAACATCTACATCTTTATCCATCTTCCGAATCTTTTCATTGTGATTGTGGTTGTTAGTTTCCGAGTATTGTGGCTTGTTCGACTATCTAATTAGAGTTTATTTACTAATATATGAATTGAATTTGCAAGGTACCTCATCCCAGTAGTCAATTTGGATTCGTTCATTGATTTGTCACGAATAGACGGAGTTTGAAATATAGGTTTTGTAGGTATATCTCTAGTAAACCTTCACGAGACTATAACTCGTCCACTAGGGACACCTAGGGGTTTAAAGGCTTGTTATTTATGCTAAAATTAACCGTAGCCTCGACGTCACGGAGTTGTATGTATTGGTGTTAGTTTTGTTTTGTTTGATTTGCTCGAGGACTAGCAAAGTCTAAGTGTGGGGGAATCTGATAGGTGTCTAAAACACCTAATTTAATATCTAGTATTTATGCTTTCTTTGCGAATTTTCGTGTGAATTATGTATCTCATGTGTGCTTTTGAGTTTATTAGGTGCAATGGAGTCATTTGGAGCAAAAAGACCAATTGGAACTCGTTCAAGTACAAGATTTCTACTTTTCATTGTGTAGAGGACGAGAAGATGAAGACGATGGCGAAAGAACGGAGTCATTCTGAGTTCGTATGGAGAAGTTACGAGCAAAACGAGAATTTGAAGGCTGAAAGGGCAAAATGGTCATTTTATAGGCCAAGTGCTATTGCCACCCCACCGTACGTTAAGGGGCAGTCATTCTGTTAAGGGGTGGCTTGTCTAAGAGGAACTGCTAAAGGAAGTCACGTCTTTTACTTGGGGAAGTCAGGATTCAAATGTTATCATCAAGAAGGAAAAAATACTCGGGGGCACCTTCATCTTCTTTGTCTTAATCCGGAAGAAGAAAACCAGCGACGATGAACATTGATGAGGTTAAAAGTGGAGGTGGCTGCCATTATCGTGTGAAGCCGGAGATGGGGTTGATCATAATGAATGATGGTGATGTCGTGGCTGTTGGCGTATGAAGAATTGGAGCATGGTGATGCCATTTTCGGTGATGGCATTGATGGAGCTCGAGAAAGGTTGCATGGCTTTGATGATTTTCGGTGATGGAGATCGTGAGACAGGGAGGTTCAGAGTGCTGCCATTTAAGAGGACTGGGGTGAACTCGAGTAATGAAGAAGAGGTACTGAGCTCGAGTGAGTAGCTTGAGTCTGTAGGAGATGATGATGCTGCCATTGACGAGTAAGTTCAGAGAGTTGTCTGGCAGTAAAGAGAAGGGCTCGAGCAAGTTCAAGGAGTTATTGGAAGACGATGGTAGTAAGGGAAGCATGGCAGTGATGCTGCTGGTGATCGTCATCAGGATGAGGACTTGCTAGTGGTTTCTCGCCATTGATGGAAGGTAGTGTCGATATTGGTTATGCGAGGTTGGCAAGTGGTGATGACAATGGAGCAATGACGATGAAGACATACAAATCGTGAGGCCGTTGGTCGTGGACCGAGCGTAGCTCAATGATATCTGTCGCGCCACGTAACTCGATGCTAGAAGGAGTTGAACGGTGGATCGATGATCGGAAAATGGAATCTTGCCAGTTAAACTCGAGTTGAATCGGAACCGTGGTTGTTGGAGTTGTGAGAAATCATGAATTGACAGAGACGATGGGATTGACGCAATGGTCGATAGAAAAAGGGCCATGGTTCGTTGGTGATGGTGATCACTGGAAGTGGCTTCGATATTAGAGAATGGCAGAGATGGGTGGGCTTCCACAATTTGCACGAGCTCAATAGGCGACACAAGCGTTTTCTTAATTTGCATGCCAAG
This sequence comes from Papaver armeniacum, assembly GCA_023531295.1. NCBI lineage: Eukaryota > Viridiplantae > Streptophyta > Magnoliopsida > Ranunculales > Papaveraceae > Papaver > Papaver armeniacum. Next base: position 18,857 of record JAJJWW010011852.1, read on the forward strand.
ACTTGGACGTGAACGATATTTAGAAGCTTGGCAGGATTTCGAACGGGGTGATGCAGGACACAATTCCTAAGAGATGCTCTTTCCTATTTTTGCTAGGTTTCCTAGTTTCTTCAAGAGGAGGTTATAAAACTCTATATATAGAGAAGCCTAGGCACAATTTAGGGATATCTTGGATCTCTTTTATCATATCTTTTTACGTTTTATTATTATCTCTACTTTTTCTAGGGTTTTGAAACCATGAAGTCTTTTCTCTTTCTTCTTGTGATGAACTCCTTGAATATGAGTACCTAAGTTTATTATTGGTTATGGAATAGTTGGATTTCACAAAGCATGATTCTTTGATTCAATATATTAGTTTTGTCTCATATCTATCGTTTGCAATTCTCTCGAAAATATTGTTTTATGATTGATTGATTGTTTTGTCAAGTTGCAAATTGGTAGAACTTCTAATCACATCTATTGCTAGTTTAGGGTTTATTATACGCAAAAGTGATATTCCTTGGATACAAGTAGCATAATATGATTATAGTTTGTAGTGATATATTCTTATGATCATACGTGAATCGTAACCTTTGTTAAATTGAATTAGTGCGCTTTCCACGTTCAATTGCTTTGATTGGCCTGATTTCATAGAACTTAACGCATCTAGGGAATTAAACTTGATTAGTGCTTTTACACGTTAGGTTGTTCCTTTAGGTAGAATTCATATTTGCATCTTTTAATGTGTTTGTTGATGACATGAGGAGATTTGCGGGATATTCTTGCGATCAAGATATTCTAGGGTCATTGATAAAAGTTGAGATTAAATATCAATTCAAGTTATTGTGAAAAGCATGTTAGTGAATGAAAACGAAATCCTTAACCAATATCTTTTCTATATTATTTGTTTGCTTATTTGTTTCTTTGTTTTTATATTTGCTTAGTTTATAAAAATCAGAAAATCCACCCGGTGTTTTATATAGGAAACCATAACAATTTGACAACCTAGACCTCTCTGTGGGATCGATCCTTTCTTGCCCTTGCTATATTTATATTTTGAGTAGTAAGAAAGTGTAATTTATATTTGTGTCGGCTGACAACCGGTCAAATTTTGGCGCCGTTGCCGGGGAGGCAGCGGTTGTCAATTGTTTTTGGTTTCTTATTTTTGTATTTAGTTTTTGTTTTATTTTTTTTCTTATTTTCTGGGTTCTAACCTTAGTTTGAGAATTATTTCAGGTGCTTATTTCTATGGAAGGAGCATATTACGTGGATGGATACGGATTTCAACCTCAACAATATGATAACTACCAATTCCATGGGTATAATCAAAACCAATTCATTGGTTATGACCAATATTCCATGGAACCTTATGGTTTTCCTCAACAACCTTAAGTGGGAACAACCACAAGGATGGGAGGATTCTTATGTTCGTGAACAAAAAGTCTCTAATTTTATAGATAAATTTTCCACCTTTTACAAGAGGAATTTCAAAAAGCAAAAGAGACTACAAACGAGCAACTCCAAGAACTTCGTGAAGGTATGACTATCTTGCGAAGAGACATTGATCAATACAAGGAAGATATGGATAATTCTAATGTGCATATGGTTTGTGATGAATATTTGATTGATGCTAATGTTGAAAAAGGCGAATCCTTGGGCACTTTTGTTGATAATTGTGTGGCTAACTCAACTCTTGATCGTAATAATGATCATTCACCTATTCAAAAGGATGAGTTTGAGATTAGCAACACTAAATTCAGCGAGGAACAATCTTATGTTGACTATGATAGTGACGGTGATTATGATACATTGCTTGAAACAACTCATGGTGACATCTCCGAGAGTCTTTTTGGGATCAAGATGAAGACGAAGAGGAATGTGTCGACACTTGTGTAGATTACTCAAGCATTGATCTTAATAATGATCAAGAGCCTATTCAAAGGGTGGAGCTTGAGGATGATGCATTTTCAAGTGTTCTAAAAAGGTTTCTTATGATAAAATTTGGATCCGCAAAAGAGTATGTGCCTTACAACAAAGAGGAATATGTTGAGAATGAGACCGTTATAACCAATATTGTGGAAGACCCAATTGAGCTTGCAAATGATTGTAATGATGATGTTTATGTTGAGACTTTAGTTACGGCAGAAACGGACGAAGAATGGTTGCAAGGTTTGATAGAGGACCATGATATCCAAGAGGTGAATAATTCACTTGATTTTTTCAAGGATGAAGAGGATTCCGTGATACAAGAGATTGTGAAAGGTTTATCTAACCCTTTGCCTATTGTTTCTTCTCCTTTACCTCTTATTGGTTTGAATGTATGTGCTTCGAGAATATTGTTGAATGACTTTGTTTCTCGTTTTCCGCCATTAGAGAAACTTGATTCTCATACTATGCAGGTTATGGACCAAGAAACCGTGGAAGTACCCGACTCATATATTCTTTATGCACTTCCAAGTGTGGACAAGAATAAGTGTGGGGAAGCTTTTATCGGTTACTAGCTTCACTTTTGCTTTATTGTACTAATATTTGTGTGAAGCTAGTGTTTCCAAAACAGGTTCTATGGACGGATCCCCAACTTTTCAGATTATTGGTGTATGGGGAATGAATCTTACAAGAAGCTAAGTCGGGCCGTCGACTTTAAAACAAGCGCTAAGTGGGAGGCAACCCAACGGTTTTGTATCTCTTATCCTTTTGCATTTTATTTTTGTTTCGTTTATTTATTTTTTACTGTTTTCATATCATATTTGCATCCCTATGTTTCATTTCATTGAGTCCGTAATCTATCTTAGAAGAGAATTATGACGAATACCTTTTCGTCAGAAAATTTCAGACTGCGCGTAGTTCAGTCCAGAGACCATAACTGTCAGACCGTTTATCAAAACACTGTGAAATTTTGACACTGTGTAGAAAACACGTAGGTGAACAACTTTTGTGAAATGGAGTTTTTCCAAATTCCTTACCAATTTGCACAGTTTTTGCGTTTTATCTGCTGTTACGTCAGAATTCAGAACTTTCGGTTTTACACATTGAGGACAATGTGAAGTTTAAGTGTGGGGAGCATTTATATGTTTGTATAGTTTGTTTTTGACACCATTAGTGGATGGAACCATTTTGAATGCAGGAGTTGAGGAACCAATTAACTAAAAGGGAAGAATATAGCTCAGAAATCACAAATTAACATGATAGTTGTTACCATATCTCGGAATATCACCATATCGCATTCTATTTTTATTTTTCCATATTTATCTATTGTTCTCTAAGTGCTTTGGTGGGTCACTAAACATCGACGTGTTATTACTGCTAGGATGAAATAGAGTGATTGAGTTACTAGAAAAAAAAAAAAAAAAAAAAAAAAAAAAGAAAAAAAAGGACCGATCAATTAGACCAAAACGGAATAAAAAGACACTTGGGAATAGCAGTATGTGTGAAACGTAGTCCCTGTCTCCGTCGCCTAAACAAGCGTGGAATGCGGGATCCAAGGCAACTATCATGTACTTGCCGACAAGAAGCATGCGCTTGGATCCAAAAGATCTAATCATGCCGTCTAAAAAAAGAGAAATTGGATCCGTTTGATCCAATCATAAAAAAAAAAAAAAAAAAAAATTATTATTGTGTTGAATAAAGTCACTCTTGGTTCCCCTTGTATATGCCAATTGATTTGATGTAGCATTCAGCACGAAGTAGCTCAATCCAATAGGATTAGGTTCATCTTAGCAGTGACCTTCGACAGATATGGGAAACATCGAACACTTGTGAATATTCGCCAACATCTACATCTTTATCCATCTTGAATCTTTTCATTGTGATTGTGGTTGTTAGTTTCCGAGTATTGTGGCTTGTTCGACTATCTAATTAGAGTTTATTTACTAATATATGAATTGAATTTGCAAGGTACCTCATCCAGTAGTCAATTTGGATTCGTTCATTGATTTGTCACGAATAGACGGAGTTTGAAATATAGGTTTGTAGGTATATCTCTAGTAAACCTTCACGAGACTATAACTCGTCCACTAGGGACACCTAGGGGTTTAAAGGCTTGTTATTTATGCTAAAATTAACCGTAGCCTCGACGTCTCTGAGTTGTATGTATTGGTTTTAGTTTTGTTTTGTTTGATTTGCTCGAGGACTAGCAAAGTCTAAGTGTGGGGAACTGGATAGGTGTCTAAAACACCTAATTTAATATCTAGTATTTATGCTTTCTTTGCGAATTTTCGTGTGAATTATGTATCTCATGTGTGCTTTTGAGTTTATTAGGTGCAATGGAGTCATTTGGAGCAAAAAGACCAATTGGAACTCGTTCAAGTACAAGATTTCTACTTTTCATTGTGTAGAGGACGAGAAGATGAAGACGATGGCGAAAGAACGGAGTCATTCCGAGTTCGTATGGAGAAGTTACGAGCAAAACGAGAATTTGAAGGCCGAAAGGGCAAAATGGTCATTTTATAGGCCAAGTGCTATTGCCACCCCACCGTACGTTAAGGGGCAGTCATTTCGTTAAGGGGTGGCTTGTCTAAGAGGAACTGCTAAAGGAAGTCACGTCTTTTACTTGGGGGAAGCCGGGGATTCAAATGTTATCATCAAGACACGGAAAAAATATAGGGGCACCTTCATCTTCTTTGTCTTAATCCTAAGAAGAAAACCAGCGACGATGAACATTGATGAGGTTAAAAGTGGAGGTGGCTGCCATTATCGTGTGAATCCGGAGATGGGGTTGATCATAATGAATGATGGTGATGTCGTGGTGTTGGCGTATGAAGAATTGGAGCATGGTGATGCCATTTTCGGTGATGGCATTGATGGAGCTCGAGAAAGGTTGCATGGCTTTGATGATTTTCGGTGATGGAGATCGTGGAGATGGGAGGTTCGAGTGCTGCCATTTAAGAGGACTGGGGTGAACTCGAGTAATGAAGAAGAGGTGCGAGCTCGAGTGAGTAGCTTGAGTCTGTAGGAGATGATGATGCTGCCATTGACGAGTAAGTTCAGAGAGTTGTCTGGCAGTAAAGAGAAGGGCTCGAGCAAGTTCAAGGAGTTATTGGAAGACGATGGTAGTAAGGGAAGCATGGCGGTGATGTCACTGGTGATCGTCATCGGTGATGAGGACTTGCTAGTGGTTTGCTGCCATTGATGGAAGGTAGTGTCGATATTGGTTATGCGAGGTTGGCGGTGGTGATGACAATGGAGCGGTGACGATGAAGACATACGAATCTGTGAGGTCGTTGGTCGTAGGACCGAGCGTAGCTCAATGATAATGCTCGCTCGCCACGTAACTCGGTGGCGAGAAGGAGTTGAACGTGACCGATGATCGGAAAATGGAATGCCGCGTTAAACTCGAGTTGAACCGGAACCGTGGTTGTTGGAGTTGTGAGAAATCATGAATTGGACAGAGACGATGGGATTGACGCAATGGTCGATAGAAAAAGGGCCATGGTTCGTTGGTGATGGTGATCACCGGGAAGTGGCTTCGATATTAGAGAATGGCGAGAGATGGGCCGGGCTTCCACAGCCGCACGAGCTCAATAGGCGCACACAAGCGTTTTCTTAATTTGCATGCCAAGACTTGGACGTGAACGATATTTAGAAGCTTCGGCAGGATTTCGAACGGGGTGATGCAGGACACAATTCCTAAGAGATGCTCTTTCCTATTTTTGCTAGGTTTCCTAGTTTCTTCAAGGGGAGGTTATAAAACTCTATATATAGAGAAGCCTAGGCACAATTTAGGGATATCTTGGATCTCTTTTATCATATCTTTTTACGTTTTAATTCTTTTTTCTAACTTTTATTCTAGGGTTTAGAACCATGAAGTCTTTTCTCTTTCTTCTTGTGATGAACTCCTTGAATATGAGTACCTAAGTTTATTATTGGTTATGGAATAGTTGGATTTCACAAAGCATGATTCTTTGATTCAATATATTAGTTTTGTCTCATATCTATCGTTTGCAATTCTCGAAAATATTGTTTTATGATTGATTGATTGTTTTGTCAAGTTGCAAATTGGTAGAACTTCTAATCACATCTATTGCTAGTTTAGGGTTTATTATACGCAAAAGTGATATTCCTTGGATACAAGTAGCATAATATGATTATAGTTTGTAGTGATATATTCTTATGATCATATGTGAATCGTAACCTTTGTTAAATTGAATTAGTGCGCTTTCCACGTTCAATTGCTTTGATTGGCCTGATTTCATAGAACTTAACGCATCTAGGGAATTAAACTTGATTAGTGCTTTTACACGTTAGGTTGTTCCTTTAGGTAGAATTCATATTTGCATCTTTTAATGTGTTTGTTGATGACATGAGGAGATTTATGGATATTCTTGCGATCAAGATATTCTAGGGTCTTTGATAAAAGTTGAGATTAAATATCAATTCTAGTTATTGTGAAAAGCATGTTAGTGAATGAAAACGAAATCCTTAACCAATATCTTTTCTATATTATTTGTTTGCTTATTTGTTTCTTTGTTTTTATATTTTCTTAGTTTATAAAAATCAGAAAATCCACCCGGTGTTTTATATAGGAAACCATAACAATTTGACAACCTAGACCTCTCTGTGGGATCGATCCTTTCTTGCCCTTGCTATATTTATATTTTGAGTAGTAAGAAAGTGTAATTTATTTTTGACGCTTACGACAGCGATCACTGTGCATCTCTTTTAATTTGATCTACTCCCCATGCAAGTGATTCCCGAACACAGAATTAGGACACAATTGTATTTACAAAAACAGAGTTAAGAGCTATACGAAGAAATCGTTTCACACACAATTAGTGTCAGCGTTGGGAAACCAATTATTAACAGGACCGTAACTATATCCCAAGAAGCTTTGATTGTTACTAAGATGCAGTCCGGGTAGTATATGCCGTCCAATTGGATTTCTCTGCCAAATAATCCATTGAAATTCTGATAAAAAATTACCTGCACATAAGATGATATAAAACGATGTCATGGATTCCCAAGGTCTTCAGTTTTAGGATACCGATGCAATCGAATTTAGTAATGCAATAACTATGATACGACCATCTAACACACTGTTGTCTTTGTTTTGCTTAATACCGAATTGAACATAAGCTAGCAGAACCCATCACTCCATGATACCCATCCGTTACAATCCATCAAAATCAAGACATCAACTGCAGCTGTAATTATTCACCCAACAACATCTCCACAAAAAAACTTGAAATGAAAATCCTAGAAATTCATCTGAATCAACAAAACCCAGAAACCACTCAAGCAGAGCAAAACAGCAAAACAACACATCAAGCAGAGCTTTCTCCTTAGATTTATGAATCAAGTGATAAGGTGGACAAAGAAGAAAAAAAATGAGTTTCCAGTATCACGTAGGTCTACATACAAAAAGAAACCATCAGTCAATGATAAATAACGGCAATCTAAATTACATAAGAAAGAAATCGTGGCAAAACCATCGACCTTGGCAAGCGATTATGAGATTTGTTATATGTTATTTCGGTCTTTCTACACTTTTAATTGCGGACATTGTGATAGATTCTGTCTTGGGTATGCATTCATTCGACCCAGTTGAATGACCCAATTCTCTACCATCCTGACCCCTTAACTCTTGCTTCAAGCTACTAAGAATGCGCAAACAAAGAAACCATCAAAGATACCTTAATTGGCTGATTTATAAATTATACCGAAAATCAACCAAACAAAAATATTGAATTACCTTGATTTAGTTTGCTCGTAAAAAAAGGAAAACCCTGAAATTAGAACAGTTCACATACCGTTAGTTAGCGCTTATCGTATGGTCAATGAATAAAATCAACAAACCTTGCAACCAATTTTTGAGTTTGTACACAGGATGAGTAGAGCACATGCAATATTCCAGAAGAACATCGCAATCAACATATGCCTGCTAGCTAAATACAAAAAAATTCAAATAGCAACCAAAGAGGAGATATTAAGGTCTTTGGCCTAATCACTAAAATATTGAATTAGGCATTGACCTTTTAGAGTTCCATACATACAGAAGCCTTGGACTTGTTGCATTAAAAGTTATTTTTCTTTTCTCTTTCTATACATGTAGAGTAGAAAAAAACAAAAGGCGAGCAATGCAAGTTTTGGGGGAGAAATAAGCCGGCATAACTTGTACTTGTTACATTAAGTGATCGGGATATCTATTTACAATAGCGTTGCACATCAGTAATCAATGTAATTCTCAACAGTAACACAGTTGGTGGTATCTTTACTTCCAAACTTGAACTGGGATAGTGTTGATACACCTAACAACACTTTCTATTGAAGGTGAATTAGATGTCTATAAACAATAATGAAAACCCGGTAAATTTCGCTCATGCTCTAAGTGATGTTAAATACCTAAATCCAAGGAAACATCCAAATTCGATTATCAAATTATTGTAAACACCCATAATGAAAATATACACTTAAGTAGACTAATTCCACAAAAAAAGAGTCAAAGGGAATTGATCAAGTTTCAAAGTGAGCACAACTAAGGAGTAATGAAGAACAAACAAAACTCAATTCTTTGGAATAACACAAATATATCACAGTACTGAAAACAACCCCATTACCTCCTTGGCAAAGACTAAAGGAGATCAGCTCTCTTTTTTGTTTCTTCAGCTTGACCTCTGAGCTTTTCCCAGTACCTGCAATCAGAACTTAAGCTAAAATTACTTTTAGTAGATGGTACACAGAACTACAGATTAAAAATTTACCACAATCTTCACTACAGTCTCCATGAACATGATTGTGTTTCAATATCTCTGAATCTAAACCAATTAAAACAAATTAAAACACCCAATTCCCTGCTCTTAAAAACCAATCAAATTTCAAAAGCGTAAAATTGACCAAAATCAGAGTCATTCATCTCTGTTATAGTACCCATCTCTCCCTCATGGGCCATATTTAAAAAACCAATGGTTGCCTGTAATAAAAACACTAATCAAACCCAAACTTATCCGAACAAACAAATACCTGAAGCATGAAGATGATGAAGAAAGGTTTCAACCTATTGTTCAAATTACCTCCTTTACTTGCTTCTGTAATATCACCACCAACATTACTCCTTACCAATTGAAGCCGAAGTAACACATACTGAGATTAAATGGAAGAATTAAGAACAGGAGATAAGATTAAAATCGTCAAAATAATAACAACCTGAGATAAGATTATGATTAAGAGAACAAACCATAGAATTCGTCTTTACTAATCAAAAATAAACGGAAAATCTTATAGTAAGGGTTTGACCAATCTTTACCTCAACAACAGCAACAATTACATTGGGTAGATATAATCTTTCATCAACAATACCTGGTTGATCCAAGACACCCATAGTTCTGCTCCTACTCTAACCCAAAGGTTCTGTAGAAACTGTTCAAGGAACCCCAAATCAGCAAGAGCTTTTATCAGCAAAACTGTTCGGTGAACCCCATATCAGATCAGCAAGAGCTTTCAAATGTTTTAGCTACAAAAATTCCAAAATAATTTAGGTTCCCTAATAACACCGATGTCCTGTTATCAAAGAAAATGGTATCTTCACTACGACAAACATCTAAAACACATGCTTTTTGAATGTATAAGTAATTCTGAAATCGAAATTCAATTGAAATTGATAGGAAAAAAATAGAGAAATATTTGAACTGGAATTTTTTTTTCTCGATTGATTTCTTCATCCTGTTGCACCAACCCTTATCATCATCCAAGAACTCTCAAACCCCCATCTTCAATTAACCCATTCTCTCTTGTCGATTCAGACGCGGTCTCAGTTGCTCTTCCCAAAACCAAACCCTAATTCTGAAAATTTTCAATTATTTTGACTTAATCATCGATCTCAGTTCTCAATAACCCTTATCTCGACGAACCCATATCAATTTCCGCTCCGATTCCCTCTTTAGTTTTATCTGCAATTTCTTCCAAACACCGTTCGAAAGTGTTATAAGTGAATTTCTGATTCATCTCTCTCTCTCTCTTTCATCTCTCAATCCATATTAACAAATCAACAAAAACGAAAATTTCTGATTCATCTCTCTCTCTCTTTCATCTCTCAAATCCCCGTTAACCCATGATTTTGTTACAGCTTATGAGAAAGAAGAAAGAAGAAAGATTTCTTAGCTGCGTAAATCTTATGAGGAGAAAGAAAGAGAATAAGAAGAGGGAGTGACGCGAGTAAAGAAACCCAGTTATATTAAACACTAGTCATCACGTGGGTTAGGGAATTTCTGGTCGGGCCAAGGCATCATCCACGCCGTCCAAAAAATTATATGTCAAGATCGTGCGAACGGAAATATCCCTCGCCAACGATATATTAAGGCCCCAGGATCGCCAAATCCGACGAACACGAATGTCCGGGACACAAGGACCACTTTTCCTTAATAAAGAGACTAGGTATCACGCCGGCCTGCGGCCAGCGCTCAACCTCTCGTCGATCATCGAAAAGTAGTTCTGGCTTATATAGCTATAATGTATAATATAGCTAAACAATATCCAAAGTTTAAATTAATTAAAGATTTAATACCTAAACCACAATAGAATTGAACATTAACTGAAAATAGTCGAGAGCAAAACCTTTGTAGAGAATTATTTATTTTTTGGTCGGTCGAACAGTGTCACAATAGTGTGTTTAGTTAGTTAGACCATAGTAGGTGGATAGGGGGTAGGGGTCTACGGCCCCGGCGTTGGAGAAAATCTAAAGGCAGGTGTAGTGCCCAAATACTTAGTTAGTCGTATCATATTATAGTGTGTTAGTTAGTCAGGTCACAGCAGCGTTTTTAATTAGTTGTACCCTAGTAGCCGGATAGGGGGTCGGGGCCTACGGCCCCGGCGGTGGAGAAAATTTAAAGGCGGGTGTAGTGCCCACATTAAAATTAGTGTGTTAATTGGTCCTATCTATCACAGTCGGGAGTATATTTAGTTGGTCGGGTCATAGCAGAACGGTCCTAATATTTAGTTGGTCGTATCATATTATAGTGTGTTCGTTAGTCGGGTCACAGTAGCGTTTTTAATTAGTTTGATCATAGTACCAGCAATAATCTTCTTTATCATTAAATTTCTTCATATCTCGCTAGAGAAAAGTTCTTCGACTGAACAATCTCTTCAGTTGCGTCGAACAATAAGAAAAGAAATCGACCTCGACTTATCCCCGTTAATAATAATAATAATAAGAAGAAGAAGAAGAAGAAGAAGAAGAAGAACGGGCCCCTAGCTTTCCGGGTCATCCCCAGTTCCCCAAAGTTTAATGCGCTCAGAGGTCCCAGTTCGAGCCCCAATGGCGTAATATTGCGGGAATTAACATGGAAGGTAGTGTTAGTTTGCCCCCTTGTGACACAATCTCGCCCCCCCGCCCCCCGTTTCGGCTCCCCTTGGCAAGGTTCCCCATGAGGCCCGTTGGTAGGCTAGCACAGCAACCTGTTCAATTAATGTATTAGTATGTCGTTGGAGCTTAGCTTGTTAGGCTTCCAACTAGTTAATGTAATAATCGTTATAAATAATTAATAAAAATAGTGGTAATTAGTATGAATATTAATATTATATAATAAAATAATAATAATAATGATAATAATTAGAAGAGACAATCAAACGGCCCGAGTTACTCCCGAGGATATGAATGGACGAACGGATATATCTCTTGCCGAGGATATATCCTGTCCCCAGGATCTACCGATCCGACGGTGGCTATGTTTCCCGAATTACTTTTTTTCCCTCCCCTCAGCAGCCTTTCCTGGCCGCAGGACGACGCTCAACCTCTCGTCGATTTTTTTCAAATCAAATTTGGATATTTACTTAAGTTTTGTTTATTGTTCATTTATTTGGTCAGTCGATTAGTATCTTCTCGTGCAATTTTAGTTTGTGGTTATAACAGAATAGTTCCAATATTTAATTGGTCAGTGTCATATTATGGTTTGTGAGTTAGTCGGCTCACATTAGAGTGTTTAATTAGTTGGATCATAGTGGCCGGAAAGCCGGGACCTACGGCCCCGGTGGTCGAGAAATTTAAAAGCAGATATAGTCCTAAATGTTTAGTTGGTCATGTCATATTATAGTGTGTTAGTTAGTCGGCTCACAATAGAGTGTTTAATTAGTTGGATCATAGTAGCCGGAAAGCCGGGACCTACGTCCCCGGCGGTCGAGAAAATTTAAAAGAATATATAGTGCCCAAATATTTAGTTTGTCGTGTCATATTATATATTGTGTTAGTTAGTCGGCTCCTAATAGAGTGTTTAATTAGTTGGATCATAGTAGCCGGAAAGCCGGGACCTACGGCCCCGGCGGTGGTGAAAATTTAAAAGAAGATATAGTGCCCAAATATTAAGTTGGTCGTGTCATATTATAGTGTGTTGGTTAGTCGGGTCACAATAGCGTGTTTAATTAGTTGGATCATAATAGTGAGGGGGCCGGGGTTCTACGGCCGGCGGTGGAGAAAATTTAAAGGCAGATGTAGTGCCCACATTTTAATTAGTGTGTTAGTTGGTCATGTCTATAACAGTCCGCAGCATATTCAGTTAGTCGGGTCATCGTAGAACGGTCTCAATATTTAGTTGGTCGTTTCATATTATAGTGTGTTAGTCAGTCGGGTCACTGTAGCGTGTTTATATGGTTGGATCATATTAGCCGGAGGGGCCCGGGTCCTACAGCCCCGTCGGTCGAGAAAATTTAAAGGCAGATGTAGTGCCCAAATTTTAATTAGTGTGTTAGTTGGTCCTGTCTATAATAGTCCGCAACATATTTAGTTAGTCGGGTCATGGCAGAACAGTCCCAATATTTAGTTGGTCGTGTCATACTATAATGTGTTAATCAGTCAGGTCACTGTAGCTTGTTTAATTAGTTGGATCACAGTAGCCAGAGGGGGCCGGGTCCTACGTCCCCGGCGGTTGAGAAAATTAAAAGGCAGATGTAGTGCCCACATTTTAATTAGTGTGTTAGTTGGTCATGTCTATAATAGTCGGCAGCATATTCAGTTAGTCGGGTCATCGTAAAACGGTCCCAATATTTAGTTGGTCATTTCATATTGTAATGTGTTAGTCAGTCGGGTCACTGTAGCGTGTTTATATGGTTGGATCATAGTAGCCGAAGGGGGCCGGGTCCTACGGTCCCGGCGGTCGAGACAATTTAAAGGAAGATGTAGTGCCCAAATTTTAATTAGTGTGTTATTTGGTCCCGTCTATAATAATCCGCAACATATTTAGTTAGTCGGGTCATGGCAGAACGGTCCCAATATTTAGTTGGTCGTGTCATATTATAATGTGTTAGTCCGTCGGGTCACTGTAGCGTGTTTATTTGGTTGGATCATAGTAGCCGGAGGGGGCCGGGTCCTATGACCCGGCGGTCGAGAAAATTTAAACGCAGATGTAGTGCTACATTTAAATCAGTGTGTTAGTTGGTCATGTCTATAATAGTCGGCGACATATTTAGTTAGTCAATTCATGGCAGAACGGTTCCAATATTTAGTTGGTCGAGCCATATTATAGTATGTTAGTTAGTCGGGTCACTGTAGCGTGTTTAATTGGTTGGATCATAATAACCGGAGGGGGCCGGGTCCTACGGCCCCGGCGGTCGAGAAAATTAAAAGGCAGATGTAGTGCCCACATTTAATTAGTGTGTTAGTTGGTCCCTGTCTATAACAGATCCGCAAAGAGCATATTTAGTTAGTCGGGTCATGGCAGAACGGTCCCAATATTTAGTTGGTCGTGTCATATTATAATGTGTTAGTCCGTCGGGTCACTGTAGCGTGTTTATTTGGTTGGATCATAGTAGCCGGAGGGGGCCGGGTCCTACGGACCCGGCGGTCGAGAAAATTTAAAGGAAGATGTAGTGCTACATTTAAATCAGTGTGTTAGTTGGTCATGTCTATAATAGTCGGCGGCATATTTAGTTAGTCGGTTCATGGCAGAACGGTTCCAATATTTAGTTGGTCGAGTCATATTATAGTATGTTAGTTAGTCGGGTCACTGTAGCGCGTTTAATTGGTTGGATCATAGTAGCCGGAGGGGACCGGGTCCTACGGCCCCGGCGGTGGAGAAAATTTAAAGGCAGATGTAGTGCCCACATTTTAATTAATGTGTTAGTTGGTCCTGTCTATAATAGTCCGCAGCATATTTAGTTAGTCGGGTCATGGCAGAACGGTCCCAATATTTAGTTGGTCGTATCATATTATAATGTGTTAGTCCGTCGAAGTCCTTTGTAGCGTGTTTATTTGGTTGGATCATAGTTGCCGGAGTGGGCCGGGTCCTACGGCCCTGGCGGTCGAGAAAATTTAAAGGCAGATGTAGTGCTTCATTTAAATCAGTGTGTTAGTTGGTCATGTCTATAATAGTCGGCGACATATTTAGTTAGTCGGTTCATGGGCGTAACAGTTCCAATATTTAGTTGGTCGAGCCATATTATAGTATGTTAGTTAGTCGGGTCACTGTAGCGTGTTTAATTGGTTGGATCATAGTAATTGAGGAGGCCGGTCCTACGTCGGTCTGCCGAGAAAATTTAAAGGCAGATGTAGTGCCCACATTTTAATTAATGTGTTAGTTGGTCCTGTCTGTAATAGTCGGGAGCATATTTTGTTAGTCGGGTCATAACAGAACGGTCCAAATATTCAGTTGGTCGTGTCATGTGATAGTGTGTTAGTTAGTCGGGTCACCGTATCGTGTTTAATTAGTTGGATCATAGTAGACTTAGGGGGCCCATATTAAAATTAGTGTGTTAATGGTCATGTCTATAATAGTCTGAATATATTTAGTTAGTCGGGTCATAGCAGATTGGTCTTAATATGTAGTGCCCATATTAAAATTAGTGTGTTAATGGTCATGTCTATAATAGTCCGAATATATTTAGTTAGTCAGGTCATAGCAGAATAGTCTCAATATTTAGTTGGTCATGTCATATTATAGAGGGTTAGTTATTCGGGTCACAGTAGCGTGTTTAATTAGTTGGATCATAGTAGCCGGATAAGGCCGGGGCTTATCAGCCACTAAAATTTGTGGTGATTAGGTAAAAATATGAGTGGTTTAACCTGTAAGTTAATCGGGGCTTGTAGCCTGGATGCTTTGTTGGTTGGGTCGAATTGGCAGTTGACATCAAATCACTTAAAAATTACTATTTGAAATCAATGCTTTAGATAAAGTTTTAAAAGATTTTAAACCGTAGACCATATTGATGCTCATTTTTCGTTTCGCTCATCTTTATCACCAAGAAATTTTAAGAACTTGTCTCGTTATGCCAGAGTTACCTAGTGCACAAACTTATTAAACATCCAACATTACACTTGATCCATCCATCCATCAAAGGAAGGATGTTATCTAAATTTGATGATTTTTGGAGCTTTCCTAGCTTTATTAATGATGCCAAAAAATCTGAGTGCAGAGGTCTTTTATATCGTTTACACATATAACCCTTTTTATGAACACCTGACTCCATAATGAATCTTTTTAAGCTTGTGGTAGACTGTTGAAAATTCGTGATAGAGCTGTTGAATTTTAGTTGATTATGGACCCACCAAACCTGCCATAAACAGCTGATCACACCAATACATATTCTAAAATATGCTTCTCAACTGAGAAACTATGATAATTGCGGACAATGTAAGACAGTTCAAAATCTGAAGTGCAGTGCAGACTAAATTTAAGACAAACACCCTACTAAGCCATCTCCACAAAGTAGTGGCATAAGAATAGCTGAAGAAAATAAATTCGAAAACGCTTTATAATGTGACGAATATATACTTGCACAAAGAGAACAGCTAGTACCGATCGTAATACCTGGGTTACGCATCATATCATTTGTGGCAACTCTCCCATGAAATAACTTCCATGTTAACCACGCTCGTTTAGTTGTTTGGGAGGAATAGATGCTTCCCACGACGACGCAAATTCTGACTTCATATATTGGCGAGACCTTGAATGCTCGTAAGAAGATTTGAGTATTACTCCTCCCTTATTACAGCCATCCTAAATTACTTTGTCCTCAGTGTGAGTCACTATTGGAAACTCTTTAAGCAAAGTAAAAGTAATCAGATGTGGATCAAGTCCAGAGTTATCCAACTGCCATTTTAAATTCATAGACCTTGTTTGGGCTACGCTAAACAGTGACGAATGTTTATTCATTCTGCCATTTTCCAGAAGGAAACTAATTTCCCAAAGAACATACCGTGGTACCGGTTCCTCGACTATGCTTTCGCATTTAGTATCCATGCGATAGTAGTCATCATCACCAACTACTTCCTCCGTGTAATACCATACCAGCCAGAGATGATCCCAGCGCCTCACACCAATTGTCCAGCCAAAATTTTACCTTATCACCTTTGCCAATAATTCTGGAAAGCATTATGAAACAGCAACTTAAAGTGGCATGCCTGATATTTCCAATCCTTATATACAACACCACAGCTTCTTGGTAATTTTCCGATTACGGATCTATTGAATCTGCATCAACAATCCATTCATCTCTTTCACACTTAGATTGGTTGGCGCTAAGATAATGAAGCAGTAGCCAACTTGGAAGCAGTAGGAAAGAATGTTCTCTTGCGAGTTCCAATCAGTCATATACTAACATTGTTGATTTCCTCCTTATGATACCGTATCTCCATGTCCTGAAATTTTTATCAAGTGCATTGAATTCATCCAGGCATATACAACATCCAGTGTTATTTCCTGTTGTTCACTTCTTTTTTCCTGGCTGGGGTCATATTTTTCTCTATTTACCTCCCTCTTAGTATCATAAATATACAACGGAGCAAATCCACTTTTTTTTAAGATCTCTTGGTAACAATTTACCAAATTTATGGTAATCTATACACCCAAGGACCATTCTAATCGTTTTCGCCACCCTTCGATGTAAACATCGAATTATATTCCTAATTAGTTCTCTAAATTTTGAATATCTAGTTCCAGACAGTGTTTCAAGGAGTTCTTTCAACTTTCACGATAACCGATGCGTTCTTAAGAAGCAACTGAACGACCCTTTTTCTAAAAACACAGTCTAAATTTAGGCGCGCAGTACTTATGCTTTTTGTTTGTTCTCTCTTCTAACTACATTATAAGACCTCATTCTGAATAAACTGCAGTTGGGATCCAAAATTGAGCTTCAACATCTCTGACATTCCATAAAATAACAAAAAAGAGCTATAACACAAAAATTAGGTCATCATAGTTACACTAAGAGATCCTCAGTTCCAGCAACGTTACTAACAACAAATTTTTCCTACACAAAGATGTCAAGCAAAACAGATTTGACATGATATAGATTTTTAGCAATCTTAGCAAAATCTATAGTACACTTACCAGCAGTAGCCATATCTTGATCATCTGTACTTAATTCCTGCTTTGTTTCAGTAACCCAAGTCAATGTCCAGTATTCCATAGATGATCCAACGCCAAGTTATTCTGGTAATGTATCAATAATGAACTTGATATTTAACATTTCTTCGTGATTGTCATAGACAGGAGAAAGTTACCTTGTATCTGGATATGACTGATTATCACCCGTGATGAAGAAGAAACGGTTCGCAAAACCCTCTCCTTATCTCAGCACCTAAACAAACGACAATTGTACCGAAAACGATCACACGAAACATGTTACTGCCATTCACTACCAAGACTTGACTCAAATCAGCAAACCATCGAGCCATTTCTGTGAACAACTTTGTACCCATAATGCCATGTTATCTCCATCTTCCAAGTTTTTCAAAAACATCCACAATCACTACCATTCAGCTACAAAATTCCCAAACTGGATATCGAAATAAGAAATCAAGTATTAATTTGTTAATCAAACCTCAAAATTAATCTGTTCATACTTCATAGAATCTGACCTTATAAAGAAATATGTGCTGGCAGTTCAATTGGTTTTCATTTAAAGTAATGGAGTACAATGAACTACAGAGTACGATAACAGATTTCCTAATATGATTCAATTTTTACTTTTTATAGTTATTGGTAGCCTACTACCATTCCAACTGAAAGTGACAACATCAGGTCTATAATTACTAAAATGGAAAGGGACATGTTTTAGATCCAAAATGGCTCATGCCTTACTGTCTGATAACACCCACCGTGGGGATCCGTGGAATCATTTTGTTCTGATAGATTTTTTATATGGTTTTGTATTTTCAGTCAATACCATTACTCTTTCACTTTTCAAAACCACCTTTAACTTGTCCACATATATTTTCCAACTGCAAAACCAAATAATTTAGTCATAAAAGCCCATTAGGATGTAGCATTACACACAGCAGACAACTGCTTATTCTACAGAACCAGTGGCACCTATATCCCTGCCTAAAGAAACTAACTCCAAAATGTATACTGAAATTGTCTATCTTAATCTGAAAGTAAAGGAAGTATCTGAAAAAGCGAAGTACATACCTCAGACTATATAAACAACATCTTTGATATCCAGAAGTGAATGTACATCCATAAAATCAAGATACCAAACGCCCAATAGTAAAGAGGCCACGACTGTAACCAAGTATCGAACATCATCTAGCAGCCCCCTGAAACAATTAATCTTATATTTAGTTGCACTATCCAGAAAACTTGTTACTGCTACTCTTATATTCCTAACTCCTGTGTTAGCATTAAGAAACACCTATTAATACAGAAACACAAAAGGAAGAAAAAGACATGCTCGACACTAATTAATCAAACTACAAACAGAAAAACTAATAAATTTTAATACCTACTCGTTTTGTGAAGAGACGACGTCTCGTAATTTCCTACGATGAATAAGATAAGAGGGTGAATTTCAGCACCTAACTACGTCCCGTAACTAACTAACTTTACCACCATCCCCGGCAAACTCCTACATCACTTGCAAGTGTGCAACATCACAACGTGAGGAACACCTTTAAATTTCAGCACCTTCAGCCACTTATGGATTAGCACCAGCAGCTTGGTTAATGCAATGGTTTGATTTCAAGTAGTTTGAATTCCAGCTACAGAACACATCACCACCACATAATAAAGTACCCAATATTATATACCCTACATTACATATACTCATCACTCTTTTGATTTTATAGGTGATGGCCACTAAGTTGTCTAGCCTTGGCAACTTCTGCTAACCCAAATCTCCGAGAAGATAGACAGAACATGGTTAGCAATAGTATCCAAGATAAGGCATCTCACCTAAAATTATATACCGAGATCCCCGTGCCAAAAACCATTCGTGAGTATAAGATGCGTGCTGAACTACATATAATGAGTTGAATACTCGACCTGCGAGATAACGTGGAGGATGCAAACATGAAACATCGATGCTAATAAATATAACCTTCAGAGATGAGTGGAATTTATTAGATCACTAAATTTCATATGGCCAGAAATCAATACAAAAGAAGTAATTAAAACCAAATTCAAGATGGTCGGCCTGCAAATACCAACAAAGGCTAGAGGCTAAGAAGATCAGAACGTTAACCAAAGAAATTTACGAAGATATCCAAGCTAACTAAATCTATAGTAATTCGAAGTGTTCACCTGGAATGCTCCCTTCTCGGAGAATTAATCCTTCAAGCTATAATTCATCATCAAATCATAAAACTCATAAAAAAATATTAGAACTTACAACAACTACAAAACTACAAAAAGGGAGAATAAAAAATAAAATTGTGATGAAAGGGGGTTCTACCTGCTGTAACTTAGAAGTTTCTTAACCACCCCTAAACCCTTGACTTATTCTTTATTACCCTGAGAGTTTACAATGAAAGAGAAAATCAAAGTTAAATCTCACCAACAACTTCACGTTCTATACGTTTTGAGAATATCAATTAGGAGGCTCTTGAATTCGAATTCAAGAGATTCAATTAAGAAGTTCCACTGGAGTTACTTACAATCACGGGTTTGTTTAATGGAGGTTGCGGGAGAATTCATAAGTGATATTGACAGAATGTCGGAGAAGTTTTTTTTTTTTTTTGAATATCCGATTCAAAAAAAAAAAACAATTCAGGTGGTGCTAATGCGGAGAAACAAACCAATTCAGGTGGTATGTGCTGTTGAGGGTGATTGCCAAGGGTTTGTGGAGTCTGATTTGGTTTGTCTTGGCAGAGAAGAGATGTGGAATATAATGCAGAGATATAAATAGGTTTGTTGTGCTGGAATTGAGAAATTGCAGGTGATGCATCAATGAGTTTTATAGGGATATGCAGTGATGCTCAATGTAGTGCAGCCGCATTTGAGTACCTGGGATAGAAGTGGCTGCTTTGTTGTTGAGTGCCAAATATTGCATATTTCTACATCTATTTATTGGCATTTAGCTCATCTTTTGTGTTCATAAATCAGATATTATCCCAGATTCGTATTTTCTTTGTTTTCAGAATAAATATTTGTACTAATTAATTTTGTGTGTTTAGGTAGTAAATAAAGCTCGGAGAAATTGAGGAGCCAAAAGAGCAGTAAAATTGGAGGCAAGCGTCCCATGGAGCAGAAAGCCAAAGCCGCGCGCTGTCGATTTGCAACCCAACAAGTAGCAACCCATTTACAAGACATGGGCTTGCCGGCCCAAGACCCACCCACGACCGGATCCGAGCCCGTCCCTTCCGAGCCGTCGATTTGATCTATTCTTCATCCTACTGGTCGCATCGGCACACGCATCGAATTACCTTAGATCCGACGCTCACTCCAACCTTCACATCAACTCTTGATGCTCCCCAACACCACACCACCTATATATTCTCCCATTGACCAAACCAAACACACCTTATTCTCTTTCTCTTCTCCTTCACCCTACAGTAAACCGGACACCACCCCTTACCTCTTTTCTCTCCCGACCATGGCGCTTGCAGAGCCGAGTCGCCACCGCCATCTCCTTCCCCGCGACACCAACAAGAGGCAACCCAAATGCCCACCACGGCCCATCTTCACCGCCCCCTAGTTCTAGTTATCTCTCACCTAGCTTCTCTCTTAACCCTAGAGGCTATGTTGGAGATAAATGGAATTAGGGTTTTCACCTACGACTCTTGCATGTCTACGAGAGCCGAATTAGCACAGAGGAGACAAGTTAAGGTGCTCATTAATTGTAAGTCTGAGCGATTGTGAGGTATAAAATCACTTGTTCTTCATGAGAGAGAACTCAGTCAATTTTTAGGGTTTAGTGGTAGTTTAATTTCAGTTGGTGTTTATCATGTTAATGATGTTCTAATTTAATTTGCTAGGATTAAAATGAAACCCTAGTTTTGTGTTCTGTTGTTCAACTTTATTTGAATTGTTTTTGCATGCTTAAGGTATAAGAGAAGTTCAATTCTAACACCTCAATGCTTTGCTCTCACAATGAATGCCATGTATCCATTGTAGTTAGGATAACACTTGTGTTGGGTGTGTTTGACTCATGCTTTAACCTTTATTGCTAACTCTTTGATTAGTTGTGCTTAACTAGACAACTAATGCTCAAGTAGTATTCAGTTTTGATAATTGAAGTCTCACTTGGTGAAACTCCTTAGATAAGTGATAAACTTGACACATTATCCTTTATCTTGTCATAGGAACAAGAACACTCAAATTAGTTGAATCACATAACTTGAACTAGTGGTGGATTTGACAATAGTCCGAGTTAGGTATTGATTTTTATCCTTATCTGCTAGGTATTGATTTTTATGTGACGCTATTAATTGTCCGAGTTATATTGTAATTAGAATAGTCAATAAGAAGTGATAGTAAAGGTAGTCTCCTCACTTCATGAAGATTTTATTAATAAAGGCTGAATCAGAAATATGTATGGCCACTCTATTACAGCAGGTAATTCCTTACCACAATTTCTTACCACATTCATGTGCTAACGCCTAACGAGAGATAAATAATTAGCACAAGCACTATACCAACATTGATATGTTGTTCTTCACATGCTTATTAGGGGTACGAGAGACCAGAAGTATGTATGGCCACATCTACGGATGATGAGCTTGCAACCGATCCTCTTAGTTCATGGTTTTGAGCATTAGCAAAGGACTATGCTCTTGGTCATGCTTCTTTCCTGTGTATTAAGCTTTCTATATTAAAAATATTTTTTTAATTAATGATTTGTTTGGGGTTTCAATCCTCAGGACATTGAGAAGTGATGAATCAAATCTTGGTTTTCCCTTCATGCCTCGCTTGTTGGGTTAAGCATAGTTCCCATTGGATCTCAATGGTGAATTTGATGAGAAAACATTTTTAAATCCACCGATATAATTTCTAAATGGCTAAATGGCTAATTTACCGTTATCATTCTAGGGAGCCATGGATTATGTTATTTTGATGCCTCTAATGACTACTGTTACTTGCAGGAACTAATTGTACACATTACCATAATCCTCACTTTTATCCGTTCATTCTTTTCTGACAAAAACATCTTTATGGTTTTGCTTTTTGGTTAACGATATCCTATGTACAAAACTAATCATCAATTTCATTTTTAATTTCCGAGGTTGTAGGAGAGTTGAGGATTGGGGACATTCGTGGTGAGATTGAGGTGCTTTGTTAAATGCCACGTCTCTTCCAAGTGCACCCTAAAAGATTCAATCTGTTAATGCGTTTAAACCATACTTCATGCGGTAATTGAGAACCCGCATTGAGGTTCCGGCATTCGAAAAAAAGGTAAGTGGCGTATACGTGATACATTACCTATATCTCTTCGCATTGCACTTCAGATTTTATCTCAACCGATCACTCTTATTGGAATTTAAATTTACACATCAATGTTATTGTTTTTGCACTGGAAATGCATAGGAGATAACTCAACTTTGTTGGTTTGGTCTTGCATGTCTAAATTTCTCAAGACAATGCCTCGTATAGAAGTTGGATGTTACCCAATCTATCTTACATATATTTGGAGCGATTTCACATTGCTATATAGTATTAGTATATAGACTTAGTTACGTACATGTAGACTTAGTTTATAACTGCCTTCCTTTAATAAATTATGCAAAGGTAATACATTTTGGGGGATTGATCTTGACTTCGTCCCACTACATGTAGAGTTTATATTTGTCTAACCTTTCATAAATTCCGTAGAGTTAATGTATTTGGGGGATCCATCTTGAACTTTGCTAAGTCACGGGGTTTAATTTTTACGAGGAATGATATCTTGGCTTGTTTCTAAGTCTGTGCCTATATAGTTGATTATAGTGTGCGCACTTAATGTAAAGGAAAAACTGGAAAACAACGATGAAAAAGCGCCGGGAGTGGGGAAGAGGTTGCAGAGTTAGGTATATGAAGTTCAATCCATTGGGCAATCCATTGGGTAGGTTATTGACGTTTCTCCAATGCAGTCGAGATATTTGTTTGCGCTTGCCTTCTACTGGCTATTTCTTTTATTTTTCTTGGAAGGTGATTGCATAAAGTGATTTATTTTCCCTGACTTGGGTTACCACAAGTAAAGCTTCTCTACTGTTTTTATTTTTCTCACAATTAGTAAATATGCAATAAAAGATAATACAATAATAGACTCCATTTGCAATGCTTTGGCATTGCATAAAGATGATAGTCACTTATGAACATGTTATGGACCATAGGAATTAAAGTTATTTGTCATAGGTGACATTTCTTTTCGTAGTTTTTATATCTTGGATAACCTATTGAGTTAATTTTTTGATTCCATTACTGGTGAATGGCTACACCCAATGAAATCACTGATCCACGTTAGCATTTAGCGCTTGTGACGGTGATAACTAAGCTAGGGTAGGAAATTTGATCATGTTCATAGGCTACCAGAATCGCCGAGATTCTTTCCCATGTCAAGCTCACTTAGTCAAAGTGGTAGTAGTTAACTAAGGTACCCTCATGCCCTGGATATATATTGTTTGCTTACAAATTTGAATACGATATGAAGGAAAAGTCAAGGAATAAGTGGTTTGGACAGACAAGTTTATCTCACGTTGGTGCATATGTAAAACTAATTTGAATACGATACAAGGGAAAAGTCAAGGCCCAAGTGGTTTGAATATGTAAAACTAACTAATTTTCCTTTGGTTACTCTTTTCTTAAACAAATTTCTGTAATAAAGATCCGGATTTATAGTGTCGACATGTGGATCTCCTATGAAGCCCGGAAGAAAGGAAATTTGTGCAAGAAGACCGCATCGGAAACTCGTGTAACTAAAGGTTCTACACAATACATAGAGGAAAACATGGTTGTTAACCGGATCAGTTTAGTGTTTATACTTCTAATTAGTCTACAATGCTTATCGGGCAGGATGACATTAGATGTATAATAACTAACCCAATGTCGATTAACAACATGAACCATTAGTCTTTTTCGTTGAGGGGATGCGAGGTTGTACTTGCTACGGTTTCAAGTAGGAGGGAAATGTATGAAACTCAATTTGGAAGGTACACTAATACCACGTAGCGTACACAATAGTCACGGGAAAATCGGGTAACACAGTGAGTCACAAGAAAATCGAGACAGTCATGATGGACTAATAATCCACGTAACTCTCTTTTCCGTGGAGACAGAAAATAGATGAATCCCAAGGTTACATAGAGGATATGGAAGGAACCAAGAAGTCGGGATGTGCACACCAAACCTTGCATTTGAGAAGAGTGTATAAGACACAAAATTAAGTAGATTGGTGTTTGAAGAATCGAGAAGAGGAGAATGGAGCTTCTTGCTTTGGTGAATGGGTGGATTGGAGTTAGGTTGAGTTGGAATCGGTGAGTGGTTGCAGAGTGTTGTTGGTGTTGCTACCGAGAGAAGCTACAACAATGGGGCAATGGGATCCGGTGTGTGTGCTCTAAGACTTGGCGTGGACTGAATTTGGGATTGCAAATGTTGGTGATGGCTGAGCAGATACAGGTAAGTAGATGTCGATGTTGTGTGTTAATCTTGAATGGGATTTGAATCTGAGTTGGAGCTGACATCTCAATACATTTACTTTAATCTTAACAATACATTTGGTGCACTTTCTGTACTGCATTTTGTTTAATCTTAGCTCAATAGTCATAAAATGTCTTCATAGACGGATGCCTAGGGTTCTTATTTATACATCGCTTTTTGCTTGCGGGTACTAAAAGTACTCAATAGTGACATCAGGTTGGGTTTATGTTTCCATTATTCAATCAATCTTTTAATCAAACAAGTCTAACTGTGTTTTCGACTTACGTTTGGAAATCATATTTGTTGTCTTTGCTCAAACGGCAGAGCACATGGCTTTCACCATGTTCGCTGTGGGTTCAACTCCCACAGATGGCTTGGTTATATGAGTAGTAGGAAAAACCAGAACCGGTTTGAACTTTAGATTTCCTACTTTAAATAGATTTCCTAATTTAACAAAATTTCTTAATTAAGAAATCAAAACCAGTTTAAACTCTTGATTTCCTAATTTAACTAAATTTCCTTCACCTGATAGTTTTCCTATATATCTACTGGATGTACACCTTTCTTAGCTGAATTGGGTTTACTAATCCTAACAGTTTTCCAATATATCTTCCTCTATATATACACCTTGGATAGTGATCAGTTTACAATTGTACCTTTTATCAAAGTCTAGAACCATCGAGGAACAAGAGGTATTGTGATAAAGCATCCGGACATATATATTGGTTTAACTTAAATTAAATTATTATGAGGTAAGCATTCGATTTTGTGGTTCAAATTTCTCAATTCAAGATGGTTTGATTGTTTGATTTTTATGTTTAGTATTTTTATCCATTCTTATTATGTGTTAAGCTTAAAATAGTGTAGTTATCAAACTGATTTGAAATACCATGACGTCAGTCTTTGATTATCATAATTGAATTCTAATGAATAGATTTGTGAATCAGTTCTTCAAAGAGGCAGAAGACAACATCATCGCAAGCTGGCGAGGATAGACAACAAACCATTAATGTATGTTCTGAAATATGATTGTTTATATCGTTTGTCTGTTCTGAAATATGATTGTTCATAGCAATGAAATTGATTAATTTACATCTTATGCGTGTTGCAGGCAAGGTCTGTGGCCCAGAGTTTAAGGTGGGAGAGGCAAAGGCAGAGTGACGGGGAAAAAGGAGCACTGGAGCGCGAAGCAAGGTTGAAGTTTGAAATTGAAAGACGGGTACTTTATAAATATAGCATGGTTGTCATTAATATTCAAGGGAAATTTGATTTGTATTGACATTACTGTTATTACTCATTGCGGGCTAGAGCGGAGGAGGTTATTAGGAGGGAAAGAGAACAACGAGAATACTACGAGCGTGTTTTAAGAGAACAAATAGTGCATGAGCAGGTGAGGGTGGGAGTAAGAGTTGGCGAGAAAATTTTCTGATATACATTAACGTATTTGATTATCTATAATAGATTGTTTTGTTTTTACAGTTCAAAGCACGACCTGAAAATCAGTTCATAGCAGAAAGGACAAAGGTAAGGTTTCATTATTTTAATTCACATGTGTGTATAGATGCATAAATGGTTTGTGTGGAAAAGTATGATTATATTTTGGCTGTGAATCTCAGGATCGGAAAGTGGAGGGTCAACAACGACGTCGTTTGAACGAAAAGGAACAAGAGCGTGAAAAAGAACGTAAAAGATTATTAAGTATTCGCAGTGAAGGGTCCGGGAAAGCAATAGAACAACGGGAGGGTGACCATATCAATAGCCCATTAGATGCGGAGTGTTCGTATGTTATCTATTTATTATAGAGACTATGAGAATGGTTACCTTTATCGATAGCAACGTTATATGGTTAAATTGTAAGCAATGGTTGTGTTATATTATATTTTTCTATATTTCAGACATCGGTTTGTCCGTGGTGGAGAAGTTAATTTGGAAGGAGAACCTCAAAGTAGAGATCAATTAATACGTCAAAGAAACGCAAAGCGATAATATTGTATTAGACGATAAAGAATATAGAAGCGTGTACTTAAGGAGAAGCAAAGACAAACTCAGGTGAAAACTGAATTTGTCAATGTAGTTCCAGTTTATGTGGTTCGTTATTGTATCAAAATTTTATGTGTATGCGTATATGCTTAAGTAAATATATTTCTTTGTTTTCCAAACTTTTTAGTGAACAACCATGTACACAATACATACTCTGGGGATCTAAGGTATGGATTGATATTTTTGTTTGTGTGGATTTGGTTTTTAAAATTCTCCTTTTAATTTATTTATTTTTCTCGATATTCAAGCTAGAAAAAAAAAAGGCGTATAATGAACGGAAAAATAAAAAGCACCCAAAAAAGAACCAAATGAAGAAAGTTAAAAGCACTAAACAAGTGTCCTCGGTAAGAATCTTATATATGTTGATTAAAATGTATAATGTTTTATGCACCCACATTACGATGCATTGTTTATTTTTTCCTTTTGGACTTTCAGACACGGTCTGCGGATTTTGAAGCAAGGTGGGCAAGAGAGAAGAAGGTGATATGGAAAAAATGGTGCTTAGCAAGATGATCTTTGTCAAGTTCCAAAATTGGATTTGGATCCCAAGGCACGCGTGCGTGTGCGAATTTAAACATTGGTGAGTTTTTAATTGTTTTTTTTTCTTTTTCTTTTTACATCTATTGTTCTATTTGATCAGTTTTTTTAAAAATAAAATAAAATTGCGGTATGATATACATGATCATGCAAGAAAATTATAATATACTTTTGAGACGTGGACAAATCAAGGAGCCAATTGTGATGGGACAACAAGATAGCATTTCTATTGGTGGAAATACACCGAATCGAATAAATTGGTAAGATTTCTTTACTAATTTCGAGTAAAATGGTGAGAGTACAATAACATATTTACATAGACAATAAAACGGTCGATTTTAGCGTGTGGTAAAGATTAAGATTAAGACAGAAAGAGATTAAAAAGTCGAGTATAATAGCATCCTAAGGATTAGGTTTAAAACTTAAAGTATAATAGCACCCTAAAGATTGTTTGTTACACTTAAGAACAGTCCTTTATTTAAGAATCGTAAGTCATTCAAAATACGTCGTTTAATTATAATATACAGAGCTTTCATTAATGTGGATTATTTTGTAATAGCTTCGTAAGCAAACTAGGATGAGAAAAGTTGTGGAGGATCCATTCGGTGGTCAATACGAGGGTGATGAAGCGACATGTCGTGCACGATATATGGGTAGTGATGCCGCTGTAGTGACCAGGTAAATAAATGATATAGCTGAACTTTTGTTATCTAAGACAATACTTTGATGTTCGATTTAGCTTAGTTTATATTTCTTTTTGTGTGGAATTTTAATCGTAGTTATTGGTTCCACGATTAATTTCTTATGCAGTTGGGTATGCAAGATGAGGTCATGAATATGCACGTGGGTTTAAAAAGAAGGACTCCCAAGAAAACGACTATGATATGTAATTATACTTACTCTTTCATTAATTTTGTGGCTTAAATTAAATTTTTAAACTTTAAACAGATATGTAAGTAACTCTTTTTGATGTGGCTATTTTTGAACAAGGTCTATTCCGCCTCGGGATTCATCGTCCGAGGATTACAAGTGACTACTACGCATCGATGATGACGAACTTCTAAATGAAACTCCGGTGCTTTCATCCTCTACAAAAAAAAACTACAAAAAGACGCACAGGGTTTGACGAGTTTGGACGACATTATCTGGGGAAGATGGAACATAAGTGTAAATGGTGCGGCGCTTTGCACTGGATCGAAGAGCGAAAGAGCGATTCCTCTTTGATAAATCCCGTTTTTACTAGATGTTGTCGCGAGGGAAAAGTTAGGTTACCGGATCTTCGTGAGCCTCCTCCGGCAATAAGGGAACTGTTCGAAGGGGATGACAATAGTTCAAAGATGTTCAGGAAAAATTTAATGGGATTTAATTCCGCCAACACTTTTACAAGTCTCGGGTGCCAGTGTGATAATAGAGCTAAGAAGGGAGGTGGTCCTGAAATTTTTTCAATACATGGAGAGCTGAGACATTATAGCAGTAGTTTGGTACCTGCGGATGAGAATAAGGCAAGCTATTCACAACTATTCTTTTACGATCCAGAGAAAGCGCTGGATATACGAGGAAAAAAAAATTCCAAATTAGAACGCGAAGTGTTGCGTATTATACAAGATACGTTGAGAGCTAACAATAGACTCTTACCCAAGTACGTTCAGGCGAAGGAGACACTGGAGAGCATACCAGATGAACCCGGTAAAAAGGTAGAGGTATCTTTGCATTTTAATTCAGAATCCGGCCAGCGAAGGTACAACGCGCCAGTTGTGGAGGAAGTGTCGGTTATCGTACCCGAAAAAGGAAATGAAATACAAAGGACTCGCGATATTATATTACACCTAAAATAGGGGCTGTGATTGGACCGGGATAATCGAATGCCATCCTCTTTATCTCGCGCCGCATTATGTGTTTGTTCTTTCCATATGGTGAGATGGGTTGGAGCTGCGAATTAACTCTCTGGGAGGAAAGCATAAAAGATTTTGGCGATAAAAGTCGGTCCCTTATGGATTTTTATAGTTATTATCTATTTCCTCGGGTGCTGGAATACTCAACTATTCTTAGGGGGTGTAAGCTTTTCCAGGAATTCGTGGTGGATGCATGGGATTCGACCGAACAGAACCGTTTAGGCTGGATAAGGTTCAATCAGGATAAGCTGCGTGCGGATAGTTACAAATCGATAATCAAGATGAAGGAGGATGGGATATCACCTGATCAGGGTGGTACACCGTGTGTTTTGCCGTCTACGCATGTCGGAGGACCAAGGCAGATGCATGAGATCTATCAGGACTCCATGGCAATAACGCGCTATAATCATCATCCAGATATCTTTCTTACCATGACGGCGAATCCAAACTGGACAGAGATACAAGAAGCACTTTATCCTCACCAGACTGCATCTGACCGTCTAGATTTAGTTGCGCGGGTATTTGAGATGAAAAGAAAGGCGTTGCTGTTTGGGGATGTGGTCGGGTACGTGTATACTATTGAGTTTCAGAAGCGTGGATTGCCTCATATGCATTTACTTATCTATCTTGAGAAGTCGCAGAAAATACGTACGGTTGACCGAGGTAGATAGATACGTGTCATTTGAATTTCCCGACTGAGTTGAGTGACCCGGTCCTGTTTGATACGGTTAGAAAATGCATGGTCCACGGACCCTGTGGTGACAGAAATAAAGAATCTCCTTGCATGAAAAAAGGAAAATGTACCAAACATTATCCAAAGAGCTATAACGATACGACTTGGTTGGACGGAGGTGGGTATCCGGTTTATCGTCGCAGGAATAACGGCGTTGAGGTGGTTGTTCGCGGTGGGCGTAAGGCAACCAACATTGATGTTGTACCTTACAACCCGATCTGCTGCGGATGTTTAATTGCCATATAAACGTCGAGGTATGTGCTGGGATAAGGGCGGTCAAGTACATCAACAAGTACATATACAAGGGGTATGACAAAACAACATTTGTAGTTGGATCGGCAGATGAGATACATATATACATTGACGCAAGGTACATAGGTCCTCCAGAAGTTGTTTGGCATCTGTTTGGGTACCGTATGCACAAGGAAATGCCCCACGTTGAAAGGTTGGCAATACACCTTAAAGGTATGCAGAGAATTGTATATGAATCCGAAGCATCGACCGAGGGAGTTACACAGACAGCTGAGAATTATAAATCTAAATTGATGGCATACTTTGAGTACTATGATGAGAATCCCGATGCCCCTGCATACACGTATCAAGAATTTCCGCAGCATATGGTGTGGAAAAAAGATAAATGTAGATGGTAAGTCAGGCAAAAACAGTTTGCGATAGCTAGGATGTTGTAGTTGCAGGAAATCCCACACTACACCCCTCACTAGAATTTATTCAATCAATCCATTTGAAGATGAATAACTATAGATTTTATTGATTATTTTCTTGAAATGTTTACCAAAGAAGGTAGAAAGAACAAAAGAAATTACAATCACTCTTAATTTTTCTCTCCTAATGACTTGCTTAACAATCCAAAAAGAACCTCTCTACAACAGATCGATTCAACCCTTTATATAGGGTAACACACGATGATGACAAATTAAGCTG
This sequence comes from Papaver armeniacum, assembly GCA_023531295.1. NCBI lineage: Eukaryota > Viridiplantae > Streptophyta > Magnoliopsida > Ranunculales > Papaveraceae > Papaver > Papaver armeniacum. The sequence continues at coordinate 49,729 of JAJJWW010011852.1, forward strand.
TCCTTTATTTTCGGAATAACTCGCGAAGTGTCGAATCATGTATAAGTGTTCATCCTCGCGACACTCTTAACCTTCGCCAGATTTTCGCATCTTCCTTATGTTCTGGCTGTCGTCATCCATTGCGTCATTTATTTTATTTCCCCGCGACTCCTTCATGATGCTGTCGTTTATTATTCTCGCGAAGTATTGAGGTTGCGATATTCTGATCCTACATCTTGCCTCTTCTCATGTCTTCTCTGCGAAGAAGAGAATGTCATGAGAACTAACATTTTGAAATGTCACAACCATTTGTTTTCTATCCATCCTTTTACCGACAAGATTCCGTGAATTTAGGAATGACTGTTTACACGTATCTTAAATTTCACATTTTACCGGCACATTTAATGTTATCCGGTTACTCTTTTCCCATCTATTTAAAGGAGAATTCCCTATGAAAATTCTTCTTTTCTTTTACTTCATCTTCTTTATTGTCTGCACTTTTCTCTGCCGTTTTCCTTCATCGTCTTTCTGCTACAACTCTTCTCGCTTTCGTTTCTATGGCATCAAAGTCCGTTGATTTTTCTAATTTTGATTATTTCATGATTGATTTCTCTTATTGAAGTCTTTTATTTGGATATTATTCTTCTTTTAATATTTCTCTTGCCATTTTTGTTTCAAAGAAGGATAAATCTAGCACCAAATTCACTATTACAAATCCTAATGCTTCCATGGGTTCGCAACCGAAATGTACCGAAATCCTTTGCCTCTAAGAGAAAGCTCGAATAATAAGGTATTTAAGAAACATTTACTCTTTTAATAACAATATTGTTGCCTCTGTTTCTTATTTAGCTTGTAATTCGCAGGATGATGATAAATCCCCCAAGAAACCTCGCCCTTCTAAATCTGTTGCGCCTCCTATTTCTTTTTCTGGGTTTAAGCTTGTTGCTTCTCCTACAATACCTTCGCAGGATAATTCATCTTCTCTGGCGGTTTCTTCGCAAGATAAACCAACTCTTCCCTCTCATGATGACTCACCTTCCCATGCGAGGATCTCGCGCGAGGATCTCGCATGACGAATCAATCCCTGAATTTTCCGTTAATGAAATTCTTCAAAATGAACCTCTCTCCACTTTTACCCTTAATACCTCTACTTCGCCCTTGCTTGTTAATCAGGTTCCTTTAACTGAGATTCTTATGACTAAAGATGATTCAACTTTTCCCTCTTCTTCCATCATTTCCTATTCCTCTGGATCTATCTCTCTTACTAAAGAAAACTTAGAAGGGATAGATGTAGCTTTTAAAGTTTTATCAGATACCATGAATGATGTCAAGAAAATTTCCACTGATCCTATTAGATCTAGTGTTTATGAATCCTTGAGTAAGTATTTTGGTTCCGATACCATGTCGCGAGCATCCTTAGAACAAGAAATTAAGACCTTGAAGAACAGCCTTCATAATACTTCGCTGGATCGCGATAATCTTCGCAAGAAGAATGAAGAATTAAAAGGTATCATTTCCTCCCCTTTTTTCTTTTTTTTTTGAAGACTTTGTTCGCCTTTCAAGCTTTGAATCAGAAACGTAAAATGGAGATATATCAAGTGGAATCTATCATGGAAGAAATTCGAACGGAAAGAGATGCTTGGATGGAGCAATATAACCGATTAGATAACCTCCATACATATTCTGTTGACCAGATAAATAATCTAACCCAAGAAAACACCTACTTAATCCAGAAGCAAGAATTATTAAGTAGCGAATTTTCGCATCTCTCATATTCTTTGACTAAATCTAATTTGGAGTTGGAAACCTTATCGTATGAAAATGGAACTTTGTCTCAAGAGAAGCGAGCTTTGTTGGACAAGGTGGCGATATCCTCGCAACAACTTGATGTTTGTCGAAAAGCACCGAATGAGCAAGAACAATCTATCTCGCTCATTGAAAAATAAACTCAAAGAAACCACTACCGAAAGAGATAAGCTATTCTGGTAGAATAACCCTAAGTGTGAAAACAAACCAGCTCAAGGATGAATATACCAAGTTAAAAGAATCTCATTCCTTCCTTGCGAAGGAGAATAATTTACTGATTTCTAATGAAAAAAGCTTGCGTTCTCGGTTAAAAGGTATTGTCAGTGATGGTTTTGATAATGCCATGGATCATTTGGAGAATAGTTGCTTGGCCCCGACCCAACATCTTATCTCGCAAAAGGAAGGTAGTCATGATATTTGACTCGCCGTTTCCTTTTCTAATTTCTTATAATACTTTTTATTTTTAACTCTGTTGTTCTTATATATTTTCACAGAATCTGAGAAAGATCTTCGCACTTCTCTGTCTACTTTGGAATCCTCTCATGCCAAGATTCGCAAGGAAAATACAACACTTGTCGCTACTCTTTCCCATTCTCGTGATCGTGCCGCAAGAAGGCTTAATTATCTTAGCCATCTTAAAGATATCCAAAGTAGGAATCATCAGAAGGCACTTCTTCGTCAATTTCATCCCAAAGCTGAAGTTTTTGTGAATGAGATCTTACTTTCTAAATCCCTTGAACCTGTCTCTATTGAACCTTTGGAAGTTGAAGATGATGAAGTTCCTAATTCTCCCGATAGTGATTACGATTATGAAAGCTGCGAAGATATTGCGAACAATGAAATTGTCGATAAGAATCTTCATGAAAATCTTCTCGATGAAAATACTCCAATTGGCGAAGATGAAGCCGAGAATCCAAATGAAAAAACTTCTGATGGAAATCCTCCAACTAGCGAAGGTGAAGCTGATAAAATTGTTGAAGAACATTTATCATCTCCTGTTGCCGAGAATACCGATGTAGATGTAGAAAATTAAGCTACTCCTGCAATTTTATATCTTCCAGTCTCTTTTTTTTTGTATGACTTTTTGCATGAGATGCTTTTCAATTTCTGTTGAAGTACTCTTTTTGATTGGAAAGACCAAGTCCCTTGATCAATAATCCCTTATCTTCTCTTTTTATCTCATTTTAGATTTGCAATTTTAATCTCGCAAGCGTGTTCGCTTACCTTTACTTATGTTAAAATTTATCATTGCGACAAGATCGCAGGATATCTTCACAAATGAAGAAATCTATTGATCTTGTCTTATCATTGATTGTGTGGTCTTATTTTGCCTTCCTAATTAAAGGTCTTATTTCGCCACACTCGTTGCGACAAGATCGCAGGACGTCTTTACATTTTCATGTAATGACCCTTGACCTTGTCTTATCATTTCTTAAGTATTTTTGCCTCTGCAGGATATTTTATTCGCGACAATATGACAGGTTTAAATATTCTTGCGAATGTAAAATCCCATGACATTGCCGTCTTTGTGACGAAATCGCAGGACGTCTTTACATTTTCACGCAAAAACCCATTGATCTCGCCTTATCCTTGCGTTAGTATTATTGCCTCCACAGGATCATCGCACAAATATGACAAGCCTGAATTTCCTTGCGAAAATAAAGCCTCATGACATTTGCGTCTTTTGACACTTATCGCTCCCCTAATGGAGGGTGTCGCCCTTATCTTCTCCCCCGGTTGCCCCTTCAAGGAGGCGTACATCGGCCATACAAGACTAGCTCCTCCCATCCGGTCTTAACAACAACGAGTTGTTTTCAGTAACCTCTTATCCCTTATACCTATATGGTTTATGGTTATGAGACCGCACCCTAAGTGGAGTTTTCTTCGGCCGAGTGCAGCATATACCAAGACTTGCCAAGAATGGCCGAGACACTTCAAATCCCCTGTGCACTCTTGGCTCAACCGTGTACCCCCGCGCCTTGAGCATACACTCGACTCCTTGGAAGAGACCCTCGGGCGTCCAACCAGGGTATAACCTTATATATATAGTTGGAAATCCAAGGTATCTCTCCCATATAGGCTTTCATGGGCCCCAAATCTCCATGACTCAGTTCCGGGAGCGGTGTAACCTTTCCCCGAGCCATGTCAAGAGATACCCCTTATATGACGCACTTTAGGTCTTACATTTGCCTCTTGCGAAATATCATTCGCGAACTAGGGTGTACGCCATAAAGGTTCGTCCCATTCACTCACTCATTCATTTTTGTCAATTCATTCAATCATTCATTTTGTTTGCGAAACTATCGCACAATCTTACATTGTTTAATCATTTTTGTTTTTCAATTCTTCAATCAAATTGTCATACATTCTTGATGGCGAGATTCTCGCATATTTCTTCTTCAATTATTTTTTCTTCCTCTTACCCTTAACATGCTTTTGTCATTGCTTTTTAATGATTATTCATTTCTTACACTTTTGCTCTGCTTTGCTCTCTCGCCTCGCACCATTCAAATCTCTTAATGATTCCTTTCCATCATAACTTTCAACTGTTTTCATGTATTTGTTTCGCAATGTATCTTCTCTTCTCACATTTATGGTATCTACCATCAATCTTTCTCTTCTTTGTTCATCTTTTGCATGTTGTTTCCAGCCCTTTCTTTTTGCAGCTCTCTCTTCGCAACTCTCCACGTCGATCTCATAGCATTTTTGTCCTTCCGTCCAATCTCCCTTATAATTCCGACACCACTAGGATGAGGAAACTTTATGCATTGATGATAAGTCGACGCTACTCCCAGAATTTCGTGCAACCAAGGCCTTCCGATCAATGCATTATAAGGGGACTCCACATCGACTACACAGAACAAAATCCCCGTTGATAATCCTTGCAAAGGTATTCTCATATGAACTTCTCCTTTAGGCTTATTCGATGTGCCATTGAAACCATATATCTTGTACGTCGAAGGTATCAATTCTTCATCCTTCCCACCCATAGTCTTATAAGTATGGTAGAAAAGAATTTTCACTGAGCTCCCCGTATCAATTAAGATTATATTGATCGCCCAGCAATTCTCTGCTTCATCGTCTTCGCCATCTACAGGTTTTGGATTAATTTCCAATTTTACAACCAATGGGATATCATGCGTCTCTCTGCCCTCAGGAATCTCTTCTGCGGTGAAAGAAATAATCTGCGTTTGCCATTCTTTTAATTGCGATGCCTTCGCAATGTTCATCACTTCTTTATTATCAGCATCCCTCGCGAAAACCCTACTGAGAACATTATCATGAAAATCTTCAATTGTTCGGTATGAGTGTACAATGGAGTTGCAAAACAAATTTTTAGCTTTCGATCCAACTTCTATTACGAATGTTTCTTTCCCCTTTGCTGAATTTGTCCCGTGCATTTCCGGAGGTGGTGGTAATGGCTGAACCTTCTCTTCACTTTTTAGAAAATGACTCAACTTTCCTTGGTCAATCATCCTGAGGATAATTCTTTTTATATTTATGCAGTCATTTGTTAAGTGCCCATGAAAGCGATGGTAAGAATAGAACTCGTGACTTCTATCACTTGGTGGTGGTTCATTCCCCATGTTCCATGGCGCAGGTATGTTTTCCATCAAGAGTATAGCTTCCCATATTTTTTCAACACTAGTATTTAATAGTGACATTTTGATTTATTCCCATACTACTCTGTGATGTCGCTGCCCTCCATGATAATTCTGCCTTTGACTTCCATAAGTTTCTTGCGGATGATCAAGTCTTTGAATTTTGTTATTGCCGTCACGGTTGTAGTAGTTCTTTTCTCTCTCAAATTCTTCTTGGTCACGGCTTCCCATGGCTACTATCTTTGGCTGTCCATCACTTATCCTTTCTTGTTGACCTTGCAAAGTGTTTATCAGTTTGGGTAATAAACTTGCATTCGCAGCATTTGAACTTGTATTCGCAATTGGATATGATTCCATCTCATTTTTCCTTTCCTCTAAAGCAATATACTCCTCTTGAAGTTCTCGCAGCTCCGTCATCGTGATTGTATTCTTGACTCTAAAAATTTGAATATATAGCAAATTGGTTGCGAACAAAGCGTTTATGAATGATAAAATGAGATATCTTTCATCCACTCTTCCAAACCCATCTCGCTACACATCGTCTTCCATCTCACGGTTAAATGTCTTAAACTTTCGCCAACTCTTTGTTTATTTCAAATACATCTTCAATTCCCGGTCATGAGGAGTTGTTACTTATGTATGCCCCTAAGAATATAGCTTGTAAATGGTTGAATGATGTGATGGTGTTTCTTGGTAAACCTCAAACCATTTCAAGTGCTTCTCTGTTAAACTTGATGCGAAATATTTGCACAATATTGCATCATGATTTTCCCACTGTAGCATACATCTCACATACGCTTTGATGTGTTGTATTGCGCAAGTTGTTCCATCAAAATGCTGGTTAATGCGGGTAAATTGCATTTTGGGGTATTCCTCCTAATCGCACCTCTAGTGTAAATGGGGTTTTCACAGCCTTCTTCGATGGCCTCATCCAATTGTCTTCTTCCTCCTCCTCTTCTATTGTTCAACATTCCTCTCATCTCTGCCAACTCTCTTAAGATTTGCTCATTTACATCAGGGTTCGAATTCATTGGTATTTTTAGCTCCGTCTCTCTCCTTCTGCGTTCATGCCTACCTTGATTTTCTTGTTCAACATTCTCTTCTCTTCTTTCTCTGCGACTTTCTCCTTCATCTCGTTCACGAATTCGCACACCATTGTATCTATCATTTTCTCTTCTTGGTTGTCTATCAGCTCTCCTTTGTATTCTTTCATATTCTTCATTGATATTTCCATTGTTGCGATTCTCGCCGCGCCTTCTTTCTCGATTGTCATGATTGTTCCGCCGAATTGCTTCCTCCAATTCCCGTTCTTCCATTTCTACTCTTAATCTTTCTCTTTCGCAAGCTAGACGCGCTTGTTCAATATAATGCTTTTCGATGTCTTCTTCAATCTCCTTTTGTTTCCTCTGTGTTTCTCTCCCATGCAATATTCTTCTTCCTTCTTCCTGATTTTATTCATTACTTGTACCATTCTGCTGCCTATTTCCTTGAATTCTGTTATTTTGGACATTCTGTAAAATCTCAGGACGTGGAGTACACACTATTTCCCTTCTTTCGCAGCATCATTCATCGAGATTCGGCTCTCTTTCTAGATTTTCTTCATTAACATTTTCCACAGGTAACATTCTCATCATATCATCTCTAACCGATCTTGATCTTGATCTGGTATTACTTCTCGAGTTCCTATTCTGCAACCTCATATATTCCATTCTTAACTCATGGTTTTGCCTTGTTAAATTTGCGCGTTCTTCCGCTTCTAATCGCCTTTCTTCATGTATCGTTTGCCTCAACGTTTCTAATGCTACGATTTCTTCATTTCTATGAGCTGTTTCTCCCATTTCTTCTTGATTTCTCTCCTCTTGTCCATTATTTATCAATTATTGCACTTCTTCTCTTTCTTCCATAGAATTTGATCTCCATGTATGCACACTCACCCTATCATAATCCATCACTCTATTCGGTGCTGGTTGAACTGGTGGTTGAATTGGCGGTTGAATTTGACCTTCTTCTCTATCTCTTGTGTTTATTCTTGATGGTTCACCTACTTCATTTCTCCTTTCTCCAGCTAATCTCCCGCTTCTCCTTACAATTGTTGGTTCTTCTGATGCATTCCTTCTTCTAGCCATTTCTCAATTTTAGTAAATTGTTGAGAACTATACGAAATTTCCTTCTTGTCACTCCTGATTCTTTCAATTCATAAGGTTGATCTTGTCAGTCCCTGTTTCTAGCGCATATGTAGTTGCAGGAAATCCCACACTACACCCCTCACTAGAATTTATTCAATCAATCCATTTGAAGATGAATAACTATAGATTTTATTGATTATTTTCTTGAAATGTTTACCAAAGAAGGTAGAGCAGAACAAAAGAAATTACAATCACTCTTAATTTTCTCTCTCCTAATGACTTGCTTAACAATCCAAAAAGAACCCTCTCTATAACAGACTGATTCAACCCTTTATATAGGGTAACACACAGTGGATGACAGCTAAGCTGTCCTTTATTTTCGGGAATAACTCGCGAAGTGTCGCAACTGTATAAGTGTTCATCCTCGCGACACTCTTAACCTTCGCCAGATTTTCGCATCTTCCTTGTGTTCTGGCTTTCGTCATCCATTGCGTCATTTATTTTATTTCCCCGCGACTCCTTCATGATGCTGTCGTTTATTATTCTCGCGAAGTATTGAGGTTGCGATATTATGATCCTACAGATGTACTTTGTCTCTCCAAGCGCCGGTGAATTGTTCTACTTGAGATTGCTATTGACTGTTGTGGCGGGCGCCAGGACGTTCGAACATCTGAGGACTGTTAATGGCGTGCTACATCCAACCTACAAAAAATCATGCGTTGAACTTGGATTATTAGAGAGCGAAGGTGAATTTTTAAATTGCCTGAGGGAAGCAAAGAATCGTTCGGATGGGGAAGCCGAAGAGAAACCTCTTCAAGATAATCCCGTCGGATGGAAATCCAGCTGAACCAGAATTGTTATGGAAAGAATTCAAGATTTATATATGCGATGATTTACATCACGTTATTAAAAGAAAGTATGGCATCCTAGAACCAGCGGATGGGGAGATTGAAGACTACGGACTTTACCTGATTGATAAATTGCTGCGTGAGGGAGGGAAGGATATGGCGCATTTCTGCTCGATGCCTAAGTCTAAGAATGATTGGGATAATATTTATGGAAACCGTTACATACGCGAGCATATGCAAATGACGACAGAAATAGATAAGGATCAGCTTGAGAAGAATATCGCAAACTTGAATGAGGAGCAGCTTGCGGCTTTCAAGGCGATGATGATTCCGTGGAGCGAAAAGACGGGTCTAAATTCTTTCTGAATGGTAGTGCAGGGACAGGAAAGACATTTGTCCACAACGCCATTGCTGCGAGCTGCCGTCTGAAGGGAGACATTGTTTTGACTGTTGCGTCGTCCGGTAAATATATCCCATTGCTTAATATTCTATGTTTATAAATCATTTCTTATATTGATCTAATTTTGATTACTAAATTACATTTATTTACATATACCAGGAATAGCTTCCTTGCTTTTGGAGGGAGGCCGTACTGCACATTCAACATTCAGAATTCCCATAAATATAATAAGCACCAGGGTTTGTTCAATAGCTAAACAAAAGGAAGAAGCTGAATTTATAAAACAGGCGACTTTGATTATATGGGATGAGGTTCCGATGCAGCATATGCATTGTATCGAGGCTGTAAACAGGTTGCTCCAGGATATTCATGAAAATAAGAAAGATGACTTCGGAGGTGTGACTGTCGTTATGGGAGGAGACTTCAGGCAGACTTTGCCAGTGATACCGAATGGAGGCCGGGCAGAAATAGTGGGGGCGTGCATCCGGAGATCTTATTTATGCGATAATATAAAGGTTTTGACACTCACCAAGAATATGCTATTTGGATATGCAAGAACCGAGAAAAATCGAGCGTACGCGGATTTCCTACTCAAGGTAATTTTCTTTGCTGTCTCTCTATACGTCTTAGATTCGTTTAATTGGTGATAATACCTCAGGTAACCATGATAGATTATAGTTGGAAATTAGCTTATATTAACACAAATGATTAAACTTCTTATCTTATTTTATGTTTTGCAGGTCGGTTCCGAACCAGTCGACAAAGTTGATCTCGCCATCGGCTGTGAACGTATGTAAAAAAGAAGAGAGCTAATAACAAAGCTCTATCCCTTCCTCACAAAAACACAATCTGGAGAGGGGATAAGGAGTGTTACGAACAAGTTTCGGAGGAGGAACTAACTAACGGAATGATTCTCACGGCACGCAATGATGATGTTAATGATATTAATGTCAAGGCACTTAATTTTTTGGATGGAGATACACACACATATCTAGCAGATGATAGGTTGACTCCCGACGAAAGTGGTAGGATACCACCTATAAGCAATGAATTTCTGCAAAATCTAAACCCTCCAGGAATGCCTTTATTCAAACTACAACTCAAAGTTGGGTGTCCGATAATTCTGATGTGAAATCTCGCTCCCTCGGAGGGACTTTGCAATGGAACAAGGTTGTTGGTGACGATCTTTGGAAGTATCTTATACAAGCAAAAATTCTAACGGGAAGGAAGAGCAAGATCGGAGAAAAAGTGATGTTGCCTAGGATATCATTCCAGCCCAATATTTCAGAGTTGAACATAAATATGTTGAGACGCCAGTTTCCGATTCGGTTGGCATATGCAATGACGATCAACAAATCTCAAGGACAATCGGTGCAACACGTTGGCATTGACTTGAAGACACCTGTGTTTTGTCACGGCCAACTATATGTTGCTTTGTCAAGGTGTACCGCTGCAAGACGAATAACTGTGCTACCCGAAGATAAATTAGACGGTTTAAAGGCAACTAATGTCGTCTTCCAGGATGTTTTGTTGTGATTTATTAAACAAATGAATAATAAACAAAACTCTAAAAAAGTTGAGGCATTTGTCTTAGTATTTTCGGTTAATGTTCAATTCTATTATTATTTAGGTATTAAATTTTTAATTAATATAAAATTTAGATACTGAATAATTAAGTAAATCTCTATATTATATCTTTTTCGTTTGATTATATTATATTTTTCAATTCTATTATTATTTAGCTATTAAATTTTTAATTAATATAAAATTTAGATACTGAATAATTAAGTAAATCTCTATATTATATCTTTTTCGTTAGTCGGCCTGCGACCCGACTAACCAACACACTATAATATGACACGATCAACAAAAGACGCTTAAGCCCTTCCTTCAATATTATCAGAGTTTGTCTGGTAATATTGTTATTCATTTATTTATTTAACCCGACTAACAAAACACTGGGAATTTCTTAAGCTTAGAAAAACTTTTCGAAAATCGACGAGAGGTTGAGCGCCAGCCGCAGGCCGGCGTGATACCTAGTATCTCTTTATTAAGGAGATGTGGTCCTTGTGTCCGGGACATTCGTGTTCGTAGGATTCGAGATCCTAGGGCCTGGAAAAAAACGGCCGGGAGAGTTATTCGTGTGCGTCCGATCTTGACATATAATTATGAGAGACAGATCGGTCCGTCCGAAACTAGCGTTCAGTGTTTCCTTATAAATCTGTTTCCTAACAACGAACAATCAAAAGAGATTTAGATACAGATAACACGAGGAAAAGGATAAAGTGTCAAACTCTTTATCTTCTTCAGTGAATTTCTTGCACAGGTACAGAAACGGGAATTCTCATACTGTGTATGGATTCGATTTCCCTCATCCTCTTTGCTTTCGATGTTGTTTTTTTGATGATTTAGTTAGGGTTTAGATTTGCATTTTTTAGGATTTTATTTTTAATTTCTTGCCGGATTTGTTGGTAGTCTATTATTCAACTATTGAATACAGGGTTTAGTTTGTTTCTCATTGGTTTTTCACTCTTCAGAGATTCCTAGGGTTTAATTCGATTTTTTTTTGTTCAATTTTTTGTATATTTGATATATTCTCATTGATCAAAGGCTAAAAATCCTTTGGATTTCACAGGTTTAGAGAATCAATCAAGTCCGGCAATGGAACGATGGCCTTCTCAGATAAATTGCAACTCTTTGTGTTTGTCTGGTACATTCCTGATCGTCGGATATTCAAAAAAAAAAAAAAAAAACTTCTCCGATATTCTGTCAATATCACTTATGAATTCTCCCGCAACCTCCATTAAACAAACCCGTGATTGTAAGTAACTCCAGTGGAACTTCTTAATTGAATCTCTCGAATTCGAATTCAAGAGCCTCCTAATCGATATTCTCAAAACGTATAGAACGTGAAGTTGTTGGTGAGATTTAACTTTGATTCTCTCTTTCATTGTAAACTCTCAGGGTAATAAAGAATAAGTCAAGGGTTTAGGGGTGGTTAAGAAACTTCTAAGTTACAGCAGGTAGGACCCCCTTTCATCACAACTTTATTTTTTATTCGTGTTTGTTTCTCCGCATTAGCACCAACGCCTCTTGCTGTTGTTCAGCTGCACAGACCACCAGTACCTATCATGCCACCACCAGAACTACAGGGTTTAGTTTGTTTAAATACAGGGTTTAGTTTGTTTCTCATTGGTTTTTCACTCTTTAGAGATTCCTAGGGTTTAATTCGATTTTTTTTTGTTCAATTTTTTGTATATTTGATATATTCTCATTGATCAAAGGCTAAAAATCCTTGGGATTTCGCAAGTTTAGAGAATCAATCAATTCCGGCAATGGAACGATGGCCTTCTCAGATAAATTGCAACTCTTTGTGTTTGTCTGGGATATTCCTGATCATCGGATATTCAAAAAAAAAAAAAGAAAAAAACTTCTCCGATATTCTGTCAATATCACTTATGAATTCTCCCGCAACCTCCATTAAACAAACCCGTGATTGTAAGTAACTCTAGTGGAACTTCTTAATTGAATCTCTCGAATTCGAATTCGAATTCAAGAGCCTCCTAATCGATATTCTCAAAACGTATAAAACGTGAAGTTGTTGGTAAGATTTAACTTTGATTCTCTCTTTCATTGTAAACTCTCAGGGTAATAAATAATAAGTCAAGGGTTTAGGGGTGGTTAAGAAACTTCTAAGTTACAGCAGGTAGGACCCCCTTTCATCACAACTTTATTTTTTATTCGTGTTTGTTTCTCCGCATTAGCACCAACGCCTCTTGCTGTTGTTCAGCTGCACAGACCACCAGTACCTATTATGCCACCACTTAACTCCGCCTCCGCACTACCATTAGCAAAGCATCACAAGTACCACAACAACATTGATTCCTCAATGTCTAACAACAACTTGTCCACCATTAATCAACCTCGGTTCACTCTTCTTTGCAGCAACCCATCTTTTCTCGTAGTTTCTTGCTTCAAACCCTTCTTGCTAATTTCTCTCACAATCTTCCATGTAAATCGATCGAAACATAATTCCATCACTAACCCATCCATCCAATTTATTCAACAACAAATATCATTATAAGCGGAGAAAATCAAACCTCAATGAAAGATCAAATTAAGAGATTACCTTACTTTACCGAAGTAAGAGATCATTATAATGCCTATTTACCGTGGCTTATATTGAACAACTTATATTGACATATAAAAGATCTCCAATCAAAGCTTCCTAATATTGAAAAACAAAGGAACAACCAAAAATTTCTCATATAAAATTTCTCCCAAAATTAAAATTTCATGAAGAGAATGGTACCTGTTGTACCATGGTTTACTTTACCACCCTTAAAACATTAACCTGATTCTTTATCACCTCTTCATCTGTGTATATCTATGTTGCTTCAGTTTAAGTTATTGACCACATTCCTGGTCAATAACATAAATTACCTGAATCGAAGAAGAAGATAAACAATTACCTGAATCAATTATCAATCTGAGAAAGAATTAAACCCAAAAATCAAAAATTCTTATAATGAATTAACCTAATTCAAATTCTTACCTGTAGCGTAAGATGAAACAATTGAAAACAAAACCAAACCAAAAAACCGAGAAAAACGATTGATATGAACCCTTGCTTCGAAACAACCGAATCTCAAGGCAAACTAAATCAAGGGAAAAACGAAAATACCTTTATTAATGAAACCCTAGGTTTCAAATCCTGAATTCATCACCAAAATCTCTCCTTGCCAGTGATAGAAACCCACAATTTGAAGATGACGGAGAAAATAATTGAAGAAAAAAATTTGATGGAGAAAGTAAGTAGATGAAGGTGACGGCAAGGAAATTGGTTGAAGAGAAAAGAGGAGAAAAAAAACGGGCTTCACTCTCTGCTCGTGGTTTTGGGAAAAAAGAGAAAGAGACTACCTCGAAAAGGTACGGTATATACGGCCTTTTTTAGCCTAAACAGAGTCGACTGATGACAGCCACAGGATCCCATCTAAACGCACACGAATGACTCCCTTGGCCGTTTTTTTTCTGGCCACGGGATCCTCGATCCAACAAACACGAATGACTCCCTTGGCCGTTTTCTTTCTGGCCACAGGATCCTCGATCCAACGAACACGAATGACCCCGACACAAGGACCATTTTTCCTTAATAAAGAGATATATATTATTAAAGAGGTCGTACAAATCACACCAGCATAAAAGATAGATTGATATATTAGAGGAAGAAAATGAGTTCCAATAAGAAAAAATACCGAGAGGATTAAAACAACTCCAAGGATAGTAATGTATGTACCTAGAAAGCTAAGGATCACCATAACTATTGATGGGGTGTGTAAGGTTCCTGGCATGCCCCTGTTAGCTGAATTTCAAGCTCATGTTGACAATCTTACTACTCCTGCTTCTGCTTATGTTGAAATGGATGGTGTCCATGCTCCCATTTCTTCGAATGAGCATGTTGGTGAAACCGTGTCCGCACACCGTAAATACCCAGGGGAGACACCTCTAGAGCAAAAGGTACTTGAAGTTCAAGCACAGCCGCTAACGCCGCAACACGAGTACCAGATGCGGTGGTTTTAGTTGAGTGATTATCAAAGAAACTTTCGAATAATGTGGTTTTTTTTTTTGAGAAATTGTTTATTTTGATTATTATTTTTTTATTAAAATATTGAGGATGTTGGTATTATTTTGCTTTGTTTAGTTTTATAAAAATATTGGTTCTTTAAATTCTTTGCTTGATATTTGTTTGTTAATCGATCAATTTTAATTAACTCGTTGAGTCAACACAATTCAGTTTTCCATAATATACTTTATATAAACATAAGCCCTTATGATAGTTATCAGATTTTAATTTTAATTTAGACACGACCAAATGGAAGAAATATAACAATAATTTATGGAAAGACTGGACCACAAGGGATCTTGGCACCAATGCCAAATTTGGGTCAAGCCAAAAAAATGTGGCAACATTTTAGAAACAAAAATAATCTTCTTTATATTATTTGGCAAAACAAAAGAAGAGGAGTACTGAAGAGATCGATGTTTTCTTTTGCATGTACCCAAGAAAGCAACAAGATACTCATTATGGCTACCTAGATCTTGATTTGATTGCATGCGGACAAAAAATAAGATACTCATTGTGATTGCGTAGATCAGAGGAAGTGAAATATGAAAAACTGAAGCATAATGATGATTGACAAAAGCAGTAGCGTGGATTGACATAATACTGCTTTTGAAGGAGAGAATATACTCTAGAAGGTTTGATAACACCCATAACCCTATCAGTAACCCTGCTAAGAGCAATTACTCCATACAATCAACCACTTTTATTTAAGGTAATATATATATATATATCCAAATAATATGGTCCCAAGTTTTACCAAAAACAAAATGTTAATAAATTCAAAAAAAAAAAAGCAAAATGTTTTATTACACAATAATAAATTAAAAAAAAAAGGCTTCATTGCTCTGATCAAAGATACTGCTACATTTAAGAATAATACTTGTTTAGGTAGTCAAAAGTGTGAGAAGCATATAGTTAGGTTGTTTTCTTTCTCTGCTTTATATCTTGTTACCAAAAAAAGTAAATCAAAAAATAAGTGTGGCTATACCAACTTTTTATTGTTTTTGATAAGACCAAAAGTTATCAGATCTTGTGGGGTATACAATACATGCTCTTGTTATAATACAGTTAATACTTCTCTTTCAGTTACACATAACAAGAAGTCCTAAAGCACAACTACCATAGGAATGTACCCTTAAAATCCAAAAACCAATCATAGGAATGTTCCATATATATACTCCTAGTATTTAGTGATGGGGCTGGTATTTAGGACATGGTCCCACTAGATATTCTACACAAATTTTTAAAGTAGAAATGATCAAAGATCAAAAATACCACTGCAAACTGGAGTACTTATTATTGTACTAGCTAATTCCTTTGTTACTAGTGCCTTGGATATAGTAGTATCTTTTCTTTACTACTTAGTCAACAACATTGCACTATTTTACTCCCAATTCACATATTCTTAGAAGCAAAATAATAAATTATTAATATAGTAGTAGCTAGTGCCTTGGAAGATCATAAATGCTTTTTGGTGCAATTTTTTTGATTAAAATTCCAATTCATATTCTTAGAAGCAATTCTAGTTAGCTCTTACAATTAAATTTGTATTAAAAGAACCGATCAATATTTATTTTTTAAAATACTGGCCGATAATATAGGATTTTATCATGTCTGTGCCTTTAATCTAGACGAAACATGAAATATCAGTGATACATACATATGAATATCCGATAATATCGCATTATTGGTCGTATCGGACCGATCGATCGATAATATTGGCAAGGATGTTTGGGGATGTTAGGTTATCGTGTGTAACTAGTTTATTTGATTGGTCGGCATTATGAATTCATTAACGACTATGATTGGCTTCGCCGACAAGACTCGATATCCAAGTTTTTTACCAATGTCACTCTTGGACATGGCTTATTCAGCCTAAACCAATTTTTATTTCGATGTCACGATCTTAGAGAGTATAGTTCATCCAAATCTAAGTTTCCGAGTGTATTTCCACCAAGATAAATTGATTGATGGTAATTTTCCATTTTTACCGATGTCACTCTTGAACGAGCTTGTAAACCAATTTTTATTTCAATGTCACGATCTTAGCAAGTATTTATCGTCCAAATCTAAGTTTCTGGCATATCTCCACCAAGATAAATTGATTGATGGTAATTTTCCATTTTTACCGATGTCACTCTTGGACGAGCTTTTAAACCCCTAATATTTATTTCGATGTCAAGATATCTTAGCAAGTATATTTCATCCAAATCTAAGTTTAGGAGATCACCGAGATAAATTGATTTAATTTTCTATTTTTACCGATGTCACTCATGGACGAGCTTGTAAACCAATTTATATTT
This sequence comes from Papaver armeniacum, assembly GCA_023531295.1. Taxonomy (NCBI): domain Eukaryota; kingdom Viridiplantae; phylum Streptophyta; class Magnoliopsida; order Ranunculales; family Papaveraceae; genus Papaver; species Papaver armeniacum. Next base: position 66,416 of record JAJJWW010011852.1, read on the forward strand.
CGATGTCACGATCTTAACAAGTATAATTTACCGTCAAATCTAAGTTTACGGGGAATATTGACGAGGTGTCAACTCGTAAATAATATTTTTCTACTTCTCTTTACACTAGCAAGTAATATATGAAAGCAGATTCGTCCCAAGGGAGGTGTGTTAAGCAAAAGTGATGTAGGGGCATATTGTCCTTATTTAGGGTTATTGTCTAATTAGGAATGTCTTATGATTTTAGGGACGTTTTTAGTTGTTTCCGCATTTAGTTTAGGGTTTCTTTGTTTGGATTTATGTTTCTAGTATAAATAGGCGACTAGGTATTCTTTAGCAGGGGACTTTATTATTGAATTTAAGAAAATAATCGTTAGATTATCAATGAGTAATTTGGCTTCTAGCCCTAGACTCAATTTATCAACGTCTTATTGATTTCCTATTGTTCTATTCTTCAAGTTTTCTGTCTATTGTTAGTTTATGCCTGTGTGTTACTAGCTGGACTGCATCAATTGGATTCATAGCCAAAATCGATCTTACAAACTTCATTATTTGGCGCTAGAAACAAACCCCAAAAACCCTAGCCGGCTATAATGGCAGGAAGAATTAGAAGTCGTGGTGAAGAGGTAATCAAACTTATTCAGCAGAACTTAAAGAGATTAGAGTTATAGTTGATAACATGTTGCTATGGTTGGATAAGCTAGAGCAACGAAGACGCATTTTAAGCCCTAATGGAGAACCCGTGAAGGCAACCGTTGACTGTTGAATTGTCGGAAGGCAAATCAAGAGGATTATCTTGTTACCAATCACACATCTATTGAATTATCGGAAGATAGTCAAGGGGATTGTGATCATGAAAGCGACTCTTGAGATCTACTTTCGGGAGGAGATTTCAAGATGGCACACATGAGGTGTTCAATGAAACTTTGTTTCATGGACACGTCGATCATGAAGCAGATTTTATTCTCGGTGAATGCGAACGACGAATATCAAGCCTGCATGGATTGGAGTTCACCACCGATTTACGATACTTATTCGGAAGTTGAAGATGAGATTTTCTTTCAACCAGATCATATTGATCCTCTTACGGGAGAAAACTCAAGCATCGTAAGTATTCCCGTAAACCTATATCATTCTGTTTATAAGAAGCAAGATTCGTATATCATCGACAATCTAAATTTGATATCAGATTCGTATAAGCAAATGGAAGAGGCTTGTCGTACAGAAGTTTGTGGAGAAAACTATATAAGCAGAGTTCGAGGGAGAATTCTCTTGAACTCTAGGAGGGATGCTATGGCAGAAGATTTGGTAGAAAAGTTCAGAAATAACATCACATCCTATCGTGACATTTATGTTTACATGAAGGACACTGTTGTGCAATGGCCCGGAGCAAAAAGTGTAATTGTGCGTCTAATTCCTGATGTTGAAGATGAAATCTTATTGTCTACACTGGATCCATTTATACTATTTATTTGAATGATGGATACGATTCGGCAAATGTGGCCAAGGTGACAGAGGTCGGATTTACCAAAACACTTTAGTTATTGGTTGCAATGGCCAAAAGGGAACCGCTTACGAAATTTTGTACCGCTTGTCGACTATGTCAAGACAAGGAAGACCGACACATACATCGGCGAGTACGGGTAATATCTATTTATCTTCCCATGTGATGATTTATCTCTCGTGTTGGTGTACATGTTTCATTGTGCGAGGAGAACCTCCACCTCATTGTAGAATTATCGAGCAAGATAACTTTATCGATTAAGGAAGGTCGGGAGAGAATTGGCATCAAAAGACCTATACTTTCTTGAGAATTTCGAGCATAAATTATTCAATAGTTGTGTTCTTAAGGAGTTGATCACTTGGACAATATTAGCATACCGGTACCAATGCTATTGTGCAATTCTAATTTCCGTTGTTTTGGTTTCGTTAACATGTGGCTGCATTCTAGTGATTACTAAAAAGAGATCGGTTAATGGAGTAACTACTAGTAACAAAGAAGCATGCCTAAGTCGAGGAAAAGAAGGACAGATCATGTATTTTGTTATCGGAATACTGCCGTTGCCACCGTGAAAGCACTGGAATAGATGCGCTTTGTCAACAAACTGTTCATGATTCGAGCGCCGCAGTCTTAAAAGTCCCCGAAGTTCTGAAAGAAAACTTATTGTCGCCAAAGATTTTGTGCGTATTATTTGAATCCTCACTCGAGAAAAGGAAGTCTCCCGGTATTCCCTGGCATGTGTAGTAATACAAAAGCCGCTTGTTATGAAGTTTTTGTATACATTGTGGTTATGACATATCCAACAGAGAAGTACATTGAGATAAAGTTAAGGGAGATGGTGACGAGGTGGGCGAATCATAAGGTTTCTACCGGATGGTGTTCGAGCTTTTTCCAATTTTTAAACCATTACTTCATGGTGTTCAGAGATCGCTCTCAAAGAATCGTATGGTCGTGGAGAGCTTAAGAATAAATGAAAACAAATTCGCTTCAGCTGGAAAGGATTTTGAGGTGCATAGGGAGTCCATGACGTATGTGGATAGTTGTTTTAATGCTTACTATTTGGATGTATCCAGAGTAATGTGTAATGGTGAGTGCACAAAGGAAACATATTCTAATCGGTGGCGTAAGGAATTACTGCAACATAAGCCAAGGAGAAATTCATTACTTGCTTGGTGTGGGTTAACGATGTGCTCGGACAAGAGATTACTATGTCTTGAATATCAAGTAGGTGAGCCGAGGAAGTTAGTGGCTTTTGTTTTTGATCGAGGAAAGTCAAAACAGAAGATGGAGGCTACGGGTTTCAAAAGAGAAGATGGTGAACAGAGCTTAGTATATGACGAATATGAAGACGGGGTGGTGAAGTTACAGCTTGCTACGACGTAACTCTGTCAATATGATAAATCAAGGTCCTGGGCATTGTGTTTGATGGTGGAAAAGCCGAGGAGATCTCATATGGTGCGCTGGACATGTCTTGTTTATTCTTGTCTAAGATCTCAAAGGCTATGGACTTTGTGTTTGATCGTGGCAAAGTTGCAGTAGAAATCATATGACGGGTTGAATAGTATGTCTTGTATATTGTGCTTTAGGATCTCTAAGGATTCGAGTTTTGTTTTTGATCGCGGAAAGCCACCGAGTGTTAGTATTACACAAGGGTACTAGAGAATGAGCTTGAGGCAATATGTCTTTGGAAGTTATTATGACGTTCTCGTCGGAGCCGAGAAATCTTTCAATCGGGGGTGGTTGATGCAGGGGCATATTGTCCTTCTTTAGGGTTATTGTCTAATTAGGAATGTCTTATGATTTTAGGGACATTTTTAGTTGTTTCCGCATTTAGTTTAGGGTTTCTTTGTTTAGATTTATGTTTCTAGTATAAATAGGCGACTAGGTATTCTTTAGCAGGGGACTTTATTATTGAATTTAAGAAAATAATCGTTAGATTATCAATGAGTAATTTGGCTTCTAGCCCTAGACTCAATTTATCAACGTCTTATTGATTTCCTATTGTTCTATTCTTCAAGTTTTCTGTCTATTGTTAGTTTATGCCTGTGTGTTACTAGCTGGACTGTATCAAAAAGTTGTTATGCAAATACTCTTAGAAAGATTGTTTTGTTATAGAAATTCTGAAAATTGACAAGTTGTATTCAAATATGAGATGGAACTGATTAAGGAATCATTCTCGACCACGAAACATAAACCAAATCGGTATATAGCACGTTCCTCACATTATCTTGTTACCAAAAACCCTAGGATAATTAATACGCTCAACTATCCCGTTATTATCTCATAAGCTCACCGGATACGGAAGCGCTCGACTACCGGTTTCTACTTGCCAAGTTTCCTAGAGGTACGCTTTCTATATGTAACCTAAACAAATGCTCTAAGTTTTGTGAGATAAGGTTGCTCCTAGTGATGAATTCCAAAGCATGAATCACCTACTAGTGTCAATTCCTACATATGGGCATTTAACAAAATCCCATCATCAATACCCACATATTGCTACTTGTGTTTAATTCTCTAGACAATTACGGGTCGAAGAAAATCTAAACTAGCAATAGGATTATGAATCAACTATTTAATTTCGAACTTAAACAATCAACAAATAATCCATAAACATTATTAGCATGGTAGAAATCAAACAATAACGAAACTTGTGAGAAAACGAGCTATTTCATATCAATTATAGGTTCATATTTCGGGTTTTGAAATCACCCTTAATCAACGATTGTTTTAGCTACTCATAAGTATGGAGTTCATCATCATATTAATAATTGAATAAAATAAAGAAAATGAAAATATAAAAACGAAAGCAAACCCTAGCTGCGGCTCTCTCCAAAAAAATTCAAATAGAATGAGTGATATAAGTTGTAAAAATCCTCCCTTTTATGTCTCTTCTTAGGTCAAGTCTTCAAAGGTCCAATAGATAAGAGTCCACCAAGACCATGTGTGAGAAAAACCCATGTGAAAATCTACCCCAAAAGTGGTCGCCGGGAAAATGGCACCGGAAGTTTGTCGGAAAATGTCTCAAGTGACTGGGAAGTCATACCGTTTACCAGTCAAACGGGCCAGCTGATCGAGTCAAACTGTATCAACAACAAGTCCACTTTTGTAGCTGCAATGCCTGCTAAATCATTCCCTGCTGCTCCATTACACCTGCAACCTTAGCTATGCTCAGGCTTAACATCCATCCTCGTAATCGCTACAAAAATCTACATAGCATTCATTCATTCCATTCTCGTTATGCGAAACACAAAGCAACTCAAGCCCCATCACAGGTTCAACTCTCACCATACAACTGCGGCTCGACCATCATAAACTCATATGTAGTTGCAACCCTCTTCATAAACCACAACCGCCAAAACCATTGCACCATCACAGTCACCCGCAACATTGTTTAGCTGCTTTAGGACTTCAATTCAGCTACAATCCCTCATCCATATTCGATTGCACCGATCTGCAAGGTCGCTTTTTGTAATTTCGGTACCACCATTTGAGCTTCACTTCATCGCAATGTTGCTATTTCAATGCCAAGCGCAACAACACATCCATTGCCTTAACTGTCGCCAGCACAACCATCTCAAGCCTAAGACTCCAGCCAGTTAACCCCTGTAATTGCTAGCCGATGCCAAAGCCTTTCTTTTGCAAACACCTCCAGTTGCTAGTCCTTAGAACTTAGCCATACTCTAATCATGTAATTCCACTGATCCCATCTCATACACCGAATCAAACAAAGAACTCTATCTTCACCGCAACCGCAACTCAAATCTTTTACAACAAGGCGTCTATTCCACTTGCACGATCTATTGTCACCGCATCATCGGTCCCACAAAGACATCTCCCCGCAATATCGGCTCGGGTTCAACAAAGATCGGGAGACTCTCATTCAGTCCAAGAGCTTCACTGGTTTGTAGCTTTCTGCCCATAATTCCACCTGAGCTACAGATGAACATCAAAACCCTTCGAACCTTCTCGGAAACAACCACCAAAAACCATCATTTCAACAACATAATCATCTGCTCAAACCAAGATAGTAACATCACCTCCTTACTTGCGTCTAGCCCTTGGTACTCTCTTAATAAATACATGACTGCAACCGTGTCTTGACCGCCTTGAATCACAAAGAACATATGATTTTGAGTTCAAGAATTTCAATCAATTACAATCACAATTCCCCGGCAATGATTCTCACTATATTAGTTGTAGCAACAACATATTATAGTGAAATTCGACTCAAATCGAACCCATATCGACTCCTAACTCCGGCTGCAAAACCACCAAAGCACGACCACATATCCTTGTTCTTGTTGCGAGAAGTGCTCTCAAAACCCATTGCTTCCGCTCATGAACAAACCTCAATTCCACCGACATCTTCACTAAACAACAACCACCATAACAAAGCTTCGTTCTTCCATTTGTAGATGTACCAAATTAGTCACAAATCTCGGACCACGGTAATGCCTTCTTCCCGATTTTCAGCTCTAATTCACGGCAACAAATCCCTCAATTCGCTCATCTCCTTTCACGAATTTGCCCTAGAATCACCTCGTCCAGCAGCTGAATCGATGACTACAACAAACCCCATTTCTTCCATGCAATTCTGGCCAAAATCTCCATGATTTGAAGACACTTAATCCTCCTCCTTATTGGTTCTGAAAGGAGTCGTTAATCTCTCGCTTAATACCCATCTCAATCCCTGGTTGATTGCAACCAATTTGAGGCGCAATTCATTGAATTCCATTAGATTCCTCCATCTTTCTTCTTCACTTTCTCGCTTCAAACCCTTTCGTCACCACCAAACCAACAACAACAAGCTCCGTTCATCTTGTTTGATTTCTTGTTCTTCAATAAAACCCGAATTCATCACACAAATCCTGTACTAATCATTCATCTAAATCTGCAATTCATGTTATCATTCAAACCCTAATCTCTGAAATCATTTCCTTCTTCATTTCTTCAAACAATTATCATCAAGCACAGCAGCAACGAGTCTTTCATGACCTAATCCGTAGCTTCAATTTCTCACATCTCTGTGAATCTCGACCACTTTCTTCTCCGGTTCAACAGCATCAGTATTTTCTTCAATCTCCTTTAATCGATCCAATATCAGGGCAACAGATCTTCTCAATTCCCTAATTTTTTCCATTCTATTCATCCATTTCTTCCCTCCTCTGAGTAATAAAGCCACCATAACTTTTACTTCTCTCTGAATTTCAGGCACAGTGAAAGAAATAAAATAAAAACTTGTTTCTCTGATTTTTTTAGGTTAGTGTATGAATGAAACTGGTTAACCCCACTCAAGTGAAGTAGATAGGGGGTACCTAGAATGACTCTAGGCACCCTAAGAGTTGATTCGAGCCACCATAGAATGATAGCTCTTTTTCCTCCCTTGTGCTTCCAATAGTCCTTGCATGTGAGAAATGCCGCTTTTTGCTCTTCTTCGAATTCTTTCACGAACGACAGCCGTCTCTTACTTCTCATATCCACTTCTTCTCTTCAATGTCTCTTCATCACTAAAGTTTTCATGCTTTTCAGACAGAATTTGCATCACTAAAGCTGACATGCTTTTCAGACAGAGATGAAGAAATAAAAGCAAATAGTGAGAAATAATCCGCCTCCAACAGCATTTGCACATGAGATGAGACTTTTGTGTTGTTTCTTCTTCTTTTATTCCAAATGACTCCAAAGTACCTAAATACTCAAAAACAACCATAAGATACATATTTTACAAGAAAACTGAGCAAAGAAAGCATAAACAATAGATAAATATTAAGGTGTTTTAGACACCTATCAAATATCTCCACCAAGATAAATTGATTGATTGTAATTTTCCATTTTTACCGATGTCACTCTTGGACGAGCTTCTAAACCCTTGATTTTTATTTCGATGTCACGATATCTTAGCAAGTAAATTTCATCAAAATCTAAGTTTTCGGGGAGTATTTTAACCGAGATAAATTGATTTAATTTTCTATTTTTACCGATGTCACGCATGGACGAGCTTGTAAACCAATTTATATTTCGATGTCACGATCTATGGTAATTTTCAATTTTTACCGATGTCACTCTTGGACGAGCTTCTAAACCAATTTTATCAGTATCAAAAACTGAAAGTTTTAGTATCAAACCAAACAAAATGACTGCTCTAGTAGTAACTTCCTTCCGATTTCTTCTTCTTGATGAAGACAAAGAGATTGTTGGTTATTTTGGTTGCAAGGTTGTTCCTTGTTTTGGAGATGAAGAGGATGATGATTATGATGCTGTTGATGATGAAGAAGAGGAGGACGATGAATAGGATGATGAGTATGATTCTGAGGATGAGGATGATGATGATGATGAGGATGGGGATGATGATGATTTAGATGATTATAGAACACTTCTTTTGGTTTGGGCCAGCGCTTGAGGATGAAGATGAAGACAATGATGTTGATGATGATGATGATGATTGGCCATACAAAGATGTGGTTACGATTGTCGATAGCAGTAGTGAAGGAGAAGGGGATTCTGACTGATTTAGTTCTCTGTTTTCATGGTTATGCTATGCAAGAATGGTATTCAATCACATCTTGATCCATCATCTTTTGTTTAGTTATATATATATACTAGGATATGACACGGCACGGGCTTTGGCTTGTTCTTGCTACTCGGTTTCACGTATGCATCTGCTAGTTTCACATATGCATCCTAGAAGAATCTAAATTTTGTACCAAATTTCCCCTTAAAATAGAGAAAGCCGACTGTCGCGATATCACGATATATATCCATTTTCATGTCCTTGCGGCGTGGGTTAAGCCCTAACTATTTTCTTAATCATACTTCAAATCTTCTATTTTGGATAAATTCATATCTAATCTTGAAATACTATCCCGATATTTGATGCCATTTTGGACATTTCATATTTGTTATTTGATCTTCACTGTTAGAGTTATGTTAAAAGAAAATATTTACTCTCGGTAATTGTATTCCTGATTGCTTTGGTCGTTTTCTGAGAGCATCTCCAACGCAAGGGTTAAAGGTCTTAAAATAGCATAACACTTGGGATTGAAAACTTTTTCCACTAAAGTTTTATCTCCAATTCAAGGGTCAAGGTCATAAAGAAAGATGACATGACTAAGTGGGGGTAAAGAAAAATTCTAGATCAGACTTTCTGAGAGCATCAGACTTTCCGAGATGTATAAAACCACCATCTACGATTTTGAATATTAACCGTTGAAGATTAACGGTTGAAATTAAATTTTGTGGATGATGAAGTTTTGTATTTCGGAATACTCTCATTTTTGGTAGGAATGTAGAGTTTTATATGAGGAACATGTCACCAAAAAATTAGCTTCAAATTCATTGCCGGTTGGGCTCAGTAGAAAAAATGGCGCTAAAATGTGAAGATTATGTCAATATAACCATGTCAACGGATCCTACCCCGTAATTGGAGATAAACTTTAAGATAAAAATTCTTATCTCTTTTTGTTTGTCATTTAACAATAACCCACGATAATATACCACCCCCAAAAAAAGTGATAATAAGACGACCACCTATGATTACCTTAACTCCATTAATTTGAGATGCTCTAACGCAACATTGTTATAGTTGTTTTGACCTATAGGCTGAACCGATAATTGTCTATGGTGGAGCAGCGGCTGGTGCTTGCGTGTGATGGTGGGAATGTGACTTGTGGGTTTGTTGTGGGGTGGAGGTGGATGATGCTTTGCTGGTGGTGGTGCATAACTCCTTAGGTTGATTGTAGACGCATTGCAAAAGAAGGTTATGTTATGTGTATATAACTAGGATATGACCCGTGCCGTAACGGCACGGGCTTTGAGTTGTGCTACTGCTTAGTATGACTTCAAGTTATGTTACCACATCTTTTAATCTTAATTATAAGTTTAGTTACATAATTCATTTACTGTAACGTTGTGGAGCTTGTTACCACTTCTTGGACGGAACTATTCGGATGGCTGTTTAGCCTAAGAATTGTGAAGTTCTTGTTTTAATATATTTTGCCAAAAAAAAAAAAAAAAAAAAAAAAAAAAAAAAAAAAAAGACTTCAATAACTTGATTTGATGCAAGCTTTTTTGGTTTCTTTTCTCTGTCTCCCCGCTCGGTTATAGTTTGTCTTCCCCATTAACACATTTAAAATTAGAGGGACTCCGGTCTTGCACAGTTCTTATAGTTCAAAAATTGTAAAGAAAATGAATCGGTATTTCATTGTCCAAAACCTTTCCTAAATCGTATTATTCGTTTCTAAATTGGAACTCAGAATATATTCATCATCAATCTAATGTCATAGGTTAGTCCTTTTTGGTATATGTTTAAGTGGTTTCCAACTGTAATATGTGAGGCCTAGTGATGGTAATGAGGATCACTTAGTCTGCTTGTCACCATTTTGGCAATTGTGGTCATTTCCTTTCACACTACATAAGTTTCAGCAGGTTAACATATGGTGATGGGTTCATATGACCAACATGCATCGCTTTGGTAAGTGAGCCAAGGCAAGTGAATATCTCTACCTGTAATACCGAATTCCTCAGGAGGATATTGAAGATCCCTATGCGCACATTTATAGCTAGATCTTATATCCTAATTGCCAACGTACCTTTTGATAGTAATTACACATACAACACATTAATTGTTTCGTGAACATTAGGTTCATCTTACACTATGCGTCGTTAGGTTGTACCGGATCCGGTCAGTTGCTCTGGTATAATGGAGTGAAATATATATATCATTATCCGTTGAGTTCGTCTCTCTCAGTATTTCGTAGGTCTGCCTTTATATCAAGTTGAAGGCATTACTAATCAACAATACTTTTTGTATAATCTTGAGAACTGCAGCACCAAGCTTTTGGAAATCAATCTTCCGGAGCCAGTTGAAAATTTGTGATAATATAAATCAATCTAGCTTCTAGATACTGTGATAATCCCTTGCAAACACAACCTTTGGATACTCTTCAGGCCAAAAACAATTCCAAGTCCACCTACCAAAATTTCATGAATTAGATTGAGATTTACTACTTCCGATGTTAGCCGTAAACTCATATACAAACTACTTAAGTTGAAAAATCATGTATCAACTAAGCACCAGAAAAGGAAAAAAAAAGGATTTTATGAGAATTACACTAAATCTAATTTTTTTCCAAAATGATTTATTCTGTGTTTGCGTCGCAAGCAAAATAACCAACCTGCATCGTTTTCTTCCACTAATAACAGGGTAACTCCTACTACTGTTAACAACTCCAGACCAATCTATCTTCCAGAGTCACTTATCTTTCTACCAAATGTTTCCCGTGCTCCGAGAAATAGATCAGCTTGATCAGAGATCCTAAAAAATAAACCAACAAAATTACCTTGAGATTTAGAGAATATAAATGTAAGATAGTAATAACATTTCAGAATTATCATGAATGAAGACTGAACTGGGCAAGCAAATGGATAACAAAGACTCATATAATATATAGTCATCTAAACACACCATTTTATCACAAAATGCACAAAACTCATCGCATGCTACCTTGATAAAAAAGTGTCCAGTGAAGAGTCACATCACATTATATGATCAACCAAAACACTAATACGACACATTCAAGAAACGACTACCATATCGGGTAATGAGAGAAACTTGGGAAACATGGCAAGTTAACCGATGGCTTCATCTTTGGATTTAAATAAATTCTTAGCACTCTGGATACCATAGTCATGAAGTGTCCACTATGATTTCATCGTAAAGAAAAGTGTAAATTTAATACATATTGAGTGTTGAAAGAAACTCGACCTACATACAAAATGTCATTGCATCCAAAGATAAGTAGATTGTGCAACAATGGTTTAGCCGACTTCGATCGAATAAACCCAAAGTACTCTACGTACATAAGCATGCACCTCTCTTCTTCATCAAAACCCTATCATAGCAACAATGGTTATTGGTGGTCTTGACCCTTGATAATTAAATAATGCTCGTTACGATACTCTTTAATACAAAGTGGATGCGAGCATAAACATCCATGAAAACATAATACCCACAATCATAGTGCAATTCTTTGAATGTGCAAATCAACTTAACTTAGGTGAGAGCCATAAGCAAACAGATACATGGATGCTGAATTTTGACTTCAGAAATGTTTTACAATTGACAATACATATAATGTAAAATCATATGTCCTCTCTAGTAAGTGAATTCTCTATGAAAACTTGTTAATGACCTAAAAAAGCGAGACTAAGACCCCTGAAGTTTAGGTCCCTTTTAAATCATCCAAAAGGCAATTTGCTAGTAAATAAAATTAGGTCTCAACTAATATAGTGATTATACATTCAATTTGCTAGTAACTTATCTTATGAGAAATATTTTTTTGAAACCATTTTCACAAACAGTTAAAGGCAAAATTATTATTTAGTTCGCATCAACGTTAACATCCTAAAAATCAAGAATACAAAATTGTTACATCCATTGATTATTTTAAATCAGCTAAAACAAACCAAAATACACAAAATTAAAGAATTTAGTCATACATAGAGTGAGTTTTAAACAATTGTAAAGAAGTATTTATCAATGCAAAGAAATATTACGAAATAAATAAAAAATGAAAACCCATTAGCTATGAGAGATCTTTACACTCATACAACATATTGATCGGTCGAGGTTAAGACATCACACGCAAAATGCAACCACTGAGGGAGAAGCTACCAAAAGGGGCCATTCAGAGAGTGGAAAGTTGCATTATATACCTGAAAGGTGACGACGACGTTTTAGTATTAGCTGAACCTCTTTTTTGCATCAAAAATTGAGAAACCTAAGGAAAATCAAATTAAAACTTTAAGAAAAACATTATAATAGACCAAACAGTGAAATTAGGGTAAGAAAGAACACCAATGTGAATCAACCCTAATAAGAGGAGTGGAATGAGTTACCTTTTTTTCATCCTTGAATTTGCGAGATTTATTTCCTTGAGAAGAGAAACGCTTTGAAAACCGATGAGTGAAATTGATTTACATTGAATTCGGACATTGAATGCTCAAGATAAGGAAAATTGAAACGGCTGGAGTTATAACGAAGAGTAATGGGAAGAGTCCTGGGCAGTGTCAGAATAGGGAGCTCCATCACGACCGTCCTTTATGTATCTAAAATGTAGATATCCGTCCAACGTGAAATGTAAGAGAGAAAAAATCAAACATGTATTAGTGACTCAATCTGAACCGTCCTTTATGTGTCCAAACTATAGATGACCGTCCAATGAGAAAAACACCATTGTCCCTTATAATATAGATATCACCTTTCTGAATAAACAACCGGGAAAGCAGGGTCAAGGAAATTAACTAAACTCTCTTATGTCATAACCAATATTCCCTCCGTTTCTGGGAAAAAGATACTTTCACTTTTTCATTTTAACCTAAAAATAGGCCAAATTAAAAAAGTAAAAGTATCTTTTTTCCAAAAACAGAGGGAGTATTTCCTTTGTAGTTGGAATGCATAAATATTTAACTTGATATCATTTCGAATCCACAGGTGTATGCCCGACAAATAACTGATAAGACAAAATGAAATACTGATAAAATGGAGTTTATGACTTAATCCGAAATACTGAAAAGATAACTGATAAGACCAGATGGAATACTGAAAATGGAGTTCATGATTTAATCCAAAAAGTTGAAAAATAACACCCACTGTGAGAAGGACATTACAAATAAGTGGACGAGAAACAAACGCAAAAACAAAACCCAAAAATCAATCCTAATATAAGAAAAGAAAAAACATATTTCATATTTACCGGACATATATAGTCATGAGTTGGTTTGCAGTGTGGAGTCTTCTAGACTTCACTATCTAGAGCTAAAAACACGGCAATATTGGGTATATCTTCAACTTCAAGGTGATATGATACCTGAGTCAGAAATTGTAGTGATCTACACTACAACTGAGTAATCAGGCTCAAGACCGCGGGATCTACTCTGCAGAATTGAAGGGTAAAACCTCAAATGAGGGGATGAACAACAACAATTTATATTCGATAACCTTCAAGTACAGGAGTTCAGTGTTTATAAGAGAATTGGAACTATTTAACTGGCACATGCCGCCCACACGCTCGGTACTAATACTACATCTAATAATTAGTATACGGACAACCATTAACAAGTGGACACCCCATAACAGGGACATGACAAATTCCCACCCCTTCAAATCATCCTTGTCCTCAAGGATATGAAATGAGCTCGACCTGGGGACACGGTTGTTGCAGCTCCTTCTCCACCATAGTAAAAGACATGAATACAGTTTCCCTAACTTCGACAATAAGGCCCCTAAAAAAACTGATTTCCTTCATGTCATTGTAGCAATCAACTTGATCCAAGTCCCCACCAGAATTAATCAAATATCGTGAGCCTCTTGGAATCATTTCTCCACAGTGAACAAGCCTTGTATATTCAAAACTGACGGCTTGGTAGATACTAGTAACAACTCTACTCGCAGCTTGGAATAATGAATTCCAATTAGCAATGGAAATGACAATGTGAGTACCTTTCCGTGTAATAAGTCTTTCTCTACCACCCCTTGAGGCATAAACAAGCATCTTCATGTTAACTTCTCTGCAATGAACTTGTATGCGAAGATGTAGTCTTAAACCTGCCTTCTCCACTAACACAAAAACTGTCACCTGCAACTCTTTTCTTGGGAGGATAACTTCTTCATTGCTGACATACAGCTCAAGTTTCTTGTTCTTCTCAAAAGAAAGGGTTTTCACTGCTTGTAACTCTTTGTAGAAAGGTGGTAGTCGTAAGCAAGCTGCGATGGATTCCTTCCGCAGTCACTTCCGAATATTCCTTCTTGCAAGGAGCAGACAAAATCTTAACAAAGAAATTTTCCATCATGCCTTTGCGTGAGATAGATATGTTCATTTCCTCCATCAATCTAGTTGTACGAGAGTGGTGACTTGTACTGGCTTGCAGAAAGGTAGTTACTGTGATGAATACCACCAGCCAAAACCTTCTAAGAAGTATGTAGCTTTTGATATGCAGCAGGTTAATTTGAAAGCCATGTAATGTAGTGACAAGAACTGCGATTGCCCCTTCAGTCTTGAGCATAATAATCCTGGAGATATGAGAATCTTGAGCTAATATCTCGTTGTATGCCGAGCATTTCAGTAATGCACTAGGTGACAGAATGGTCTTGACAGACTCACTCTTCCCTTGTATTATTGAGCAATTGGATGTGGAGATGTTCAGTCGGTTCACCGAGTGATAAGTATTCTCAACACAATACTCAGCTGGCACTGTAGCGTACTTCTCAAGACTCTTTCTTCCAACTGTTACAAATAATTTCTGCAAGTGCCTTCGATTTAGAGAGAACCCACTACTTCCATTAGTAGATGAGCTACGTAGTGTAGTATAGTTACAAATAACCTGTATCAATCCAACATAGAGAACTACTCCATCATCGGGTGACCACTCTTCAAAATGAAAGGTTATAATAAAATCTTCTACACAAATATCCATCATAATTTTCGGAAGAATGAATATTTGGGTCACGATGAAGGAATACAACTCATTTGTATCTTCCACACGATAAATACCCGCATCTTTTGTAAGCAATTCTTTCAACCACGTATGCACACTGTCTCCACCACCATTAGATTCAGTAAGTACTTCTTTGATTCCAACCACTCTTACAATGGATTCCTTCCATCCAGAACACCAAGGATTATTACCACATATTCTAGGTTGTAACTTAATGACAATCCAATCATGACCGTTGTTGTTTCCCGTACTCCGTAAATAAAAAAATTTATATGCCGACCATAGTAGATAAACATATACTCTTGTCCTTGTGAAAATTACCCAATTAAGCATAGTCAAATATTGAGGATCCATCCACAAAATGTGAAGTACCTCTTTGTCTTCATGCTTATTCACATTAAACCGAAGAAACCCAACGCACATGACTTCTGTAGCATCAGATAATCTCTGTTTATGTCGCGAGAGAGTAACATCTTCTCCACTTCTCAAAGTCACTACTACTCCCTCAGGAATTTCTAATACAACCCATCTCAGTTGCGCAATAATCCTCATCTTTTTAATCTTAGCAATGAATGGCTTACAGTATTCACGAAAGATTTGAGGAATCTTCACAAAAACTGTAGCTGCATCCACTGCAATCATATAGACCAACCCATGATTAATTCTTAACACCCTTCCTCTATCAAATATTCTTCCAGCACAATCCAGGCCACAATATAAGCATTCATCAATACTCAAACTCCCTGTGTTACTATTCCCACTTTTCCTTGTCAAATGAAGAATCACTTTACCCCAGTGAACACTAATTTGTAGTGATATTTCATTAAACAACGGGAAAGCATCACGAGTTTCACCAATTTTAACAATCTGAGAGATGTTTGAGTGCTCAAGTAACGAGTCTAAATAGTACCCGACTTCAGAATTTAACTCATAAACATATTTTCCATCACAAGTATCCATGAAAATGAACCCATTAAGATCAATCAAACTAAAACTAAGTATGCCAAAACTGGATTAAAAGTTGCTTCTGTCGTAATAGTACCTCTCAATCAGTTCCAGCAACCTTCCTCTATCTAATTCTTTACCCACAACATCCAATCTATAATAAAAACACCTTTCACCACTCAAAATCCTTGTTACCCTACCTTATGAGTGGTAGTAAACCCAGAAATGCAGTGTAAGCTAGGCGACAGTTCTATAGGAATTGGAGAATGAAGAATGAAATTACTTACTGATTTTGACTCAATAGGAATGATTTCCGAATCATGTTGATTTTGGGTATAGATCCAAGTGAGGGTTTGAGTAAATCTTCATTTGACTTCAGCTTACACATGTCCTCAGCCAAATCCTTCCTCGCAGCAGCTAGAACTTCCCTCGAAGCTTCCAAACCAACTAATAATTCCTTCAACGAAGATTCTAACTCAACCTTTAATCTAGCAGCAATTGAACTCGTTACTTCAGCTATAAACTCATCTTTGTTGATCATCATCGTCACTCGGTCACACAAGAATCGAGTGCTTTGATACCAATTGTAGTGATCTACACTACAACTGAGTAATCAGGCTCAAGACCGCATGATCTACTCTGCAGAAATGAAGGGTAAAACCTCAAATGAGGGGAAGAAGAACAACAATTTCTATTCGATAACCTTGAAGTACAGGAGTTCAGTGTTTATAAGAGAATTGGAACTATTGAACTGGCACATGACGCCCACACGCTCGGTACTAATTAGCATACGGACAACCCTTAACAAGTGGACACCCCATAAACGGGACATGACAGATATCAGATATGATAGACATGGGATGGTTAATAAATGAACGGTTAGTCACTGGGCAACAAAATTAGGTTATTTAATATCACAATCCTAAGCAGTGATCACAAACTGGGCTATGGGAATGTCGAATTTGATCTCACATCTTGTGCGCAAAAAGTCACCATCCTCACCAACAACTTTTTTGCTACACCTACGACAAGCAAGATGCCAACCATTCTGAGTATTTTGTAGGCCGGGCGTTACCATTAATACATTAGCAGCCTGTACACATGGATTGGAGATTGAGAAAATCAATAAAAGTACAAATAATTGGAAATATAAGCATGAAGAATACGCTGAGTATCAATTCCACCCTAAATTTCCCTTGAAAATGAACCGTCTTTGTTCTGAAGTCCGAGCAATGTCAATCTATGTCAAGAAAAACACAAAAAATTTACTCCCTCTGTTCTTTTTTAATAGACTGGTTTTGTTTTTAGAGAAAATTAAGGAAATTAAGAGAATTAATCATTGAAAGTGGTCCTCATGACACTTGTCAATAAAAGAAGTGAAGTGAAATGGTCCCCATGACACTTGTCAGCTAAAGAAGTAAAGTGAAATGGTCCCCATGACACTTGTCATCAAAAGAAGTTAAGAGAAAAGTGGTCCCGGAAAACTAAAGTAACATTTGACTTTCCTAATTAGAAAACCAGCCTATTTTTGTCAAACATTTATTTATAGAAACCAGCCTATTATTTAGCATGGCTTGATTGGGGCACTAGTACAGAAATAGCCTTTAGCCATGCCAAATATAAATTTCCCTGTCACGCCTTTTTGGTTTTGGCGTGTCTATAGGGTATACTTCTACCCTATAGACACGCCATGTTCAATGGGCGTGTTCATATAAGTGCTTTCAGCCACGCCATGGCTACTAGCGTGTCAAAATTTCAACCGTTTAGTCACGTTAACTTCAAATTTTTGATTGGGCGTGTTTATAGACCAGTCTATGGCCACATTAGGTATTGGGCGTGTTTATAGACCAGTCTATGGCCACATTAGGTATTGGGCGTGTTTATAGACCAGCCTATGGCCACATTAGGTAGTTGTGGCGTGTCCAAAAGGTTATTCACGCTATTTAAAGTGCGTGTCACTAGTATATGATTGATTGACACACCAAATTCAAAGTGTGGCAAAAAAGTTCTTATTTGGACACGCCTATACCAGCGTGTCCATAGTGTACGATTTATAGACACGCCAGTATATGCGTGTCCATAGTGTAGGACATATAGACACGTCACATTGAAAGTGTGTCCAAATATTTCTTCTTTGGACACGCTAGTATATGTGTGTCCATATTGTGTGTTCTATAGACACGCCGGTTTTATACGTGGCTAAAAAGTTCGTTTTTAAAATATTAATAAAAATCTTTCGCCCATATTCGAACGCATGACCTCGAAGGATTTAGATAACGTACCAATCCACCAAGCTGCCCATCTTTAGATGTTTAGGATTAGTGTTTTGAAAATACTAGACTGTTGAACTGCTCAACAATTAAATAAACACGCCAAGTTGAAAGTGTGGCCAAAAAGTTCTTCTTTGGACACGCAAGTATATGTGTGTCCATAGTGTGCGTTCTATAGACACGCCGTTTTTTATAGCGTGGCGAAAAAGTTCGTTTTTAAAAAATTAATAAAAATCTTTCGCCCATATTCGAACGCATGACCTCGAAGGATTTAGATAACGTACCAATCCACCAAGCTTCCCATCTTTAGATGTTTAGGATTAGTGTTTTGAAAATACTAGACTGGTTGAACTACTAAACACTTAAATAAACACGCCAAGTTGAAAGTGTGGCCAAAAAGTTCTTCTTTGGACACTCTAGTATATGTGTGTCCATAGTGTGCGTTCTATAGACACGCCGGTTTTATAGCGTGGCGAAAAAGTTCGTTTTTAAAAAACTAATAAAAATCTTTTGCCCATACTCGAACGCTTGACCTCGAAGGATTTAGATAACGTACCAATCCAACAAGCTGCCCATCTTTAGATGTTTATGATTAGTGTTTTGAAAATACTAGACTGGTTGAACTACTCAACATTTTAGTGTTTTAAATGCTTAAACTCTAATAATGTTAGCATACGCAAAATTTCCATATTAAAGACCAGAAAACTACCTAACACCATCATTATGTTTACCAACAATGGCTAAAAATAGGGTTTAGTAGAGTAATGATGGTACGTATCTAAAGGGTTGAAGATACTCTTTGATAATCTGACATTAGACTTTGAAAATAGGGTTTAGTAGATTAATGATGGTATTGCGCATGACATTGAAATGGCGTGAATAGCCAAGCAACAAGACTTTTAACCAAATGCCATAAACGACCATTTATGGCTAAACTACCACCATCATTATAAAGATAATAGAGAGATAAATGATTATTAAACCAAAAATAGAAATCGAGAGAAAGAGAAAGAGAGGCGGTTAAGGAATAGTGAAATGGCCGATTTCCCTGCCATACGACATGCAAAGAGTGCGATTGAGGCTTTAACAAGCTTAGCGATGGAAAGTTTGATCGCTTTTATGAATCTGGAGATCACCAAGAAGATAGAACAATAAGAGAGAGAAGAATTTCAAAGATTAAGGGTTGAAAATGATGAGGAATTTCAGTTGTGGATGAGAAAGTTAGATGCCATAGATGCACGCCGACGCAGGAGAAGCTTCAACGACGAGGAGAGTGGAAGTGTTCATGGGGAAAACTCGTAGTGCGGCTAAAGTGATAGTGAAGATGAAGAAAAGAACTATGAAGGAGTAAAAGATGAGGAGAGCAGTGATGATTTGATGAAGAGAAATGAGAGAGCAAAAGAAGCAGAGTACAAGAAGAGGAAGAGGCAAGAGTTTGAAGATGTGATGTACAAGATCTATCTCGCCGAAAAGAAGAAAACCCCTCGTAAGTTTGCTCGAACCATGTCGGAACCCCGAATGTGGATTTCGACGGAGAGGAGATTCCCTCGGGTTAGACCTCAATGGAGAGCCTGTGTTTTCCGGTGAGATGGTGGTTTGCGGTGAAAGAAGAAGATGAGGAAGAAGAAACAGATGATGATGATCTCCGGGGTCCCTACACATCTTCGAGACGATGATGATGGTACTTGGTGCCTACTATGAAGAGGATGAGTTAAACCACAAAGAAGAATAAAGTGACGGCGAATCTTGGTGTTTGCCTTATATGTACTGTCAAATCCCTTAGAACTAGAGTAATGTGATTTTGATTACTATTTCTCTTGTGCATCTTCGTGAAAACTTGTGGGGATATTGATGGTACTTTATGTTGCTGAAGAAGTGTATGGAGAATGGGGTTTCTTTTTTTGTTTGATAGATGGTGTTGATGAAGATCTTATAATATAAGGTGTTTTTGGGGTTCAGTTTGCAGCAGAGTGCATTGTAAATATAGCAATAGGGAGAGTTGCAGTGGTTAGGATTAACTTTTTTTATGTCAGGTAGATTAGTAATGTTGCAGCTTTGAATTTTGGTTGTACAAAGAAAGTTGTAATGGCACTGGTATCCTGGTCGGGTGTTTAGAAGTGGTATTCTGTTTGCTTTGTCCTTCTTTAATTAGATGTAATTAAACTAGTTGTGTTCTTCTAGTTGTTTGAATTTTACGTAGTACTAAACTTGTGATGGATGTAGGTCGAAGGGTTTGAAGAAATTTGTCGGATTTTTCTTGCTCTTTTGATTTCGTAGTAATGGATTGAATACAATAAACTTTTATGTCAGATAGATTAGTAATGCCCATCTTTGAATTTTGATTGTAAAAAGAAAGTTGTAATGCAACTGGTAGCCTGTCGGGTGTTTAGAAGTCGTATTCTGTTTGCTTTGTCCTTCTTTAGATGTAATTAAACTAGTTGTGTTCTTAGGTTGTTTGAATTTTCAAGCGGTATTAAACTTGTGATGGATGTATGCATGTTTGAAGGGTTTGAACTTTGAACATAAAGTGTCGATTTTTTCTTGCTCTTTTGATTTCAACAGTAATGGATTGAATATAGTAAATGTACAAACAAGCAATGTTCTTGGTGAATGATTCAAAATTTCCAATGATTGTTAAGTATAGATGGGTAGGAATGACTGAATTAATGAATCAATAGGGTATATAAAATGATGTTTAAGATGGTGGGTATTAATCCAGTTTATAAAATGTTGTTGGAGTAAGATTAATTCAAAGACTATTTTAGGCCCAATTCGAAAAAAAATCTATGTGCAAGCCTAGTACTATTACTACTAATCCTAGCATGACGAATATTAATTCAACAATCAAGTATATCCAAATCCAAACTCATCCAACATTGCTAAAACCCATCCGCATACAAAACCCCACCATAATTTAAGAATCAATTTTTTTTCAACAATCCATACATTCATTCTCTAGTTAACGAGAAAAATCCAAACAACTACATTCTATCACCCGGTTCAAGCCCCAATGGCGTAATATTGCGAGAATAAACATGGAAAGTAGTGTTAGTTTGCCCCCTTGTGACACAATCTAAGCCCCCCATCTGCATTCGGCTGCCCGTTGGCTAGGTTACCCATGAGGCTCGCTGGTAGGTTAGCACAACAACCTGTTCAATTAATGTAGTAGTATGTTGTTGGAGCTTAGATTGTTAGGCTTCCAACTTTATCCAATAAAATTAATGAGATAGATATAAGTGGGAATTAAGTGTTTGGCCCTCCCCTCACTCTCTCTTACTCAAATGGCATTTGGATTAAAACTCAATTTTAAAAGAATTAACTCATTTTTATTGAAATAACCCTTTAAAAAGAAGGAGGGCCATTTGTATAAAGATGTTTCATGATGTTATCAAATGATAAACTTATATCCTTTAGGGTATAATCGTCATGCCAACTTAAACATAACATGTCTCACAAATCATACGTAAGAATTAGACAAATTTTATATATTTGGAAAGCTTTTTGTTAATCCTGCTTCCTATAATATTCCAGGGCCACTAGAATAATTAGCAAATTTATTAAATAACCCCGGAGCCAAAAGTGTAAGACCCATAATTTCCAGGGTCATAAGAATAAATTTTTCTAGATATAATATATATTTTCATTATTATATTTGAAGATAAATACTAAAATTCCAGGTGTTGGAGCCCAGCTTGTTGCTAGGCTACCAACCAAAGGCTGCGCCTGATGTATTGGCTTGCGTAAACTCACACCTAGTCTTAATCTACAATCACTAAATAAGTCAAGCATATCAAGTAAACTCACACCTAGTCTTCTGTCAAATACATGACTAACAAAAATTGGCTTGCGTTGGTTGCGTGTATTTGACTTGCACATAACTGACATGAACACTACTTGGTGGAGCCTTATGCACACCTAATTTGATTCTACAATATGACAGTAAATACAAATCACAAAGACTCCTGAGATGCTGCTTCTTAAAACAGAATACAAGCTTTATTCACAAATGCTGACATCCTACAACCAAATACTATGTCTGAGTTTCAGATCATCTGTCAACTGGCATATAAAACTACTTGGTGGAGGCATAAATCATGCAATTGAGATGTTCATAATCACCAAAACATTCTAAATAAAAATTGGGTTAAGACCTAGTGTTTATATAAGGTATATTATGGAAATCTGAATTGGGTTGACTCAACGAGTTAATTAACAAACAAATATCAAGCAAAGAATTTAAAGAACCAATATTTTTATAAAACTAAACGAAGCAAAATAATACCAACATCCTCAACATTTAAATAAATAAATAATAATAATCAAACTAAACAATTTCTAAAAACAAAAACCACATTATTCGAAAGTTTCTTTGATTATCTGCTCAACTAAAACCATCGCATCCGGTACTCGTGTTGCAGCGTTAGCAATTTCCATATCGATAAATATATGGTCATCATATACGCGAACAACACCACATTGATTTAATATATATATATATATATATATATATATATATATGATTTATCTAAATACGGAAAAATAGGGAGGCCTTTTTGTATTCCACTTGTATTTATGTTTATAAATTATGCGAATATATAGGGAAACTTTTATGTGTTCATTAAAGTAAATCCGAGAGAAAAAATAAAAATGTAAAAAGAAGTGAGAATTTGAGATGCAAAAGGTATAAGTGATTGATAGACAAATCAATGATGATATTCTTGAAAATGCACACGAATGAAAAAGATTTTTGAGAAGTCGAACAAAAAAATGTTGATTACGTGACTAATCGGGATTCTTTTTGTAGACGAAAGCCAGAAGACCCCTTCCCCTTGATGGACCTAGTCTTATAGAATCCATGTAATTTCAAAGCAATCCTTTGTGATTTCAATATAATGTCAAATTTGTGTAATATTGTGTAATAAAATTAGGCGTGATTTTTTCAGGAGTTTTCAACACAAAGTACTTGTGCTTTCTATATAATCCTATCCAGTTCTTTGGTCATAGATTGAGTTTGACAATGCAACCAACAACTCCAACACCATTCAATCATACACAAGAAAACAGTCATTAAACAAAAAGATTAATCCATTAGACAAGTCATTAAACAGTCATTAATTAAGCAACTCCAACACCATTCGGTCATTAACATTACAAAAAATATGAAAATAAATCCTAAATCCAAAACATAAATTCCAAAAACAAGAACAAGATTCGGTCGTCCACGGTCCACAATTTCCCATTAGACCACTCTTAATTCTAATTTTTCTATGTACTTTGATGATACCTATTTCTTCAAAATAGTAACTTGTATAACCATTTGCAAAATCAGTATCATCATTTCCATTAAAGCAACTTAACCCAAAAAATTCACCACTATAAGAAAATTGAAATCGGTAGAGCCTTACCATTGCCGGCCATCACTCGGAGTCGTAATCCGACTTTTCCCTATCCGATCGCATATCGGTTTAGAATCGGTCACTATGTTGAGTATGACCTCATTTTCATGTGTTGTTCGTGATGGGTATGCCTGATACTCATCCTCTACACTGATTTCATTCACGGGGTGGTCTTTATAATCCTTATATCTTCCAAAGATAAATTGATGCTCTTCTAGCCCTAATCCTTCTCATTAAAAACACACCTTGTCTCCTTTCCCTTTTCGCAACAATTGCAAAAATTCTTCCAGGTATTCTTCATCTTTTACTTTCTCTATGCTTCTCTTCTTTGTCTCTTCATTTTTACAAGCATCTTGAATTTGCATGATCAAACTCATTCCACAACATATCCATATCATCATCTTGGTTATTGTTCGCAAACCTACTTCTTCCTTCTCTCATATTCCTTGCCTATTCTTTCTTCTTATTCAATCTTATTTCTTTCGATATATGGTACTTATCTTTCTCTAGTTGCTCCAAATTCATTTCACATACTGCTAATTTGAACCTCATCATCACTTCCTTTCTCTTCAAGCACTCCTCCTTATCAACTTCTTCCGCTGTCATTGGGGTCTTGCCTTTTGATGGTTTGGAACCACTCCCTTTTTCTGGGTTATTCGGAGCCATTGTTATCTCTGAGACTTTTTTTCTTCGTCTCCTCTCTTGGCTTAATTTTCTCTCTTTCACATTAATTATCTTTGTTTTTTGCTTTTTTCTTCTGAGACCTATTCCCAAGAGACGCATGCAACGGTTGAATTCAAAGAAATAATAACACCCTACTAAAATGTCATGTCCTTTCAGACCTACTTCATGACGTAATGGTTATCCTTTAGATTTTGTTCCCTTAAATCCAGTTATAGATTTTGTTCCCTTTTAACCCCTAATAAGATAAAACGGTAAAATATGCGTTACTTGCCTGCTCATTAATGACGCGACCATTCAAATAATGCCTGCTCATCATGGACGCGACCATTCACCAACATGTGTATTGGATGTCTATATAAGCTTTACTCGTACCTGCTTGAAGCATTCTACAATATTAAGAAAATCCTAAAAGCTTGTAAATTTTTTTTTTTGATAATCTTTCATCGGTATAATAGTGATGGATATGTTGCTAGGAATTAACTACCAAGATACTACAACACCTCCAAATCACAAAGCATTTTAGAAAGCAAATGTGTTTCCAAAGAGTGGAATACTATCCTCGGGGACAAAAGAATTGGACTCCTTTTTGGTGTCACACCAAGAATAGGGAAAGAAGTTACTCAACTCTTTTATAGAGAGGAAGATTTCAGCCTGATCGAATGACCAACAATCACGATGCCCAGATTGATGGAACCCATGAAGATTTGAGTAAGTTGCACCCAATAGTTGGATCCTCGCAATGGTCCGGTATGTTTTTATTTTTCACACCACGGCATACAAGATCCTATATACGTTATGAATCCGAAGCGGTGAGCACCTACATCTGCCCACAACTATGCATCCCAATTGCACGAGATCAAGTACTTTCGTGGTATCCACGATACAATGTAATTGGGGGTTTTGCCATTGTCAACGTACCAATGAGTACAAGGTTGTTCGAATTCACATGGATGGTGAAGTTCAAATACACACTCTAGGAGACAAGAGGGGATGGAGGAACATAGCAGAGGAGATTCCTTATACTTTTCGGAGTTCAGGTGTGTACGCACATGGTTGTATTTTTTGGAAGGATTGTTGTCAGCGGGATATTGACATAATATCTTTCAATTTAAAAACTGAGACGTTCCGTCAACATTCTCCACCCCCGCATCATATTCCTGATAGTGAATTCCCAGACCTTGGGATGGTTATGTTCGGAGTTCGCCTTTTATTTTACTACATCCATGAGGCCTACGATGAGGGGATTAATCGGCCAGGATAGATTTTGGGCACCCATTTCCAAAAAAGATATTCATACATGGGCACCTGGCGGGGAATGGAATTGGAATCACGAGATAAGCATTTTCTTGGAAAAGGATGAGGATGAAAGGTGGCATCCCTATTACCCGATAGCTTTTAGAAAAAACAAGGACCTCCTATTGTGGCAGAATGGGCGTTTATTGCGTTACAATGCACTCACCAGATCTTGGACGGAAATTTGGGGGTAACTATTGTGGGAAACAAGCGAGTGCAATTATTCCTCATATGAGGAGCACTTTGTCTCGTTGAAGAATTTTGGTGGACAATCGGAAACGTGTACTCATGATCATGTCCATGCCACTAACACATTCCTTGGGTTATCTATGTAGCTTTTTTTTTTCTTGTAGTTGTGATGTTTTTTTTTTTTTTTTTTTTTTTGGTATTTGGATTTTATTCTATGTACAATTTATTCCTTGGGTTATTTATGTAGTTTTTTTTCTCTTGTAGTTGTGTTTTTTTTTTTTTTTTTTTTTTTTGGTGTTTGGATTATTTTCTATGTTGAAATGTACAATTTAATTAGTTTGTGTCATTGTTTAACTAGCCAAACTTTGGTTTTTTCCTTTTTTTGCATTACACCTATGGTCCGGCCGTCCGTGCGCCCACCCCAACCGACCTAGGTAATTAGTCGAAAAGTAGAAAAATTATTGAGATCATGATTTATTTTAGTTTGTTATGTTCGGAATGTATATTTGATTAAAAAGGAAATTAGATAAACATGAAAATATTCATTTTATATCTCATTATATTGCTACAATATCTCATTTTTTAGTAATATGGAAATTGAAATAGTCGGTGTAAATACCAAAGAATAGTGATTTAAGATGGAAAACCTAAAAAAATTAGCCAACAGGTGTATTGGATGTCTATATATATATATATATCTAATAGAGGGTCAAGCTTTTTGTTTTTCATGACATGTAGGATTTTAAACCCTATATATATATATATATATCTAATAGAGGGTCAAGCTTTTTGTTTTTCATGACATGTAGGATTTTAAACCCCCAATTAACATAAATCCATCTCCAATGGTGGGATCCTACAAACTAGGATGGATGTGAAAATAAAGTCTTAATTACACCTTCACTTGCACCCCCACGTCATATATTCAATTATTTTATTTTATTTAGAAATTAGTAAAAGTAAAGATAAACGGTTAAGATTTTATCATATAATATATTCTAAAGATTAAACCTTTCACTATTGGAGATAATTTTTTAACCATAGGATCCTATATTTACTATATGTGCATAATCTCTTAAATAAAAGTCTTAAATAGACTTCCACATAGGATTTTTTTACACCCACTGTTGGAGATGCTCTAAGCTTTGCTCGTATCTGCTTGTAGCATTCTACAATAAGAAAATCCTAAAAGCTTGAAAAAAATTTTTTGATAATCTTTCATCAAAGTATAATAGTGATGGATATGTTGTCGGAACTATAACTACCGAGATACTTGGTAGCATCCAAACCTGCATAAAAGCGTATTAATATTAAAATGTGTATGCAAAGAATGGAATACTATCCTTGGGGACAAAAGAATTGGATTCCTTTTTGGTGTCGTCCCAATTGCACCGTATCCAGAAAATTCGTGGTATCCACGATACAACATAATTGGAGGTTTCGGCTACTGTCAACGTACCAATGAGTACAAGGTAGTTCGAATTCACATGGATGCATGGTAAAGTTCAAATACACACTCTAGGAGACAAGAGGGGATGGAGGAACATAGCAACGAAGATTCCTTATACTTTTCGGAGTTCAGGTGTGTATGCACATGGTTGTATTTTTTGGAAGGATTGTTGTCAGCATGATATTGGCATAATATCTTTCAATTTACACACTGAGACGTTCCATCAATATTCTCCACCCCCGCATCATATTCTTGGGAGTGAATTTTAGATAAATACTAACCCATCACTTGGGATGGTCATGTTCGGAGTTCGCATTTTATTTTACTACATCCATGAGGGGATTGATCGGGCCCGGATAGATTTCTGGGCTCCCATTTCCGAAGAAAATATTCATACATGGGCACTGGCGGGAATGGAATTGGAATTATAAGATAAGTGTTTACTTTGAAGAGGATGAATGGCCGACTTATAACCCGATAGCCTTTGTAAATAACAAGGACCTCTTATTTTGGAAAAATACGCGTTTATTGCGTTACAATACACTCACCAGAACTTGGACGGAAATTTGGGGGGCACTACTATGGGAAACAAGGGTTGCAATTATTCCTCACATGAGGAGCTACTGTCTCGTTGAAGAATTTTGGTGGACAATCTAAACGTGTACTCACGATGTCCATGCCGCTAACACATTCCTAGGCTTATCTATGTAGATTTTTTTCTTGCAGTTTTTTTTTTTTTTTTGGTATTTGGATTTTTTTTCTATTCTAAAATGTACAATTTATTCATTGGTGGGTTATTTATGTTGCCTTTTTTTTTCCTTGTATTTTTTTGTTTTTTGGTTTGGTGTTTGGATTTTTTTCTATGTTGAAATGTTCAATTTCGTGCATCAACATGAAAGTGTTGCCGCTAAATGTTGGGTCATTGTTTAACTAGCCAACCTTTGGTTTTTTCCTTTTTTTGCGTTACACCTATGGTCCAAGAAGGTAAGGCCACCCCAACCGACCTAGGTAATTAAATTAAAAAGGAAATTAGATAATCTCATGAGATCATAATTTATTTTAGTTTGTTATGTTCGTTATGTATATTAGATTAAAAAGGAAATTAGATCAACATGAAAATATTCATTCCATATCTCCTTATATTGCTACAATATTCGATGTAAATACCAAAGAATAGGTGATTTAAGATAATGATGGAAAACCTAAGAAATTAGGGTTTTCCTTAGAAATATATATAAATTACACCAAGCATAGAAAAAAATTAACATAGAGTATTAAGAGGAAAATGAGTTCGCTAAGAGACCTGTAGAGATGAAACTGAAGAGAGGATCCAAAAATATCCTCGACCGATGGTCAGTCCTCGTAAATTGAGGATTATCATTACGTGGGCGAATAACTACATGTTCTGGTGTTCCTCTCAATTGTAATTAGTTTTATTGTCGTAGTGTTGACAATGATGATGTTCCTATTTATGTTGATGTTATTCCTGGTGTTCCTCTGGACGCTGTAATCAGTAGCGATGAGGATGCTGATGTTTTCTATTATGATGATGTTCCTACTGTGAATGATGATCCTCCTGCTTCTATTATTGAAATTATTGATGAAGATCGTCCCGATGTTAGGATATGTCGATAATAATCCAAAAGTTAACAAGCATGATCTTAACAAGCATGTGGAGCCCGATGAAGCGTAAAATGACAAATCCGAGGATGACAAGGCGCCCAAGCCTGCTGGTTGGAGTGATCAGGTTCACCTTAGCATTGCAAGAAGAATTGTTTGAAGATGGGGATGGTTCATTTGATATGGTTTATTTTTTTGATGATATGGTTTGATTTATCGATTTCATTTTGTGGACGCGTGCTTTGAAAGTTGTTTTTCGTTTCTTGTTTCGTTTTTGCTAATTTTGTCATTTAGAAGAAGGTGATGTTTATGAATTCTTTTATTATTTAGGTATTGGAATCATGAAATAAATCAAATAATTATTTACAAGTTCATAGACTTTACAGAATGCAATATATTCTTGCAAATTTATTTATTTATGAGGTGTGCATTCTTTTGGAAAAATAAATATAATTAGCTGAAAGAACGGAGGAAATGTAGAAAAATACAGTTTTTCCCCCATGTAAACAATAAGAATCAATTTATCACTTTAGGTCTGATCTTATTATCTCCTTGCAAATACTTTTAACAAAAATACCAGTTTGAACAAGTAAAGTGCTATTGAAAGTAAAGTCTTTGCTATACGACGATGTTAATGATAATGATATTTGCGTGGAATTGGATGAGAATGAGGAACCAGACTAATCGACAAAGAACCAGGTTTTTGATGACCATTTTGTTTACAAGTGGTGGTTTTATTTATTTTTAAATCTTGCACTAGATGGAGGCTTTTTACTACTGATAGATAGGTTGATATTTATGTGATGAATG
The DNA here is from genome assembly GCA_023531295.1 of Papaver armeniacum. Classification (NCBI taxonomy): domain Eukaryota; kingdom Viridiplantae; phylum Streptophyta; class Magnoliopsida; order Ranunculales; family Papaveraceae; genus Papaver; species Papaver armeniacum. The sequence continues at coordinate 96,044 of JAJJWW010011852.1, forward strand.
TTTCATGTTGAACTTTTATGTTTCTGGAAATGATGAACATGAAAATGGATGAGTTTAGTTTATTTATCTTTATTAGCTTACTATATCGTTTCCTACATAGGTGCCACCAATAATTCATCGTTTCCTCCTAAACCAAGAATAATACAGAAACAACTTGATTAAAATTATTAAGGTAAATATTATTCGAAATAGGAAAGTAATTTTTTCTATAGCCTCTTCTCGAGTTGGTCGAGATCACAAAATTTCGAAAATTTTGGGAAACAATTTTATCATAACGTCTACTTATATATTCTCTCATAAAATAAGGAAACTAACCATATTGGTTACACATCAAAAATTTAGAAATAAAAAATAAAAACACCAAAAATCTTTTGTTTGGCGGATGATGAAAATGGATTTTACTAGGTGGGATGATTTCAAAAGGAAAATCAATTCACTTTGATGGTTTGGTTAAATTCCAAAAAGAAAAAAGAAAGATGAGTTCGATCTACTTTTTCAGTTTTTATTACTCGATTCATTCTCTCTATGAAATCATAATTCTACTACTATCTCTAATCTTTACAAGGAACCTACCTCTTCAGACTCGATCTTTGTTGTTGGTATTATTTCTACAACCCATTATCGAATGAATATTAAATTGATGTTAGATTTTTTGTTCGATCTCATGGAATCAGATGTTAGATCTTATAGGTTTAGTAGTTAAAGCATAATTAGGATTTTTATTCTATCACTTCTTATAGGTTTACTAGTTAAAGCATGAGTAGGGTTTTTATTCTATTACTATCTATAATCTTTACAAGGAATCTACCTCTTTAAACTCGATCTTTGTTGTTGGTATTATTTCTACAACCCATTATTGAATGAATATTAAATTTATGTTAGATTTTTTGTTTGATCTCATGGAATCAGATGTTAGATCTTATAGGTTTACTAGTTAAAGCATGATTAGGGTTTTTATTTGGCTGTATCAAAGAACAAGTTAATGACAATCACGGGTTGTACGATGAGATGTGATTTCATTTTGTTACAACAATAATATTTTAGGCTTAAGTTACATGCATGAACTATTATAAGATTTAGGTAAGGATCTTTCTTTCATGTTACTTAGTTAGGCTTTACTAGTTAGTTAGGTTTTACAAAATAAAAATAAATAAAAAACTTAACGATGCTAATTTTTTTCTAGGGTTTTTGTTATTGTTTGGGTTGGATTTTGATTGAGAGTTAATAACTCTACTTTGATCGACGATGTTGTGTCAATCATATTTATATACAAGGCTTCTCAAGATTTAATCATTTGAGTCTCCGTTACTTGGCTAGCCTATAACGTCTGCATTTAAAGTTGCCACTTGTAATAATACCATGTTGCTGGTTGGAGTGATGTTTTATCCTCAAGTTACATGCATCAATGAGTTCATGTTTGTTTTCTTTTCATATAATAGAAAATAGGTGTAACACATGTTGCCTATCCTGTTAGGTTTAGCTAATATTTTCCAAAATAAGCTCAAATTACTAACTAAGATGCACAAACACAACTTTTGTCATGGGAGAAGATGATGATTACGACCAATGGAGGGAATCAGATTATGAGGTGGATTCTGATGAAGAAACAATGGATTTAGATGAGAGTCATGATGACACTGTACAATCAGATGACGATGATGGTGAACATATTGATCGGTTGTCAGCCGACACAAAAATAAATTACACTTTCTTACTACTCAAAATATATAATGAAGCAAGGGCAAGAAAGGATCGTTCCCTACGAGAGGACTTAGGTTGTCAAATTGTTTTTGGTTTCCTATAAATAACACCGGGGGGTTTTGTGATTTTTATATAATAAACTAAATAAAAGCAAACAATAAAGGTAAACAAATCAAATCAAGGATGAGAAAGTATTGGTCATGGATTTCGTCTTCAATCACAAACACGTTTTCTACACAATAACTAGAATTGATATTTTAATCTCAACTTTTATCAAAGGCCCTAGAATACCTTGATCGCAAGAATATCCCGTAAATCTCCTCTTGTCATCAACAAACACATTAAAAGATGCGAATATGAATTCTATCTAAAAGAACAACCTAATGTGTAAAAGAACTAATCAAGTTTAATTCCCTAGATGCATTAGGTTCTATGAAATCAGGCCAATCAAAGCAATCGAGCGTGTAAAAAACTAATCCGATTTAACAAAGGTCATGGTTCACATAAGATCATAAGAATATATCACTACAAACTATAATCTTATTTATGCTACTTGCAATCAGGAATTATCACTTTTGCGTATAATAACCCTAATCTAGCAATAAAGATGAAAGCAAACTCAATCGATTCGCGACTCACGACTAAATAAGCATTCAAATCATGTAACAATATTAATAGTAAATCATAATCGATAATATGGAGACAAAACTAATTTATCATATTAAAACCCATATTTGGAAATCCAACTTATTCCATAACCAATAATGAAAACTAGGTACTCATATTCATGGACTTCATAACAAGAAGAAAAAGAAAAGACTTCATGTTTTAAACCCTAGAGCACAAAGTAGAGGCAAAGATATAAGATATCCATAATTTCTTTATATTTTTCTCTCTCCCAAAAGTTGTCTTTTGTCTCTGCTCGGCTACTGCCTTTATATAGGCTTGCGTACAAAGCCTAACTTGTGCGACAATTCCTTATTTGATAAGGATGCATAGTCGGTGAGTGAGAGTTTTGGATCGGAGAAATTAAGTAATTGTACTTGCTTAGGGAATCTTCACCGTTTATCTGTTTGGTCTTTCACAAAGAACCAAACTCGATCACCAACTCCCCGACTTCTCTCAAACTCGGTCCCATATCCAACCATGAAATCTCGAAAACATCGGACAACCACCAACCAATAACCATCAGTATTCGTTATCTACATCAAAGCTCAAGCTCCGTCCATCTCTATTACAGCATCGATCATCATCTTCACTTCTCTGCTCGATTTCTTCATTTTATCATCCGATAATGGCGGCACACCCAAATTCGGACTCCAGAGATTATCAGCACACTCCACCACCGGAAATATGATCACTGCCATCTCCATTATCTTCTTCTCGAGCTCAAACCTATTCCACCGTGGAAATAACAGCAACAACAGACACTCGAACCATCTCCTCTTTAGTACTTCCAAGCTTGGCCATCTTCTCTGTTTTGTAGCTCGAACTCCATAAACTTCAATCGCTTCAAGAAGAACCCCATTCTTAATCACCGAGACTCCATTGTCATTCGCTGCCAATACTCAAGTTCTTCTTCTCGCAGGATCATCACGATCAATCTCGTTACCGACAACAACCCATTCCAACTCGAGTGCTCATCGTCACAAAGAAGATCTCATCATCTCGATAAACAAACAGCCACCACTACCGAGTACCATCATCACTTCATCGAAAGCACAGCAGCGTTCATTGAGACTCCACCTTCTCTGCATCTCTCGCCGATGATCATTGTCACTGTCATGCCCCTGTATATTTCTCTACACCCTCTCAGCGTCATCAACACCACTATTTCAACTCGAGCTCGATTCTCACCATCTTCATCTCTCGTTATTACTCTCATCGTCAATCGCCAATAATGGCAAGAATCGTCGTTCTTTCTTCCACGTTATTCTTCGAGCGCTCTCGTATTTTCATCTCGAGTGAACTCCATCATCATCTTAGTCATTACCAAAGAACATTGAAATCATCACAAACACCAAGATCATCATCTCCCTGAACTTGCTCGAGCCAATTGATTTGAAATCAGGCTCCTACCCAAGCTTCCTATCGCCTTCAGAAACCCAATGATGCTCTCAGAAGCTCGAATATCTCTTCTTCAAAATCCACCATTATTTTGATCATTATGATCATCAAGTTCTGACTGCCATTGCATGGTTCTATTTTACAAATAATGAAGAAGAAGTGCAGGAGATAATAAGTGGGTGCCCTTAACATCATTTGAATCTAACTTTGATGAACAAAGCTCGACTCCCTTAAGCACTTCCTTTGAAAATGTCCGCCCCTTAACATGAGGGTGTCTCTTAGCGATTTTCATTCAAGTTTGTCGATCTGGAAGACTCGGCAATTTAGTTCCGACTTCATTCTTGTTTCGCCATAACTTCTTCATACGATGTCGAATGACTCCGTTCTTTCGGCATTGTCTTCATCTTCTCGTCCTCTACACAATGAAAAGTATAAATCTTGTATTTGAACGAGTTCCAATTGGTCTTTGGCCCTTCTCCACTTGTAACTTCACTTTGTAGCTATTTCACTTCTTTTGGATGATTCATCTAATAAAACACAAATAAAAGAAAACAAGCATAATATACAATACTTTGCAAGAAAACCAACAAATACTAGCATGGAATTAACACCAAATATATGTGAAATATGCACTTATCACATATGCTCCACACTGCTAGATTTGAAGACTTAACAGGTAATGTGCAAAACCTTGTACTTACTTGTTTCTACTTAAACATCACATGGTTATATATGTTGCCTCGGTTATTTCCAGAGTCAGAATATTCTGATAATGATGATTTGGAGGTGTTAGAAGAAAAAGAATTGGAAAATGCTCCAATGTAAAAAGCAGCCACAATAAGAAGACTCTACGTAGTGATCATAAAAGAGAGGGGAATGACAAGAATGTTGAAGCCGCATAGATACTTCTCGGATAAAAATGCCAAAAGAAGGGATATTGAATTGAGAAAATGTTTCGCCTATTGGTAACCATAGAATTGAATTCAAGAGCTACCTAGGCTATTTGGTCCGTGATATGGTCGGCATAAAACATTTATGTTGGAAGGAAGTCCCTTCAACAACAAAACAAAATATGTGGGAGAAAATTCTGGTATGCATATGCGGTTACCAATTTGTCGTTTTTGTTGTCTAACTACGAGTCTCGTGATTAACATACATTAGATGTTATTGCAGGCTTCATTATGAGGTGCCCCATGAGTCAGGCGAGTGGTCATGAAGCGCTCTAATTGCTCAACAACGGGACTTTAGAAGGAAATTGTACAAAAATCATGTAAAACCCTTCCTGGAAATGCCGCAATTGTAATTGGTCTTTGGCCCTTCTCCACTTGTAACTTCACTTTTGTAGCTATTTCACTTCTTTTGGATGATTCATCTAATAAAACACAAATAAAAGAAAACAAGCATAATATACAATACTTTGCAAGAAAACCAACAAATACTAGCATGGAATTAGCACCAAATATATGTGAAATATGCACTTATCAAATTCCCCCACACTTGCCTTTTGCTAGTCCTCGAGCAAACTAAACTAGACTACAACAACTCCCTGCCGTCGAGGCTACGGTCACACTTAGCACGTATAACAAGCCTTTAAACCCCTAGGTGTCCCTAGTGGACGAGTTATAGTCTCGTGAGGGTTTACTAGAGATATACCCACAAAACCTATATTTCCAACTTACTAGTTCTCCATAATAATAGCATCCAACGCGCTAAGAAGACATAGAGATTCTGCACACTAGTCATAAGAAGTTAGACACATAAATGAACACAATCTCATCCTTAGAAGTTGAGAGATAAATAACCATCCCTTCTCGAAAGAAATTCGGGTTCGGACTGATCAAAAGTCTCGACTCTGCCTCACAAGAAAGGGTTTTATGAAGTTGCTCTCAATAATAAATAGCTTTTTATGGGTCACACATGTGTCCAGGTAGGAATGAAGAGAGAATCCTGAGGCACGTTGAATGGTAGGAAGTCAAAACCCTCCGAATCGTTTTGAAAACCCACAACTTTTATAATTTTGAAAACCCATTTTTCTGACGATCTCTACGAAAGGAAATCAACCACTTAATGAAGGTAGGAATATGCTTACTTACCTCGTTATCCGTTCAACGTGCAGCTAGCACCACTCTCACAGCATCCATAGAAACGTCTTCTGTCTTCAATCAGTGTCTTCGTCTTTGTCTTCGGTCTTCAACTCTTGAACTTCGTAGAATCTTGACAATGTAACTCTTTTCCTCTAAATCCTTGTTGCTTGAAACTTCATTATGAATTTTCTTCATTCCATTATCTTTATTGAAAAAATGAACTAAACAAACCAAAAATATGATACAATGAATTTTTCTTGTCTCTTTTTTTATTATTATTATTTTTTTGTTCTTTTTTTTTCTCTTTTTTTTTTTTGTTTTCTTTCTCTTTTTTTTTTTTCTTTTCAATTTTTTAATTGAGACAAGAAAAATTAAACAAATACAATATGAAAACAAAATAAGAAAATTAATAATGAACCTAATAAAAGTTTGTCTTGTCTTTTTTTTTTGATGAGACAAAAGAAATAAATACAAAATGAAAATAAAAATAAAATAAGTACAAATGGCTATGGTATAAGTATTTTACCGCATGATTCTTCACAACTTGTATGTCTTGATATCATAAACTTCTCGAATTCTCATCTTTGATAATCTTCGCTCTTATATATAAGTCTTCAACTTGTAAAAATTACGCTCCTTGTCTTGTTGCTTTACTTGAATCTAAAATCTGCTCATTTCTGTACTGTTGCTCGTAAACCTTGAACGTCTTCAACTTTCCTTCGAATTTGTGATGCTCCTCTTGTTGATGATGATGGTGTTTCTATGGACCTGTTGGTGTAGAGAGAGATAAAGTGGATGGTGCTAACTGCGAACAAGATTACAAGTGGTATGTAAGTTAGCAATTCGATGTCACCATCATGGTTGATTAAAATAGCACTCAAGAGATCAAAATAGTGCTTCTATTGGTGGGAGGTTGGGCAGCTCACCATTCTGCCCGGAATTCACGTACGGTGACACACACTCTAAAAGCACATATTTAGACAGGTACAAATAATTGAAGGTAGGTGCCTCACATTATGTAACATGGGTAGTCTCCACTATAGTGGATCACTACTCTAATACCGAATTCAGTCTGCACCTTATTTGCCACTGGCATGGTTAAATCCAACTTTAACTCTCATATAATTAAGAAACCCGATCATGTTCTCTGTCATCTCTAAGTTCAGTCACTCTTATGAGAATCTCGATGTAATCTTAGCGACATGTATACTATGTGACTCTAAACTAACTACAAGTTGGAGTTTTTATTCACTAATTTACACAAAAGTTGAAAATTTCATGAAAAATTTACAATGCAAATACTTAACCACTCTCCCACACTTAAACTTTACATTGTCCTCAATGTAAATTGAATCGTCCAAAGAAAGTCAAGGTGGGAAATCTTATAATGATATGCGACAAGAAAAATAGAAGATAAGATATACAAAACCTATGGGTTGCCTCCCATGTAGCGCTTGGTTTAAAGTCGTCAGCCCGACTATATCCTTGCAAGATTCATTCCCCATATATCAACAACCTGAAAAGTTGGGGATCCTTCCATAGAACCTGTTTTGCAAACACTAGCTTCACACACATATTAGTAATATAAAACAGAAACGAAACTATTAACCGATAAAAGCTTCCCCTACACTTATTCCTGTCCACACTTGGAAGTGTATAAAGAATATAAAAGTCGGGGACTACCACGGTTTCTTGTTTCAAAACCTGCATAGTATGAGAATCAAGTATCTCTAATGGCGGAAAACGAGAAACAAAGTCATTCAACAATATTCTCGAAGCACATACATTCAAACCAATAAGAGGTAAAGGAGAATAAACAATAAGCAACGGGTTAGACAAACCTTGCACAATCTCTTGTATCACGGAATCCTCTTCATCCTTGAAAAACTCAAGTGAAGTACTGACCTCTTGTATATCATGGTCCTCTATCAAACCTTGCAACCATTCTTCGTCCGTTTCTTCCTTAACAAAAGTCTCGATATAAACATCATCATTACAATCATATGCAAGCTCAATTGGGTCTTCCACAATAGTGGTCATAACGGTCTCATTCTCAACACACTCCTTTTTGTTGTAAGGCACATACTCTTTTGCGGATCCAAATTTTATTATAAGAAACTTTTCTAGAGCACTCGAAAATGCATCATCCTCAAGCTCGACCCCTTGAATAGGCTCTTGATCATTATTAAGATCAATGCTTGAGTAATCTACACAAGTGTCGACATATTCCTCTTCGTCTTCACCTTGGTCGCAAAAAGACTCCATTGTACACTCCTCGGGGATGTCACCATGATTTGGTTCAAGCAATGTATCATAATCACCGTCACTATCATAGTCAATATAAGATTGGTCCTCGCTGAATTTAGTGTTGCTAATCTCGAACTCATCCTTTTGAATAGGTGAATGATCATTATTAAGATCAAGAGTTGAGTTAGCTACACAATTATCAATGAAAATGCCCAAGGATTGGCCTTTTTCAACATTAGCATCAATCAAATATTCATCACAAACCATATGCACATTAAAATTATCCATATCTTCCTTGCATTGATCAATGCCTCTTCGCAAGCTAGCAATACCTTCACGAAGTTCTTGGAGTTGCTCGTCTCGTAGTCTCTTTAGCTTTTGAAATTCTTCTTGTAAAAGTTTGAAACTTTGTCTAGAAAGTTCGAGACTTTTTGTTCACGAGCATAAGAATCCTCCCATCCTTGTGGTTGTTCACACACATACCCGCCATAAGGTTGTTGAGGAAAACCATAAGGTTCCATGGAATATTGGTCATAACCAATGAATTGGTTTTGATTATACCCCTGGAATTGGTAGTTGTCATATTGTTGAGGTTGTTGAAAACCGTATCCATTGTTCCAATATGCTCCGTCCATAGAAATTGGTACCTGAAACGAGATTCTCAAAACTCGGTTAAGAACCAACGAATAAGAAAAAGTAAAACAAAACTAAAAACAAAAATAAGAAACCAAAAACAAGTGACAACCGATGCCTCCCCGGCAACGGCGCCAAAATTTGTCCGGTTGTCAGCCGACACAAAAATAAATTACACTTTCTTACTACTCAAAATATATAATGAAGCAAGGGCAAGAAAGGATCGTTCCCACAGAGAGGACTTAGGTTGTCAAATTGTTTCGGTTCCCTATAAATAACACCGGGGGGTTTTGTGATTTTTATATAATAAACTAAATAAAAGCAAACAATAAAGGTAAACAAATCAAATCAAGGATGAGAAAGTATTGTTCATGGATTTCGTCTTCAATCACAAACACGTTTTCTACACAATAACTAGAATTGATATTTTAATCTCAACTTATATCAAAGGCCCTAGAATACCTTGATCGCAAGAATATCCCGTAAATCTCCTCTTGTCATCAACAAACACATTAAAAGATGCGAATATGAATTCTATCTAAAAGAACAAACTAACGTGTAAAAGCACTAATCAAGATGCATTAGGTTCTATGAAATCAGGCCAATCGAAGCAATCGAACGTGTAAAAGCACTAATCCGATTTAACAAAGGTCATGGTTCACATAAGAATATATCACTACAAACTATAATCTTATTTATGCTACTTGCAATCAGGAATTATCACTTTTGCGTATAATAACCCTAATCTAGCAATAAAGATGAAAGCAAACTCAATCGATTCGCGACTCGACTAAACAAGCATTCAAATCATGTAACAATATTAATAGTAAATCATAATCGATAATATGGAGACAAAACTAATTTACCATATTAAAACCCATATTTGGAAATCCAACTTATTCCATAACCAATAATAAAAACTAGGTACTCATATTCATGGAGTTCATAACAAGAAGAAAAAGAAAAGACTTCATGTTTTAAACCCTAGAGAATAAAGTAGAGGCAAAGATATAAGATATCCCTAATTTCTTTATATTTTTCTCTCTCCCAAAAGTTGTCTTTTGTCTCTGCTCGGCTACTGCCTTTATATAGGCTTGTGTACAAAGCCTAACTTGTGCGACAATTCCTTATTTGATAAGGATGCATAGTCGGTGAGTGAGAGTTTTGGATCGGAGAAATTAAGTAATTGTACTTGCTTCGGGAATCTTCACCGTTTATCTCAGCTGGTCTTTCACAGCAACCAAACTCGATCACCAACTCCCTGACTTCTCTCAAACTCGGTCCCATATCCAACCATGAAATCTCGAAAACATCGGACAACCACCAACCAATAACCATCAGTCTTCGTTATCTACATCAAAGCTCAAGCTCCGTCCATCTCTATAACAGCATCGATCATCATCTTCACTTCTCTACTCGAGTTCTTCTTTTTATCATCCGATAATGGCAGCACACCCCAATTCGGACTCCAGAGATTATCAGCACACTCCACCACCGGAAATATGATCACTGCCATCTCCATTAGCTTCTTCTCGAGCTCAAACCTATTCCACCGTGGAAACAACAGCAGCAACAGAGACTCTAACCATATCCTCTTTAGTACTACCAAGCTTGGCCATATTCTCTGTTTTGTAGCTCGAACTCCATAAACTTCAATCGTCGGCAGCAACCCCATTCTCAATCACCGAGACTCCATCGTCATTCATTGCCAATACTCAAGTTCTTCTTCTGCCCGGGATCATCACGATCAATCTCGTCACCGACAATAACCCATTCCAACTCGAGTGCTCATCATCACAGCAACATCTCATCATCTCTGATAAACAAACAACCACCATTACCGAGTACCATCATCACTTCATCGAAAGCGCAGCATCGTTCATTGAGACTCCACCTTCTCGCATCTCTCGCCGATGATCATTGTCACTTTGTCATGCCCCTCTATATTTCTCTACATCCTCTCAAGGCGTCATCAACACCACTATTTCAACTCGAGCTCGATTCTCACCATCTTCATCTTCTCTCGTTATTACTCATCGTCAATCGCCAATACCGGGCAAAGAATCGCCGTTCTTTCTTCCACGTTGTTCTTCGAGCGCTCTCTGTATTTTCATCTCTTGCTGAACTCCATCATCATCTTAGTCATTACCAGCAACATCGAAATCATCACGAACACCAGCATCATCATCTCCCTGAACTTGCTCGAGCTAATTGATTTGAAATCAGGCTCCTACACAAGCTTCCTCTCGCCTTCAGAAACCCAATGATGCTCTCAGTAGCTCGAATATCTCTTCTTCAAAATCCACCATTATTTTGATCATTATGATCATCAAGTTCTGACTGCCATTGCATGGTTCTATTTTACAAATAATGAAGAAGAAGTGCCCGGAGATAATAAGTGGGTGCCCTTAACATCATTTGAATCTGGCAGCCCCCCAGTGAACAAAACTCGACTCCCTTAAGCACTTCCTTTGAAAATGTCCTCCCCTTAACATGAGGGTGTCTCTTAGCGATCTTCATTCAACTGTCAGTCCTGGAAGACTGACAATTTAGTTCCAGCTTCATTCTTGTTTCGCCCATAACTTCTTCATACGATGTCAGAATGACTCCGTTCTTTCGGCATTGTCTTCATCTTCTCGTCCTCTACACAATGAAAAGTATAAATCTTGTATTTGAACGAGTTCCAATTGGTCTTTGGCCCTTCTCCACTTGTAACTTCACTTTTGTAGCTATTTCACTTCTTTTGGATGATTCATCTAATAAAACACAAATAAAAGAAAACAAGCATAATATACAATACTTTGCAAGAAAACCAACAAATACTAGCATGGAATTAACACCAAATATATGTGAAATATGCACTTATCACATATGCTCCACACTTCTAGATTTGAAGACTTAACAGGTAATGTGCAAAACCTTGTACTTACTTGTTTCTACTTAAACATCACATGGTTTTATATGTTGCCTAGGTTATTTCCAGAGTCAGAAGATTCTGATAATGATGATTTGGAGGTGTTAGAAGAAAAATAATTGGAAAATGCTCCAGAAGCAGAAAAGCAGCCACAATAAGAAGACTCTATAGAAGTGATCATAAAAGAGAGTGAATGACAAGAATGTTGAAGCTGCATAGATACTTCTCGGATAAAAATGACAAAAGAAGGGATATTGAATTTGAGAAAATATTTCGGCCTATTGGTAACCATAGAATTGAATTCAGTAGCTACCTAGGCTATTTGGTCCGTGATATGGTTGGCATAAAACATTTATGTTGGAAGGAAGTCCCTTCAACAACAAAACAAAATATGTGGGAGAAAATTCTGGTATGCATATGCGGTTACCAATTCGTCGTTTTTGTTGTCTAACTACGAGTCTGTGATTAACATACATTAGATGTTATTGCAGCTTCATTATGAGGTGCCCCATGAGTCAAGCGAGTGGTCATAAAGCGTCTACTGTTCAATTGTAGGACTTTAGAAGGAAATTGTACAAAAATCATGTAAAACCCTTCCGGAAATGCCGCACAAACTAAGAACTTTCCCCAAAAGTACGAAACGGTAATGGACCAAGAAAATGGGACAATAACCTTAATCATGTACTAAAATCGCCTATTTTTAAGGTATGGAATACACATTGCTTTTTCTAATTTGTGTTTCGTTCTTATTGTATATCCCAGCATACTAATGAAATTATTTTTATTTCCTCTGCAAGAAAAATTCGGAGAAGGGAAAAGAGGCAATATCACAACCCAAGTTCCCACATCGGACGGGACGAGGAGGATACTCGGGATAAAACTAAAATTAGTAAGTCTTTTGTCTTATTTATTATACACTTTGCCATATAGAAACCAAGCCATATTTGTTTTGTATGTCATGTTGGGTGTCTCATATATGCAGAAACTTAAAACGGTATAGGTATGTGTCCTCTTACACCAATCTGTAATTTTGTCACATTAGATGCTTTGGAATAGGTTTCCTGTTTTACGCAGTTAATATCTGTACGGGTGTAAATCCTTACTTGTTTCTGGTAACTACTAGGTTCAAAGCGGAAAAGTTGCCGAAGAAGATCTTGAAGACCGGTGCTTCATGTGGGCAAGAGCACGCGAAAACAAAGACGAAATTGTTCCAGACGAGTTTGTTAGGCAGAAGACATCTGAAGTTGTGAGAAAATAGAAACTTTACAGTCCTCGTGTTTTTAACCAAAGTAAGTGCAAAGTAATTGCGCAAGGTTTAAATCATAATTTAACACATTATTTGAACAGGAAGAGAAGCGGAAGATGATTCGAGAGGGAACTCTAACGGTTGGTCATAACGAGGATTCCTAACAGATTGCGATCGGCCGGATAAGGGTGGACGTGTCAAGGGGGCTGGCTTTGGAGTGACGGCAACCCTTTACTTTCCAAATGGTAGAAAACCAAGACACTCGACAGAGAACGATGAACTGCGTGAAAAGCTGAAAGCTAAGGAGAAAGAATTAGAGTCTACTAAAAATGTGTATCAAAGATTAACAGATAACTTGTTATCTCAAGGAGTCGACATTGCGAAAATTGTGGGCAACAGTATCAGCAAGTCTGGAGGAGAGGTAAGTGAACCGAGTTTTGATTAGATTGTGTAATTTTTTAAAAAAATTGGCAGACAATATCTGATTTTTTCAAACAATGTGCTCAACTACAGTCACAGGATGCAGGACCTAGCAACGCCTCCAATCGATCTAAGAATAACATAGGTCCAGAATCAGTTAAGAAACATCCAAAAAAACATGGGAAATCCGGTCCATGAAGTCATCCGAAGCACCAAAGGGTCGCAAAGCGGGACTCTCCTTGTACTAAAACACCGACCGTTTCTACTTGAATCCCCGCCGTCTTTAGTATCAAAAAAGAAGTCTTCGTCTCCTCCATCCACTGGGAATCTCGTAACGTGCCATATGAAAAAGTTACCATTGATGTATGGTTTTCCAACACGTTTAAATTTTCAATCTTCTATTTACTATCTCTCACGCGCCTTGTGTTTTCATAGGCATAGGATGCAAACTTTGGTTTGGAGAAAAGGACAACATTGTTGCCATTGGTAGAGCTTACTCTTCAAAGAAGGTATCTTATAAAATGAAGTCAGAATGACGGGTGAGGTTACATGCTATAGCGTCATGGTTAGTGAAGTGCTAAATAAAACCATCAAATTACCCTTTGGCACATCTTAGGATAAAAACTTTAAAAGATGTTGGTGATCTTTGAAATTAGTTGGCCATAAAATCAAACCATCTTGGATCAAAAGGTTGGTTGCTATGCTTGTTTGCTTTATTAAGTCATTGGATATGTTTTTACACAAACCAGTTTTATATAGATATCTTGTTTGATATAAGAGACGAATATGTTATCAGCTATATGAATCACGGATGTTAGTGTATATTTTAGAGAACCTTATAGAACGAGATATGTGGTTAGCTATTTGATTGTGAGTCGGGTTGTGCATTTTGCTTAAATGGTTTCTTTGCAAAAGAAGGTACAACTTTCATTTCAATTTTTCGATGCAGGTAAGTCAACCAAAACATTCTCGAGGTTGTGAAATCAAGGATCTACTCAACGGAAGCCAATCTCACATGTAGTATCGAAAAAGTTCCGAAGGTATGTGTTTTAAACCAGTTACATGATCTTAAGACCATATGAGTCTCGAAATATGCCATCAACTACTATATGAATCACGGATTCTAGGGTGTATTTTGGAGAACCTTGTATATTTGTTACCTATTCATCGTGTCTTCGCATTCACGGTGGAATTTGGCATATTTGTCACCCGAATATGGAATATTACTCTAATGCTGCAGGTAAGTCAACAAAATTCGGGGAAACATACTCTGGATGTGACGTCAAAAGATCCACCTAGTCGGAGCCAATATGAGATCACGATAACTAAAGCAGTTTCTCCGGTATCTGTTTTATTTTTACATGCATTTTAAATCTCAATTTGTTTTGAAGTTTTCGCTTGAAGATGTTCATATGCCATATATTTCCTCGGGGTAGAAGGTGCAACCTTTTTGACGAAATGTCTAAGGAAAACGTCCTTGCTAGAGGTAGAGCTTTTCTCATTATGGGGAAAACAACAATTACATGGAAAGGATGGGTTGGAGGTTGATTGCCACAAAATCTTGATTGATGAAGTAATAAAACCGAATTTCGTCTACCCGTACGATTTTCTGGTATGGAAACATTAGGGCAAACTCTTGGAAAAGCGATTCCTTGGCCAAAGTTTGGTGTTCAGTTTACCGAGACTGCTAAGAAGGTTAGTTGCTTGGCTTGTTTGATTTGTAAGTTGAATATACATAAACCGGTCTATCAATTATATGAATCACCGATCCAAGTGTAAATTAGAGAACCTAGAAAAATAGAAACATGTGTAACTTTCAAAAGTAACTAATAACTCTTTTAATCTTATGCAGGATCCTACCAGTAATTCACAACCAACTACTTCTCTGCGGAAGTCTCCTTCACGTAGCAACCCTTCTGATGGATCTAAGAAGCAGTCTCCTAATCTTACGCAGAACTCTACCAGTAATTCCCAACCAAATCCTTCAATATCTCTAGAGAAGTCGGGCACATCTACGGCAGAACCTCTGGCTAAGACATCTAATGGAGTATGTTTTTTTTTGATTTTTTTTTCTTCGTAAATCTATATTGCTAATTCTAGCATCTTCTTTTTATATGATGTTCATATTCATATGCCGTATCTCCGCAGAAAGCAAAATACGACTTTTGGAATGGATCTAGGGGAAACGTCGTTGCTAGAGGCGGTATTTTACCTATGCTTCCTAACCAGAAAATACATGGAGAAGATCTTCCTAAAAACTGTTATGTTGTCAATATTCAGGAGGTTATAGTTCCATCATTCGTGTTAACCGAACCTAGTGGTGAGTTTAAGTTATTAGGGGAAGCTAAAGATGGTTTTGTGGCATGGCCGAAAGATAACTGTTCTATCTCTGATGACAAGGTTAGTTTCTTAGCTCTTTTGCTTTGTTAATCAAATATATAAATAGTTTTACATAAATCATGTATTCAGTTTGATTAAAGAATAAGTACGAGATAAAAATATATTAACACCTAAATGGAACATGAATGCCAGTGTACGTAAATTTGAAAATTGATATTTGGTTACGGATTTTATTATGGGCGTCATTTCAGAAAAATGCCACTACCTTAAGTGAAGTTGGCTTTATATATTACATTGTTGGAAAAAATGACTTTTGTCCTGTCTCTTGTTGAGAATTCACATGATGAGATTTAATTCGCCTTGGATTTAGAATATATATATAATACATTTAATCTCTTGCTAGAAACTCCACAAACATGTAAAACCTCATAAGCAACCAGAACCAATTTTAGATTTTGAGAAGAAATTGGACAGTAACCTAAGAACAACAAGCGGCCTTGCGAGAAGATAAACTGAATGAGGAGCACCTAGCGGTCAATCCACATTCGGGGAGTCATCGACCTCGACAAGCTTCCAAAAAAGATTAAAAAGGGGCATAGAAAGTTATATGTACGAAGTGTAGATCAGGCATACCAACTTCCAGATGGGAAACAGAGGATGACAAGGTTTTCCGCGTCGAGAATGTCCCAACCTGATCAATTGCTTGAAGAGACACCACCATCAAAAAAGTTGAAGAAAACCGATGATTTTTGGATAAATGTTCTTTAATATTTTCTTTTGCAAACTGTTAGACCAAAGCTCAACATTTTTTTGTTTTATTAAAAATAATATGAATTTGATTTAACCATAATTTATATAAAGTATAAGAAAATTTGGATAGTGTCAGGTGGATGGTTTAGATGCGTCACATCTGAACGGCATAGAGGCGTCACACGCATAATACACACGCTTCGAGGTTAATTGGTGTGGATAAACATAACATAAAGACACACTAAACAAATATAAATTGGCGTGGCTAAATATCACATAAAGCCACGCTATATGGCGTGTCTATAGGTTCTCCGATGAACGGCTCCCAACGTTACATGTGGACGGTGAACGTTACATCTGAACGGTCAATATTGCATCATCTTAAATTAGATACAACGATTCCTAATACGTCCACGTGGATCAAGGTAATTGGAAATGGGGGTGGCTAAATATCACATTTAGCCACACTCTATGGGGCGTGTCTATAGGATATTCAATGAACGGCTCACAACGTTACATGTGGATGGTATTCAACGGTTCCTAATACACCACGTGGATGAAGGCAAGTGAAATTGGCGTGGCTAAAACATAACATATAACCACGTTAAACCTATATGGCGTGTCTATCGGATAACCAATGGCTACACCTAAAAGCACTTAGCGTGTCTATAGGGAACCAAAGAGCCACGCCATAAACCAATTTGTGTGTCTATAGTGAACCAAATAGCCACGCCAAAAACAAATTTGGGTGTCTATAGTGAATCAAATAGCCACGCCTAAAAACAATTGGCGTGTCTAAAGTGAACCAAATAGCCACGCCAAAAAGCAATTTGTGTGTCTATAGTGAATCAAATAGCCACGCCATAAGCAATTAGCGTGTCTATAGGGGACCAAAGAGCCACGCCATAAAGCAATTTGTGTGTCTATAGTGAACCAAATAGCCACGCCAAAAATAAATTTGGGTGTCTATAGTGAATCAAATAGCCACGCCAAAAAACAATTGATGTGTCTAAAGTGAACCAAATAGCCACGCCAAAAGCAATTTGTGTGTCTATAGTGAATCAAATAGCCACGCCAAAAGCACTTAGGGTGTCTATAGGGAACCAAAGAGCCACGCCAAAATAATAAATTGTGTGTCTATAGAGTACCAGTACTTAAGTTTTTGGGACACTATATAGCAACGCCTAAATGGCTCTGGCGTGTCTATTTCATGCAGAAATAGACACGCAAGGCAAGCGTGGCTATAAGCTACCTAAAACCACGCCGTGTAACCTAAACCCATGCAAGCAGAATTCACGCCAAGTACAAACCAAATTGGCGTGTCAAAACCCCTATGGACACGCCAATTTGGCGTGGCAAAAGGGTCTGTTTGTACTAGTGGGGTATACCCAAACTAATTGGGGTATACCCAATGAGACAAAATAGGGTCATTTTGAAGTAAAGCCAAGCCACCCTTAACCTTGTATTTTCAAAATGGCTAATATGGCCTTGTTTAATTAACACTAAAAAATTGATTAGGTTAATTAATTGAGTTTAGAGTAAAATTTTGAAATTATGAATTCAGTAGATTAAATCTTTTATCTGCCTTATGAGTTTGATTTCGATCAAAAAAAATTTATTTTGAAAATATGAAAGGTCGGCAGGGTCCAGGTTTGAATAAGGTACCGGCTATAATATAGCCGCATAGTATTTGTTTGAATAAAATGCCGACCAATTTTAGCCTAAGCATGGTACTTGGATGAATAAAACGCCGACCGTTTTGTGGCAGGAAGGGTCTTTGAATGATGATTATGCCGACTTTCTTACGGTCGGCATTTTAAATATCTCCTATAACGCCGGCTATAATATAGTCGGCATGCATGTAATTTATGACAAGCGCCGGCGTATGTGTAGTCGGCATGTTAAGGATTTATAAACCTGCCGACATTTACATATACCAAACAGAAAACAGAATATCGGAAGAACTAATTCACTTTATTCATGCAATTTTTGTTACTACATTGATTGAAACGGAGGGTTTACATAGAGGTCTACCCATAAAACCTATACAAAACTGCTAAAGCCATCAATCTTCCTCATCCGAAGACGATACGGCATCCAAGTATTAGGGTTATCCTTCGTGATTCTTTACGCAAGAAGTGATAGCTTGCATCGAAAGCGAATGCTTCCCCCTTTTCCTCCAAGTAGCGCACTTTCACGACTTCGTGCTACAAAACACAAAACAAACTTACATATGTTAGTGGTGTTTCATTGGAAAATAAAACAACATGGGTTGCGTAAAAAGAACCCCAAAATTGCTTACAAATTCTGCAATGGACAAGGTGAAGGGGCGAGTGTTAAAAATCCGAGGTTGGATAGCCAAAAAAGCAAGTATCGCGTTTTCGATGACTAGGTGCCTTTCATGGACTTGTTAAATACTTCTTCCATTAGGGTTACCAAACTCGCCGCTAAATTTGTTGTGTACCCTAGCCCAAAAGGTTGTTCAATCCTCCCTTTCGGAGGATTGACGTCTAAGTCGATTTTCCGCATACCATGCTTTGGTGATTGCCAAATCTTCATTTGAATCAAATGAAGTCATTGTTTTTTAGCTATTGGGTGAGTTTGATGGATTGTATGATGATATGAGCTTTGGAACTATTTGTATGTTGTTTTGTAGAGAGAAGTAGTGTATTTATAGGATTGTACCCAAATTTGGCCGTTATAGTGCCCAAGTACAAGTCAATCAATGAAATTGTACTTGTCAAAATTTGAATTTTGAATTTTAGGCGAGATTGTTTTTTCTCGATATCTGGCTATGATATGGTCGGCATGGTATAAATTTAAAACCATGCTGGGAGTTATGATGGTTTTGGCATCGATAAATCATTTTCTTGTCAATACGCCTGGGCAATGTATTTTGAAATTTGACTCGCACGGCTATGATATGGTCGAGGGTATAAATTTAAAACCATGCTACGTTATGATGGTTTTAGGCATCGGGAGAAGGTATTTTCAGAATAAATCGCCGGCGTGTTCGAAAACATAATACACCATTTGTATCTTCGCCGCTTGGTAATGATCTCGACTCACTTGCCGACCCCGGTATGCAAGCATTTTTTCTTTATCCGTGGCCGGCGATCGATGATGATTGCCAAATAGTGCATATTTATACACCTTTTTATTGGCATTTTACTCATCTTTTGTGCTCATAAACCGATATTATCCCATATTCGTATTTTCTTTGTTTTCAAGAATAAATATTTGTATTAATTAATTTTGTGTTTTTAGGTAATAAATAAAGTTCCGAGAAACTAAGGAGCCAAAGAGCGAAGAATTGGAGTCGAGCATCTATGGAGCAAAAGGCCAAAGCGGCGCAGCGCGCGGTGCAACCCATCCAAAGATATGGGCTTGAGCTAGACCCGATCCGAGCCCGTCCATCCCCAACCGTTCGAGATCTTCCCGGTTGTATCCTACGGTCGCTGCTTCCACGCGCATCGGAAGTCCGCTGCTCCGTGCAACACCCGGATCACTCCCATTCTTCCTCGGTAGATTCGGATCATCTACTCCTCATCCAACGCTCGCTCGGCTCGTCCCATCATCATTCGCTACACCCGCTTCACAACCAAAACACCCATACCCTATACCCATCGAGCAACCATCATTTCCTCTATTCTTATTCTTTTTCTTCTCTGCAAACCCCTTACCCTCACCTTCTCCTCCATTACCCGATTCAGAGACCATCATCACCACTTCCATCACTTCCCTGACACCAACAATACCACCACAGCCTCCAACCGCACCACCTTATCCCCCTAGCTTCTCTCTATTTCTCTCATAACTTCTTTCCTAGAGGCTGAGTGAGAAATAGGAAGAACTAGGGTTAGGTTTCGATCAATCATCAAGTGATGGAGTTCTCAGAGCCGCACGACAAGAGGAGAAGGAGATTCAGAGTATGGGTTTGATTTAATTTGTTTTTATAATAAATTAGGGTTTGATATTTTGAATCTTGATGCATGTATAAATAGAACCGAACCGGGTGTGTAGAAGTCATGCCAGGCTAGCGATTGCTTCAATTTAGGTTTAATTTGTATTTTAATTTCATTTGATGTTTTAATTTAGTTGTTAGGTCTCAATGAAACCCTAATTTCTGTTGTGAATTCACTTTGCTTGAATGTTCTTGAGATCTTAATTTTATTAGATAGCTTCAATTTTAACACCTCAACCCTTTTCTCTCACAATGCATGCCAAGTATGCATTGTAGTTAGGTTTATAACTGAGTTGAGTGTGTTTGACTCTTGTTTTATTATTAATACTGGATTCTCTTGATCTGGTTGTGCTTCATTAGACAACCGGACTCTAGGTTAGTAATTCGGTGATAATTGAAGGCTTTATATGGAGAAACTCTTAGATAGGTGGTAGAAGTGACAAGCTTCACTTGTCCAGTATAAGAACAAGAACTCAAACTATTTGAGCACATAATAGGAATTCGGAGGTGGATTTGAAGACCTTAGCACCCTTTACTCTTTTACCGATTACCTTAGTTTAGAGTCACTTGAGTTCAAAATCGGTAGTATCGGCACAAAACATCTGTGTTACACATTTTCACTTGTTACTTCACTTGA
This sequence comes from Papaver armeniacum, assembly GCA_023531295.1. NCBI lineage: Eukaryota > Viridiplantae > Streptophyta > Magnoliopsida > Ranunculales > Papaveraceae > Papaver > Papaver armeniacum. The sequence continues at coordinate 117,047 of JAJJWW010011852.1, forward strand.
ATTCAGCTAGAACAAGCCTTAGATCACACTTTAAGCACACCCATTTCTCTGTGGATCGACCCGCATTTGCCGCGTCTCCGATAGACGCCGTGCACTTACAGTTATCACCGTAGGCTAAAATTTATACACATCCCAAGGCCTACCAAGTTTTTGGCGCCGCTGCCGGGGACTTGGCGTGTGCCCTGTGATTTTTGGCTTGACTCTACTGATTTACACTCACCCCTGTACATATTCACCTTGCTTTGTTATTTTAACCTTTATTAGTGTAACTTAGTTACTTTGTATTGCTTCTTATCTCGCATTGTAGTTAATTTAGCCGTATTCATAGCTCAACTGTTTGCATTTCACCATCCTGCATCTTAGTTAATCTTCATTGTATATTTACTCATCTGCATATTTTTTTTTTTTGCATTCTCTCTCTGGCTTGAGCTGTGGTCAACTCAGCTTTATCAATAGCCGAGATTTTGCGGTGCTTTATACTCTTTCGCTTCTCCCGCACACTTCGAAAAAACTAAAACTCTCATCTTGAGGTCACAGGTACCAGCAAAAGCTGTGGTAAAGCTGAGGCAAGGAAACACAAACAGAGCAAGCCCAGGGAAAGACAAAGAATTGAGCAATACAGCCACTGTGGCTAAAGCAAGTTGGTCACTCTCAATTCCTTTTACACTCTATATATGCATGCTAGGCCTGTGAATCTGTGATCTGTTAAGCTTGTTGATTGGCCTGTGGATCTTTGAACCATCTTTGCATGAGAAATTAGCAACCTTGCTAGGTATCACCCACTTTGTGCAAACAGGTGTAATTACTCGTGCATCCGCCTTGAAAATTTTGTGCATGCTCTCGTGAAAACTAAGGATAGCCAACTTGTGATACCTTGTTGTATGTTCTGGTAGGCTGGTTAGCATCAGCCCTATGTCAGCTCCATCCCCCCGAAGTGTGAGCTTGAGCAGCAACCTGCAGCATACCTCTAAGTCGTGGGCCCAACTAATGCACTCGCTGAACGACCCGCGGCGCTAGCCCCGTGAGCCCCAGTGGCCATCTACCACCCATAGCCCCCGGCGGCAAGTGTGGAGCTACCCTGCTTTGCATGATGATAAGCTAGAGACCTTGCGGCATATTGCCTCTACCTCCGACTTTTTGACCATTCTATAACACTTGAGTAAATGTTGTAATTTTCAAGCTCAGTGGTTTAGTGTAATCTCGAGCTTACCCCCGTGAAACCTTGTGCATGTCGAGCCGGCTTTGTCACAATTAAACCCTTTCATAACAATTGAGCTCCCCGCACCTTGTATGCATCTTGCTTTGTGAATTGCCGATAACAAGCCCGCCGGCTCAGAACCCTTGTGCTCCATCCGCTGTGACCCCGCTTGATCTTTAAACTGTGTTAGCATCAATTCTCACAATTTTTTGTGAATCACTCTTGAAATATGTAAAACCCAGTGCATCTTACACAAAACCTACTCTACTCTTGTGCTGTGTCTCCCGTGTGCCTAGCACGACGTATCACTAGGCCGTATCATTTTATGTAAAGGCGTGGTGATCGTTTGCAAACTTTGTGACACGCCAAACTGAGTTTGTGCTAACTAACCAAAGACATTACTTGCATTTCTTTCGTTGCTCTAAGCTGTTGCATTTACTTGTGTTACTTGTCTTTATGACAACTCAGTACATAAAGCCAAGCAAGGCTGTGAAATCTCCTAAGGCACTTCTTTGCTTTAGGCCCAAGAATTGGTGTGTTACTTTTTGAGTTTTGTCCGAGTTATGTGATAAAGTGTAGGAGTTTGGCTGTCCCTAGCTTGCTCATTTGCCAATTTGTGCATCACCTGTGCTGTGCACAGCCTGTGCAACTCAATCTTTGCTTAACGTAACCAAAGTGGCCGCATCATTTTCTCGTGAGTTTGCATTGCATCAGCATTGCTCTTCTCTCGCAAAACCTCGCACACACTCGTGTAAACAAACTCACAAACCCGGGCTGAAAACAACAGCCCACATAACTGCACCTGTGAACCCAACCCTGGGCCGCAAAAACCTAAGCCCGCATCAACACATCGGGCCGGGCTGTACACAAAACGAGCCCACACCCAACTAGGCTTTGCAAAACACCCGGCTTTACATTTTCACCCAACCCGGGCTCTAAACCAAAAACCGAGCCCAATAAACCAAATCAGAAATCAACATTTAAACAGCTGAAGCCCAACCACTGGGTTGTGCCTGTGCAGCTGAGCTGTGCAAATTTCACATAGCTGGGTTGCACATAACCCAACTAATCCCAATAAACCAAAGGAGCCCACAAAAACCAAAATGAATCCCATTTAAACCAAATCAAAGCCCACACAAACCAAACTAAGTTTTGAGTTCAATTTGAGTGCTAAATCATGTCGGAAATTTTGGTCTCAATCTGGGATACAAACAAATCAATTAGAGAGCTTGCTTTACGGCACGCTTCACGCATGAACTCCCACATACCATAGTGATTTTAGGGAATTTTATGAGCCTTCTCCTGCCCCGACCACATACCCTAATCATTATGATCACATACATCATCCACCACAGTTGAAAATGAACACTTTTCTCATACCTACTATCACTTTTAGATCAATTAGAAGCTCGATTATCTCATGAAAGGCAACCGTCAAATCTAATTCCTCTAGGCAATATGAAATTTATGCATGTACCTTATGTGGTAACTTAGGACCATCCCGTCGAGTACTTGTTATATTTTGCATGATTTTAGGCCTAGGGAAAGCCATGATAATCAAATGTAATGGAATTGTCTAAGTGACTATTGGGACCATAATCAACCTACACACATGCATCATTCACCACGGGGGAAATGAACAATTTTATACTCCCCCAACCCTAGTTTGGCAATCAACAATGGAAACACTCATGGAGCAAAATGCTAGGCTTGAAATGAATGTAAATGCATGACCATCAACATAGCAACATGTATGAATTTCCTTCTAGTGAACCTCATGCACAACCATACAATGAATATCCATATGAGGAATGCATACCCACTAGTGAAGACTCTCCTTCAATAGAACAACTCAAAATAATTCTTCAAAGGAACTCCGAGTTACAAATGATAGGATTGAAAATAGTGTTTCTAGTCTTGCTCATACAACTAACACTCGAATATGAACCTAATGCAGCAGGTAGATGAGTACACTAAAAATACTACATTTTTGAATGGAGAGATGAATTCTTGCTATGATGATGATGATGATGATATGAAGAGCATGTGTATTTTGAAAATGTAGTAGAATCTTTAGGTTCGTAGAGACATTAAGTGTCTCTTCATGAACCCCATGAATGATGCTTCTTCTAATATTCATATATGTGATGATGATGTGGAACCTGTGGGATTGTCCTGTGAAAATGAGCATGCTTTACCACATTGTTTTTGACCTAGGAATAGCTGAATTGTTCGGAACACAAATGATTCAACGACATGTGCCCGATTCCATGCCTAGGTTACAACATGATATCTCTCCTAGTTACGTTGTGCATGAGAATGATAATGATTATGACATGGGAGATTGATGAACTGTTTTATGCGGTGAACATGATTTACCCTCTTCAGACTTTAGGAAAGTGTGTGATGGTACAAATGATTTTATACATGAAAACAACTTAGATGTACCTAACCTCTCTCCTGAGTCACAGATTGATACTCCTCCACCAAACCTAAGTGTCGTTTGTCACAAAATTGCAAAACCAACTTTTCTGAAAATGCCTAACTTAGGCCTAGAGCTTTGTGCTTCCCAAGTCCTCTTGGACTATTTTGCATCAAAGTATAACACTCTTAAGGAGCCACAGCTTGGAATGTGTATGTGCCTTCATATTAGCAAAACTCATTTTGAGTTAGACCTTTGCATGATGTACCTTTAAATTTACAAGATTTTGTGCTCAAACCGCACTGCTCACAAGTTTAGGTTTGGGGGAAACTCTTTAACATTTGCAAGTCTTACTTGCACTTTCATTTTATATTTGTGTAAGGTTTGTTGATGTTTGTATATATTTTCTATTGGGTTGATCCTCAACTCTTTAGATTGTTAGTATATGGTGACTTTTCATTGTATATAATCCAAGAGGACTTGTTAATTTTTCTTTTCTTGAATCGGTTGAGTATTTTTGTGCATATATTGTGCTAATCCGATATGATCTCCACCGAGAATGTTGGATTCTAGCCTTGATTAATGAAGCTCTAACCTTGCTCCGCCGACATCCTAATCTTCCCTTTCTCTTATCAGCATAGTTCTCATGGTATGTGACTGTTTTTAAATTTTTTCATTCGTTGGACACATTGAGGACAATGTTTGATTTAGGTTTGGGTGCATTTGCATATTTTTGCATATAGAGTTTTTAGTCTTTTAATCTTTTATTTTCAAAAAAAAAAAAAAAAAAAACTCTTTTTGTAAAAACCTCCAACTTTTAGAGATTTTTAGAGTCACTAGCATGCTTCTAGCTATGTTTACATAGAGAGTTTTGACCGAAATAACAAAAGTTAGAAGTACCCTGAGAACACAATCGGGGTTCCTTAGTTGATTAGAGCGTTAAAGTTGGATTTAACCATGGGAGGGCTAATTAGGTGCCGTTTAGATATTCTAGGAGAGGACCAGGATCACCCATAGTGGAGACTACCCATTTTACATCAAGTGAGGCACCAACCTTCATTTTTTTTGCAACTTTCTAGAAAAAGTCAAGTAGAGTGTGTGTCACCGTACGTAAATTTGGGTAGGGAATGGTGAGCTACCCAACTTCAAGCACCAATTTCAAGACTACTTTTGATCTCTTGAGTGCTAGTTTTTGTCAATCATGAGGTGACGTCTAAAGATGAAAACTCCTTCTAAATATCGATTTGCAGTTAGCATCACTCTCTCTCTCTCAATCAACAGACCCATAGAAACACATCATCGTCAGCAAAACTGAGCATCATGAGTAATATTGGAAGAAAAGTTGAGATAGTCCAAGGTTTATGCGCAACAAAGAAAAAGAAAGAAAATAGGATGAGAATTAATGAAGTTTGTGAAAATTGAGTTTTATTATTTTATTGTGATACTTAAAAAAAAAAAAAAAAAAAAAAAAATTGTCAAGTTTTTGTAAAGTTCGAAGTTCGTCATCACAAATAAGACCGAAGACCGAAGATTGAAGACGTTTTCTATGGTTTCTTGCGAGAGAGTGATATTAATTGTGGCGATCGGGTGAGAAGGTAAGTGAGTACTCCCACCCTTGCTAATGGTTGATTTCCTTTCTTAGAGATCATCGGAAAAAGATTCTTTTTGTCCACACTTCTGTGGAGTCTCCAGTTTTATTTCGAAGGTTATCCTTCTTACCTACAACGCAAAGTGGATTTCTCTCTTTATTCCCCGCCTGCACACATGAGAGACTAAAAAGCGATCTTTTTGAGTGCAATTATCATAAAATCCTAATGGTGAGGCAGAAGTTGAGACTTATGATCACAATCGAATCCGAATTCTTTCATATGGTATGGTTACTTCTGTTGCACTTAAGGATGAGAGTGCGTTCTTTGGTAGTTCTAACTTCATGTTACTAGTATGCGTAAACTCTATGTCCTCATAGCTTCTTGGAGGCTTGAGACTCTTTTACACTCGAAGTTGAGAGGGTTTTGTGGGTACACTCTGGTAAACCCTCACGAGACTACAACTCGTCCACTAGGGACACCTAGGGGGGTTTAAAGGCTTAGTGCATACGCTAAATGCATTCGAGAGACCTCGCACAGTGGGTATAGTTAGGATTTCTTTATTTCTCGTTTCACTTGAGGACAAGTAAAATTGTGTTTGGGGGTATTTGATGAGTGCCAAATAGTGCATATTTATACACCTTTTTATTGGCATTTTACTCATCTTTTGTGCTCATAAATCGAGATATTATCCCATATTACGTATTTTCTTTGTTTTCAAGAATAAATATTTGTATTAATTAATTTTGTGTTTTAGGTAATAAATAAAGTTCGGAGAAACTAAGGAGCCAAGAGCGAAGAAGGTGGAGTCGAGCATCTATGGAGCGAAGGCCAAAGCCGCGCGCGTCTCGGGTCATAACCCATCCACAAGATATGGGCTTGAGCTAGACCCGGATCCGAGCCCGTCCATCCCCAACCGTTCAGATCTTCCCCAGTTGCATCCTACGGTCGCTGCTTCCACGCGCATCGAAGTTCGCTGCTCCCGTGCAACACCAGATCACTCCCATTCTTCCTCAGCCGTTCAGATCATCTACTCCTCATCCAACGCTCGCTCGGCTCGTCCCATCATCATTCGCTACACCCGCTTCACAACCAAAACACCCATACCCTATACCCATCGAGCAACCATCATTTCCTCTCTTCTTCTTCTCTTTCTTCTCTGCAAACCCCTTACCCTCACCTTCTCCTCCCTTACCCGATTCATAGACCATCATCACCACTTCCATCACTTCCCTGACACCAGCAGTACCACCACAGCCTCCAACCGCACCACCTTCTCCCCTAGCTTCTCTCTATTTCTCTCATAGCTTCTTTCCTAGAGGCTGAGTGAGAAATAGGAAGAACTAAGGTTAGGTTTCGATCAATCATCAAGTGATGGAGTTCTCAGAGCCGCACGACAAGAGGAGAAGGAGATTCAGAGTATGGGTTTGATTTAATTTCTGTTTTATAATAAATTAGGGTTTGATATTTTGAATCTTGATGCATGTATAAATAGAACCGAACTGGGTGTGTAGAAGTCATGCCTGGGCTAGCCAGTGCTTCAATTTAGGTTTAATTTGTATTTTAATTTCATTTGATGTTTTAATTTAGTTGTTAGGGTCTCAATGAAACCCTAATTTACTGTTTTGAATTCACTTTGCTTGAATGTTCTTGAGATCTTAATTTTATTAGATAGCTTCAATTTTAACACCTCAACCCTTTTCTCTCACAATGCATGCCAAGTATGCATTGTAGTTAGGTTTATAACCGAGTTGAGTGTGTTTGGCTCTTGTTTCTATTATTAATACTTGATTCTCTTATTTGGTTGTGCTTCATTAGACAACCAAGGTACTCTAGGTTAGTAATTCAAATTGATAATTGAAGCTTTATATGGAGAAACTCTTAGATAGGTGGTAGAAGTGACAAGCTTCACTTATGTCAGTATAAGAACAAGAACTCAAACTAGTTGAGCACATAATAGGAATTCGAGGTGGATTTGAAGACCTTAGCACCCTTTACTCTTACCGATTACCTTAGTTTAGAGTCACTTCAGTTCAAAATCAGTAAGTATCGGCACAAAACATCTGTGTTACACATTTTCACTTGTTACTTCACTTGAATTCAGCTAGAACAAGCCTTAGATCACACTTTAAGCACACCCATTTCTCTGTGGATCGACCCGTACTTGCCGCGTCTCCGATAGACGCCGTGCACTTGCGGTTATCACCGTAGGATAAAATTTATACACATCCCAAGGCCTACCATCTGACACTTCAAAACCTTGCCGGGCGTGATTTGTTCGGCAATGTAACTTAAAAAAAAATGCCGGCTATTTGTCTTGAAACTTTACGTAGCTAAACAAACCTTTCATTCAACAATTAGAAATCAAACACTTGTTGTCCAAAATAAGAAAACATGTCCCATAAACCTTAAAAAACCATTTGTCCAACCAAACTTAACATTTGTCCAACCCAACATAAAGAAATAAACTAGGAAACGATTCATTCACCACGAGCACGACCACGACCACGACCTCGGCCCCGTTTAGGAACACCAAAGCCACTACTACTCCCATCACCACCACGACCACTACGAGCCCTCTTTTTGTCAGCATTCATCTTGGCTTGTGCTTCCCTCCTAGCCTTTTCTACCCTCTTTAATTTAGCATCAGCTTGCTTGAACATTTCATAGGCATCCTCATTGTCAAGATTTCTAGCATAGTGAATGTGCTTGGTTTGCTCTTCAATCGACAAAGGCTCTCCTCTTTCTATCGCGCAACACAACAGCTTCACAAAGGTCTTCAAATTCCCCTTCTATTTTCAGTTAAGCAACAAACAATTAATAGAATTATTCGATAATGTAATCTTAAAACAGTAAGAGCTACTCCAAAATACTTACAAGGAAGTTAGGAATTGTTGTTGAGTCATTCGATGCCATCTTCCTATTATGAGCCAATTGTTCACCAGTCATTTCCCTAATCACAGTAGGACGAGCCCAACCCAAGTACCAAGACATGTATCTCTCCTGAGCTTCATGACCTTCGGTCACCTCGTCCAAAAGACTCGTATCGACTATACGGTCAAGTCTTCCGTTCCAATGTCCTAGAGTTGGGGGTGGAGCGTAAGCGAGGATAATAGTTTTTGGGATGTCTTTGCAGTCCTCCCTTAACACTTTAAATAAAGGCTCAAGATCGAAATGGGGTTCTTCTTGGACGTAACCCAATTGTCGCATTACCCGATGTGGATCGTACATTGAAAATCCATGGGAGAACAACAAGGGTCCGTAGTATAATGCAATATCATCTCTCCTTTGGATTAAACCTTGATTTCTAGCATCTCGGTAAGGATCAAATATTACCTCATCCGCATGATCAATTTGTCCAAGGCGATTCGCACGTTAATAAGCAGCTGCGGCATATCCTTTTCCTGAGCACCCTTAAAACTGTATCTTTGTGCTCTTGGCTTATCAATCGCAAGCTTTTCATTCACTTTGACGTGGGAGTTGGTTTTCACCAAAGTAGGGAAGTGCTTATATATCCAAACCTATGCAAACACAAAGTTTAGTAAGAATCAAACATTACAAGCATTTGGGAAATATAAATGATTTAGACAATGCAATTACCTGGAAGAGACATATGTTTCCGTTAACTTGCGCAGTGAGTGCCCTTGAAGCCTTTGTCAACTCATTGTTCAAGAAGGCGACCACCGTAGTACCCCAAGAATACTCATGCATCTTATCTAAGGGATACGATGTAGTTGCAAATAATCGGCGTCGACCAAGCTTCCGGAACTGTCGGGAAGATACATCATCGCCGGGACGTATAGCAAATATCTTGACGTTGTAGCATTGATTCGCACGGGGTTCACCCTTCCTTCCACATCAAAGATTTTCTTGGTCCCGAGATAATGTATCCTCGGCTTCTTGATTAAACTTCTTGCTTAGATTACCATCCTTCATCGCAAGCATAGAATCCGTCTTAATCGATCCCAACCGAACAAAGTGTTGGTCAATTTGAAGATTTCCTCCCAAGAAATGTTATTATCGAAGCCCTCACCGATCGCTTTTCCCTCAACCTCGAGGCCTAGAATTTGATGAGCATCATCGGGAGTTACCTCCATCTCACCGAATGGGAATAACATTGATCGGTCTCTCCGTAGAACCTCTCACAGAATGCAGATACGGTAACTCTATCATACTCAACATTCGAACTCTCCACCGCAGGACACAACCCGAAGTTCTTGACAATCACTTTCACCTCCTCACATTCATCCTCAAGATCCCAAGTCTTAGTCACTGAACATGAAGCTTGGCGCCTCATGAGACGGATAGCATGCTTGTGATCCTAAATACCAAAAACACAAAATGAAAAGAAATACAAACACTTGACGCAAATTTAAGATAGTTACACACTTAAATGAAAAACAAAGACGGATTGAGATTACTTACGATAGTATTTTGGATTTCACATGCCCATGAGTCTTTGTATCCAAAAAGAACATGTCCACCATCTTCTGGGGTCCCCCGGGGAAGCTCTTTTGGTTCCAATTTAACCTTCAATTCAGAGGGAGGCATGTGGGAATTAGCTGGTTTAGTGATAACCCTTTTCTTCTTCCCGGTTGCACTAGTACTTGCAGCTTGGGTTTGTTCCCCAACTTCTTCTTCTTCTTATTGTTCCTCTGCCTCTTCAACAATTTCATCATGAATATCCTTACCTTTATCTCCATTACCATCATCATCATCACCATCATCATTACCTCCTCCAACATTAGGCATGTCTTGATCACCATTATCATCATCATTGTTACCTCCTCCAGAGACCGGATTTCTTTCATCACCATCATCATCGTCACCTCTTCTACGGATGGAATTGATTGGTCTTCATCCTGAGTCTCGTTCGAATCACCGGGTTCCGATGGTGGTTGATAATCATCATTCGGTACACGGATCTTTGTCGTTCCCACAACGTATGCCCCTCGATGTCTTGAAGTCAAGAGTTTGTCACCAACACGAGGAGGTCTTGAAGGATGGCTAAGAGCTTTGAGCTTTCTTGTTTGCCTTTTGCAACTTTGAACAAGAACAATTAAGAAAAAAACTATAAGTCGGAAGGCTCAACATATATAACCATTCCGGAATAATGTCGGAAGGGTCGATATCTAAATAAGAAGCCAGGCTAAACAAGGGCCTGGAGGCTTTTATTCCAATAACACCGCCTTTTTTTAACAACTATGGTGGGTTTTCAACTACAAAAGTAAACAACGTCTATAATAAAAACAACAATAGGCGTGGTATTATTTAGATACCATTCCGACCTTTATAATTCAAGGCATCGGAGACGCTAAAAACCGAAATCCCAGGCAAGTTAAAAGTTTATAACCAACCGGCTTAAAAAAAAGCGTAGCAAGATTATACGTTGAATAACATCCCGACCCTGTGAAAGCAGTTACAAAAACTAAACCGCCGGCAAGATATTCAACCAACGATCATCCCGTCGGAACACTAAATATGAAATCCCGGCAGGGTCGTGAAACAAACATATTGCCGGCGAAATAACTGCAAATTCAAAGATTCGATTTTTCTGACCTAATTTGAGTACTAGAGTGAGTTTAAGTAGGTCCTTACTTTCTTAATCGCACCATTTCTTCGTTTTGAGCGGGTTCAATCTCTTCTTCTTCGACGATTTTTTTCTTCTCTTTTTGTTGAACTAATTTTGCAATTCCAGGGTTGTATTGATTGGGTTTTCGATTGGCGCCTTTCATTGAGTTCCCTTACTGCGTGGTGGTTCCATTGATGAAGATTACTCGGAGTTTTCGAATCGACGATGTTAACGAATTAATCGACGAGTTTTGGTGGTGGTGGTGGGGGAGGAGCCGGTGTGGTTATGGAAAAGAAGAAGAAGAGAAGAAGGAAGATGAAATGAAAAAAAAAAAAAAAAAAACTGATTATGGTAATAGAATTATAAAGGGCAAGGGTAGTATTGTAACTTCAACCAAATTTAACCTCCCCTTAGTAAGGTCATATGTCCACTTAAAATTGGGTATACCCCAATTAGTTTGGGTATACCCTAATCTCGCAAGGTTATTTAGTAACGGAGGGAGTAACTTAAAACACAAAAATTGGCAACACAATCAACATGCACGCACTAAAGGATACCGCTTGATAACTTGTCAATGTCACAGCCACCTGTACACCAAAAAAACGAAACAAAAAAAAATACATTAAGAAATATGTGTAGGGATTTGTTTTTTTACTTGGAAACCTCGATAAGAACTTGTTATACAAACAGTCATGTTCCATCTTATTGTATCCTCTTCGAACACAAGGGGCTTTTCTCTTCAGCTCTCCACCGCCTCCCCTGTGAAACCCTAATGTTAAAATCAATCAAAAAATCCCCCTTTCTTCCTTGCTAAACCTTCTTATCCACCGGTCCTAGGGATGATATAGGCTAATTAGTTTTTAGATCTGTGGTATGATCATGATTTTCTTAAAAGAAAATTTTCAATTTGATGGAATAGCTTCTCCGTTGCTGATTTCAGTGTGTTATGCTGCTCTTATTGCTGTGTTTGACGGAGATAATTTGGTTTATGCTCAATCTGGTATTCTCCGCTCAACAAGCCGTGTTTGTTCCAATCAGGTAAATCTTTTCCTTTTCAACTGAACCAAAACCATATTTTCAGATCCCTGAATCAAAACGGCATATCCTTATCCTTCCCTGGTCAGAGATTTTTATCTATCCTTTGATAATATTTCCATATTATTACAGAAATTCTCAAAACCCTTTACCCATAGCTGCACCTAGTTTTTATGTTCAGATCTATCTTTTTATGTGTGTGGGTTTTCGATTTGATTTGTCGTTCCATGTAAGCTTTGTTTGAAATCTGATTCGTTTGTTTTGTATGTTTGTTTGACTTGTTTTTCCTCAATTGTCCAAGTTATGGACAGGTGAAGTTCCCTAGCTAGTTTTTTTTTTTTTTTTCCATTTGTTGTTCTCTGTAGGGCGTGGTTTGTCTCTAAATACCTCTCATGTTGGTTGAAATCTAGTAGTATGCTCTTATTCCTTGGAGTATGAAGTATTGGTTGCTAGTTGGTCTACTTCTATGGTTCGTTTTTGTCTCTCTTTTCTCTAATGAAAAAAGAAAAAAGAAAAAATCTCCTTGTTCATGGTTGGTGTTTTCCCGAAATTTTGTCTTTTAAGACAATTGGTTTGTACTTTTGTTTGTTTTGTTTAAGTTATGATGATCTGGGTTAGGTTGTAGAAGCCTGATTTTTCTAGACCTCTTTTTAGTTGCAGCTATAGGTACTTAAACCATCTCTGACTTATCCTATTTCATAAGGATTTGCAATCAATTACACATTTTCTATCCTGAATTTTGTTGTAATTAAGAGCTCAGACTATAGCGGATTTAAATCCAGTACCTCCTATTATACAATCATTAAACGCCCATCTATCTCACTCCAAGAGCCAGTTATGCTTTAAACCTGAATGTATATGAAGTCACTGAGCTTCTACAGTAGCAGCAGCATCGGAGTAAACTCCTACTAGTGACGATCATGATCAAATTTCGGAAACTTCATTGAAGATTTAAAGTTTCAAATACCAGTCTATCAATTATGTATATGCCTTAACATGCATCTCTATGGGCCGGTGGATACTAGTCCATACATTGTAATTGAGTTGTCCCTAAATTGTAATAGCTTTTTATATTTTGCATTTGCTAGTATTGTTTTAGGTTCAATATAGCTTTTTAGGTTAGTCCTGTTCAAGTCTGTATTGCATTAGCTTAATCAAGTTTGAGTCTGTAATTGTTCTTGTTTCTTTTTTCAGTCTATTAGTAGTAGTAATTTCTAGTAGTAGTATTATCATTTCTATTCTCGAGTTGTATTTTGCTTGCGCCTGATTGGAGATTTCTTCAAGCAACAACCAAGGCTAAAGCTACATTTAGAAGATATGGATCAAGCCGACAAAACAAGAGATAGAAAGATATCGTTCGAGCACTACTCCTCAACATTCGGATGCAAATGCCTGTCTAGCAACTTCTTTCGATTGCGTCGAACCCTTCTCCCATCAACTAAACTCATGTGGGCACTAGTCTGTCCATCAAAAGTACAGCTTTTTTTGTGGAAAGCATTGACCGAAGGTCTTTCGACTTTCGACTCCAACATCCTCCCCCGATGCAACTCCGATCCGAAGAACATCCTCCCCCGATGCAACTCCGATCCGAAGACTGATGTTCATATTATGCTCCAATATGATGTTGTAACTAATGAATCTTGGGGTATTAGATACCCTTATGTAATAGCCCCGTAGTAATTTAATAAATTTTCATGCTTCAAAAAAAAAAAAAAAAAAAAAGTATCCTCTTCGAGATTAAATTAATAAATTGAAACCTATATCTATTAGAAAAAACAAATTGGCAACAAAAAGTTTCTATGAGAAAAATCACAAATCCGATCATAAACACGTTGAGTTAGTTAACATACCAAGTGAGATCAGTAGTCCAGCCTTATCCGCGAACAAAATGAAGTATACTACAATTTTGCGCATATGACCGAGCAATGTAGTACATTATAAATTTCAGAAAGAGAGGCCAAACTGCTCAAAAACTAAAAAAAACCAACAAAATCTTTTCGAGATCGTTACCATTGTTTCAGAGAGCAAAAGGATATTAATAGCTCGTAGAAGAAGGAAAATAAAGGAAAATAAAAAAGATCAGAAGAGGAAAAAAAGGTCCATGTCACAGGGCCTACAGCCCATGGATGTGCGGTCCATCTAGTTACCTAGTGTTTTCCTTTTATATATATTGTATCCATGTAACCCTAAGACACTGATGAATGAAAATTCTCTTGCCTCTTTGTCTTCCCTATATTTCCACTACAATACGTTATCATGCACGAGCTCTAACCTCGCGGCAATGGATTTTGATTGTTTTTTTTTTTGTTGCTATCAAATCCCTAAGGATTGTTGTTTGGATCAAATACAGTAGGTTAGAATAATTGGAATCGTTGGTCACATTACGGGTGAACTCATGAACAACCGTGACCCAGACGATCAAAATCGATAAGTTTCATCAGTCGTATATGAAGAGACAAATCATCACAAACGAAGAAAAAGATAAGTTTCCTCTCTTTTAATCATCTTATCTCTAATACAATCGATAGATCTCTTTTTTTTTTCTTTTTGATTAGAAAGTCTCAGATTTCAAATTGGTTTTCAGATCCGTACATCTTTAAATCTCCATTACCCATAAATTTGATTCTTTTTCTTTCATCTGTTCTTGATAGATTAAAGAGATTTAAACTCAAAAATCTGTTTAACAGATCGAAAAAGCAACCATCGATGCAACATGAGTTATTTATCTAATCAAATTTGGTATCTCCATCTTATGAGCGAGATTCAATAGCCTACGAAACATGTTGGTTGCATCTTACTGTTCGGAAAAGAGGATTTTCTAAAGAGAGAAATCTCGTACTGGATCCCGAGATGTCCGATTCAGAACTATTCGACCAAGTTGTCCGATTCTGAACTATTCCAATCAAGTTGTCCGATTTTGAACTATTCCGACCCAAGTTGTCCGATTTGAACCGTTTCGATCCATATGTCCGATCTTTGAACATTTTTGACCCATCTGTCCGATTCTGCATCAATTTCGACCAATCTGTCCGTTCGCCCGGTTCCGCCCAAATTCCGTTTGACTGTTATTGTTTTTCTTGCCGTGCGCGATCAAGGATATTCTTGTTCCACCTATGTACGGTAGGAACCAAAGCTCGAGGTACGTAACTAATGGAACATCTATTGGGCTTATTTATTTGTTTTTAGAACATTTTTTTTTTGTCTTAGATAAGTCCATATTATATGAAGGGTCAATTTCAATCTTGAATATGATATTGGTCATAGTTGAGTGATGTTTTTTGTTCAATTGGTTGTACCAACTCGATTCAAATACATTTATTTTGGGTTTAGAAGTACTTGAACACCATTATTGCGTACATGATATCTTCTTCCAAAAATTTGAATGTTCCAAGAAATGTAATTCCACTTGCCCGACTATTAAAGAGTCGGTAGTTTCTAAAGAATTGCAAATAAAATCACATTTATTACAGTTTTTGTGGAAGAACTCACAAAAGACGATATGAGTTAGACAATTTCCATTTCTCTACTTCATACATTATACTAATGCACCAGTATATATTGAAGTATGACAACAAGAGATATATCTACGTAATCTAGTCAACCTAAAGTAAGTGGTTGACATGTGTAATGAGATTCTCTTGGCCTATTGAGATAAAGATTTTTCTCAAATTAAGCTAAATGTAGCAAAATTGAAAATGGAAAGAACCCCAAAGTAATGAGGGTTAGACCGACTATATAAAGCATGTGAAAAGGGACATATATATATATATATATCATGAGACGATTTTTTTTTCTCCCCAGCAGTAATGACACCAAATTATAGGTATCGATTGAACATGGGATCAGCTAAAATGTAATTCTAGCTCCCATCATAAATAAAAGAGTTGGAAATGCACCTGGTCATAGGTGTTGGTACATACAATGTAATGTGTACGTTTATCATTGTAACAACCAATTTTCACATCAACTTTAATGGCAACAAGAACTTTGCTCGGCCAATTGACTATCTTATCGAGCGCAAAGATTTGCTCATTTTTTTTTCAAGATAGAACAAAGACGTCGCAAAATCTCTAGATGTACCAAGAGATAATCATACCTTGTTAAATTCCCAAGTAATCCGTGCAAATGGATATCATGTGGAACATCAAAATGATGTGAATGTAATTGATTGCATCTTTTATAGTCTCTAATATATTTGGAAGGAAATATATTTTAGAGAAACTAATGAGTCAATCCAGTGCCATGTAATTCACTATAATATTTGGATTATTGAATCCATTTTGGTTCCGACGATGAAATGTTGAAACCGACTCATACAAGCTTTGGGTATAACCATAAAGAAACTTTGGTTATGACATGATGATTGTTTTGAAAGAACTCATACAAATATCACTTTATTTGAGTGAACGAAAATGGGAAAAATATTGACAGAATGCAAAGTGACGGCATATCTCTCAATAAGTGTTTTCTAAATTACTAGATGCACAACCCCCTTTACCATTATGCTTTTAGGTAAGAAAGCATATCACTCATTTTTACAAAGTCTTCAGTAAAAGAGGATCGAGACCATCCTAAGATGCAAATGGTAAAAATTTCATATTACAAAGAAACAAGGTGAAATTTAGAAAAATATTCATGCAGAATGCGGACCATTAAAGTGACTGATGGATCTGGTGAATGTTTTGACATTTTGGACTAGTTATAGTTCCCAAGAAATTTTCGTTTTGAAAACTCCTATCACATATTACGTACACAATGCAAAGTACAAAAGCTAACCACCATTTTTTAATGCTAGAGAATTTACATCAAAAGGACTTGATGAATATTGCATGTTTAAAAGGATCAATATAGAGCATCTTATACCCAATGGTCTCGCAGAGGCTACCATCAAAGGTTACAGATGGTGTCTAAGGAATAGGTTATGTGTACCAACCTACCTTTTATTGCTTTGGGGATATGCAATATTACACGCATTTTACTTAATCTTTATAGATTCCAATATTAGTCAACCTTTTATGCGTCCAATTGGTAACTGAATTTAAGCCTGAAATTTGTGTTCTTACGCATTTTTGGTTGCACTATATATGTGCCATTACGAGTCCACATCGTACTATGATGGGTCATGAAAATGATTAAGTAAATTTTTTTTTTTTTTGGATATTTAATCTCAACAATTATCCGCATTTTAAAACTTTTGGCAGGAGATCTCTTACTGTTAGATTTGCCTCACTTTAATGAGACATTCTTCCTGTCGTTAGGGGGATATATGAAAAAGTATTTTCTAAGGAAACGACATGAATTGTCGTGGTGTGTTCCCACTCTGTCTCATATTTATTCTTGTACTCCACAAATGTAAACGTGAAGCGATAAAGAATATTTGATTTTCATAATGTACATTGATGTTGCTAAAGTGATGAGATCACACATAACAGCTGCAAACCTACCTGCAAAGTTACAAATCCTCAATACGGGATATACACCATAGACTAAGGTGTTACAACTACACTCAGTGGAAGTGTGATTGAGGTCGTGGCTCCATAAAGGAAGTTGGAGAGACCACCTGGTTCGATCAATCCTCACCTAGAAAGGAAGTAGGTGAGTAAGGCACAACTTATTTATATCATCATAAATTATCTCATAAGATTGTCTCTGACTATGTCCATGAATCAATAATGGAGGACGCTCCGAAGTTTTAAATGATTCTAGAGAACAATGAAATCCCGACGGATTATGAGAATGTACATGAGTCAATGGAAGGATCATGCGTGCACAATGATGATATAATCCATAAATAGTTGCTCCATAAGTAGAGCACAAAGAGATCGAACCATGCTTTATTTTGATTAATTTCAAATAAATAGCATATTTGGTCTACACAATCCAGGTAGAACTTAGTTCTTTGGCAAATATACAGGTATTTGGTGTGGTAGTGCTAACCAACCAAGTGTAAAGCCTATTGGACATACATAATTAATTTGTCATAAAGCATAATGAGAAGAAAGTAGTCTTAAAGTACAAAGACTCGCCTTGTGGCGCGAGGTTTCTCACAAAGCCCTGGAATTGTTCTATTGTAATGAACATTATAGAGTTCCGCTACTTAGTTAGCTTGGTAATTTCAAAAGGACTTGAAATGCAGCATATGTACGTGGTTGTTACGTATCTCTGAAAGAATCAAGAGATAGAAGATATTTACAAAAGTACTTGATAGACTTTTGTTTCCCAAATCAAATGACTCTAAACCACAGAGTGCGTTTATAGTTAGATAGAACGCTCACTTATAGAATGAAGCAATCAGGCGGAAGTGGTATATCCGTCTAAGTGGATATTTGATTTGGAGGGGATAGACAAGTAAGTTATTTTTCCTTGCGTATTCACAAGAAAGTTCTTGATTTGGAATTGTAGTTATCTATGTCGATGATACAGACATGATGGGTACTCTTGATGTAATAAGAGACCTTAAAATCTATTTGAATTCCGAATTTGAGATGAAAAATCTGGGGAAAGCTCGACCGAATACTGAGCTTGTGGTATATTATTCCACCAGTTTGCATATGTCTAAAGTTTTCAGGCAATTGAACAAGGACATGCATCCTGCTAGCACTCCCATGGTTAGTCGAGGTTCAAATATAAGTAAATGACCAATTCGTCTAAAGGAAGATGGCAAAGATGTGTTGGGAGATGAATTTCCCTTATCTAAGTACAATAGACGCATTATTGTACTTAGCATAATGTACTCGACCAAATGTTACATCCTCAGTGAACTTGTTAGCTAGATATAGCTCAGCGCCAACGCAACGTCATTGGAATGGTATAATGAACGTAATCATATACTTAAAAGTAACCATTGACATGAGTTTGTTTTATCCCTGCAAAGACATAAAAAGGAATGCTTATGAAAGTGCAATCCAAAAGTTGTTGATCATGAAGGAACAATAATCTCTTCCCCAACGAAAGTAATCAGTGGGGGAGATATGGTAGACTATTTTCTAGGTCATTACCGATATTCGGTTTGAAAAGTACATGACTAAAGAAGCATCCGGGAACAACTCTAAAAGTAATCGAGTGAGATTCGACATCGGGGGAGGATCCAAGGATGTGATGTCGACATATATTACTTGAAATTGAAGATGTGTTGTACTCTTTTTCCCTTCGATCGAGAATAGTTTTTCCCAAAGGGTTTTATTACTCGACAAGGTTTTTAGCGAGACAACACTAAAAGCATCAAGTATGTTGAACGTTGAAGACATAAAGATCGCGTTGATATTACCGAAAATATCTGAATCAAATAAATGAAATGCGATAGTCTGTTAAGCAACGTAACTTCCAGAATCAACAACATGGTCTTATAAACATTCAAGTCACAAAAGCAAAGTGTGATAAACTCCTTTTGAATGCATTAGACTAATGAAAATTGTCTGACATCAAGGGGAGAATCTAATGGTGTGTTGAACTATTTTCCTTCACCGAGGTTACTTTTTCCCACAGGGTTTTGTTACTCGTCAAGGTTTTTAATGAGACAACAACAAACACCGGGAATGTAATTTCCCAACTAAGGCTATTATCTTTCCCACGAGGATTTTCTGTCTTAAGATTTGTGAAACAACTAGTCAACTTCAACGGAGCAAAGTGATCATCTGCAACGGATCACATGTACTTGCATCTTTCACGTTGTACTCTTTTCCCTTCGTCAAGGTTTTATCCAACTAGGTTTTCCTTGTCAAGGTTTTAATGAGGCAACATATGATCGAGTCCAACTGTGTTCTAAGTTTGCTTAATATTGTACTTTTTTTCTTTAGTTCAGGTTTTGTCCCTCTGGGTTTCTCTGGCGAAGTTTTAACGAGGCAATTAACTTAGACTCATCGATCTTTGAAGATCGTATTGCATGTGTTGAGCTACATGTAAAGTACGAGACAACATGTGAAGTACTACATGTGAAGATTTGTACCAAGGTTTTATCCCACTGGGTTTTTCCTTGTCAAAGTTTTAGTAAGGAAATTGATTAAAGCACAAGTCATCAAGGAGAGGACGACATTTGAAGAACTACATTCGAAGCAATATATGTGAAGCACTATGTATAAAGTTTTGTTATTGAACCGCACAAGGGGGAGTGTTACAGGGCCTACAGCCCATGGATGTGCGGTCCATCTAGTTACCTAGTGTTTTCCCTTTATATATATTGTATCCATGTAACCCTAAGAGACTGATGAATGAAAACTCTCTTGCCTCTTTGTCTTCCCTACATTTTCACTACAATCGTCCAAAGTTTTTTGTTTTTTTTTTTTTTTTTTTTTTTTTTTTTTTTTTTTTTTGGCGTTGAAGTGGGAAGGACATTAAACGGGGCTGTTGAAGGCATTGATTGGGAATTTATGTGGGCGTAACGGAAGAAGCATTAAGACGAAATTAAAGGGGGAAGTTGATGATACTTGGAAAAACACGTTATTAGTAGCTCAATCTGGATCTTCCTTTATGAGGTCAAAATGTAGATGTTTATATATTAGTGGCTCCATCTAGAACCGTCCTTTATATGTCTAAAATGTAGATGACCATCGATATAGGAAAACACCGTTGTCCCTTATAACATTGTTTTTTTTTTTTTTTTTTTTTTGTGTTATTAGTGTATCTTATGTTTTTTTTTTTTTTTTTGGATATTTAATTAGTCTGTTTGTAAAGCTGCTTGGAAGTATACTTTTTGTGAATGTTTAATATTCACGGATGCAATATTTTGTTAAGATTCCAAGTGCATATGTTGTTTAATTTCTGTCCATTGTTCATCTGTTGGAGTATCAATCTTTTGACAAAACAAAATGAACTAGTAATGTGTTTAAGGGGGCTTGGCTTAGAGATTTGGATCTGAAGAGTTAGGGTTAACAATGATTTTGTTGTGGCTTTGCTGTTAAAGTGATAGGATCATGAATATGATAGGGACTGTATATTGAGTCTTGTATCAGAGTTGAAAAATATAGCCAAATTTTTCATAAATTGCAATGCCAAATCTGACAAACTTAACCAAAAAAAAAAAATCAGAATTGAGAGCACAATTGAACAATAAGCCTTTGACTGCTACATAATTTTGGTTACACATTAATAAAATTAGCATACTAAAAATAATGTAAAAAAACTTGAATTTAGTCAATGCCGAGTGCTCAACCATAAATTTGCTCGTCTTGGTGGCTTCCCATGTTCTTATTCATTATAATCATTATCCAAATGTTCACCATAGCTTTTCTCAAATACATCCCAAGAAGCAAAACCCTTAGGAGGAGGATCATTTTCAACATGGATCATTTTCTTAATATGAACTAATTCCCATTCTTCATCGACATGCTCTTCTAGTATATCACCAATGCTTTCCACAAAGTCATCCCATGAAGCAAAGACCTTCGGAGGAGGAGGATCATTATTAACAAGACCATTGGCAATAACAACACATTTCTCATTAGAACTCATCCTCTCAATTCCTTCTTTCTTTTACTTATGAACGAGGTATCTAATTTCTTATTTCTAGGATCCAAATCTAGCTAAATATATTTTTTTTTCTTCCTATACATATTTAGTATGCAAATCTAAATATAGTGGGTGGGTTATGTTTACCATGAATATAACAAACGAAAATCAAGGTGATATATGGAAAGTGCGATTTTGTGGATTTTGCGAGACCCAACACAAAAATATTGCATTAGGATTGTAGGGTTAGACTATTGATTGTCAGTTCTAATTAGACGCCTATAATCTTGCTGAAACCCTAAAGAAATCTCTAAATATCCTAACACGTTAAGCATTCATGTCAATGAGATAGTACACTTGTTAAAATTAAAATTTTACCTTCCTTATTTAACAAAATAGTCATTCCTTATTGAATTTCAGATGCAATTTTTCCTACTACATTATTACTATAATCATAATTGATTTTTTGCAAAATTCATAGACACCAGCACTTGTTGATCATACACGGTTTACCATGGTTTACGCGTTTGCAGATCCGGAAGAGCCAGCACCTGTTGACAGGCATTATGTGACGCTGGTGTATTGCAATATCTTGATTTGATTAATGGGAACACTAGTGTATTCCTGACATAATTTATTAATTAGTTAACAGATGAGCCATATCTTGAACTGCAACATGGTTTGTCTCATGTATCATGCCATATCTCAAGTCCCTGACCAACAATTAAAATCAAAAAATGGTCAAACATAATAAGTCAAACAAATAAGGTCAATAAGAAAAATAAAATCAGCACACTTGTGTATATTTATTGAATGGTACAGTTTCTTATGGTGATTATGAAGTATGAACATCTCTATGTTTCGCCAGATTGTAGATTCAGACTAGGTGTGTATATGCCTCTCCATCAAGTGAATTAGACTGGATAGAGAATAATGCCTATTTTGTTTCAAGATACTACACTTTAACATACCATTGTTCCTTTCATTAAAATCACAAAGAGAAACCGAAAAAAGAAACAATTGCAATTTCATTAACCACATTTACAAACACCATCACCATTACAGATCAGACTGCTAATTACTAAGTAGTTCCATTTATAATTTTTTTTACGGCCAACACCAAAGTAATAATACAATACCAGTTCAACAATCAAACCCATAAGCAAAAAAACTAGACACACTACCAATTCCAGTTCGACTTACACCATGAACAACCAACTCCGATGCCGTCCGATAAGCAAAATTCCCTGATTATGCATGCTGCACTTACATAACCTCCATAACAAGTACCAGCAAAATACCTACCACTACTACTACCGAGTTTGATCTTTTTCAACAACAAAACAACACCTTTACAAGATCAAACCTTGTGCTGAAATAAAAAACCCAAAAATAAACACTTACCATGCATTAGAAGATGTATAACAGAAGACTAGACCTCTCCTTCAGTTCCAAAAACACCAACAACTACACACATTAGGAAAATCTTTGTGAATTTTCATGAAGATGATCTTAAGACTTCAAGGAATGCAATCCTCCTATGTCTTCCTTAAATATTTTCCCAATGCTCTTCATATAATCACCACTGATCATCGTCATTGTCGGTGTTAAAGCCCTCTTCTTCATAGGAGAAGTCTACGCCGGTATCAGTGCTGGTAGAAGCTGCAGGACCATAACCTCCATCCTCATCATCTTCTGATCCTTAATTTTCTTCTTCATGAACCTCTGTTGCAATAGGATTGCCATCTAAATCCATCCCTGGTATCTCCTCACCGTTTGAATCCACGTGCAGGGGTTCAGACATGGTACGAGTACATATCTTGGGTTGAGCTTTCTCTGCCAAATAGAGTAGATACATTTCTGCATCATCTCTCTCCTGTCTTCTTCTCTCTCGAGCCTCTTTTTCTGGATCAGTAAATACACTGTTGCTATCATCCTTATTAAATTCTACTGCTTCTCCACCTTCCTCATCACTTTCACTTTCTGTGGCACTTCTTGTCTTAATCCAATGACGTTCAAGTCTCTCCAGCCTTTCTCTCCTCTTCCTTGCACATCTTGCCTGATATTTTCTGATCCAAAACTGGTACTCTTCTTCGTTCTCAATCCTTTGCCTATCAAATTCTTCATGTCTCCTATTTTCTTCTTCCCGCATCCTCTTATTTGGAATTTCTTGTTCTAAATAAGAAATCAATCTCTCAGCCTCTTCACTGATTAATGCATGAGTTGCTTGTTTTGAATTTTTTAATGTTGGTGATTGATTTTTCAACAACATCTTGAACTTCAGGTTGGTTTGGTTCAGCCATCTCTTAATGTTCTTCTCTGCAATAATTTTCTTTATTCTTTTGGTTTGATTAAGAGTAATTGCAAGTATATCAGTTTATCATCCTTTTGTAGAGTGGTTAGATTAACCATAAATGTCCATTTATGGCGCATGGTTAAACTTCTAGTCCCTTGGAAGACCACGCCTCCTCAGTCTCAAGACGCAATTTTTCAAACTACATCATTATTATCCTCTCCATACCCGTCCCATCTCTTAATTGCACACAACGTTATCTTTAAGAGTAAAACGAGGCGGTTACCTAATTTGAAGGTCATAACTGTAGCATTATGGTTCACCAGGGTTCACAAGTTTGGCTCATGTATCATGCCATATCTCAAGTACCTGACTAAGTGACCAACAATTAAAATCAAGAAATGGTCAAACATAATAGGTCCCTGCACAATTGTGTATATTTTTTAAATTTTAATTAGTTAACATATGGGCGCCATATCTTGAACTGCATCATGGTTTGGCTCAGACATCATGCCATATCTCAATACCCTGGTCCCTGACCAACAACTCAAATGAGTAAGAAAATCTACCAATATTATTTCAACAATGCCTGAGACATAACTCATTATCATTTCATCCAATTCCATTCATTTGAGCCGCACAAAACTTCATCGACAATAACGTAAGAATCGATCAACTCTTCCTTGAAACATCGATTTAAGGATAAATTTAAGTTCAATCGATCTCTCATAGAAGTATTGACACTGATTCATAATATTGGAAATGCAAATCTGGGTTATCTTTATCTAAGATTCATTTGGGGGTTTCTTAGAGATTCATCTCAGAGAAAACTTCATCAACAACAATGAATCAATTGATTCTTATGTGAAAGATAGATTCAGGCTTAGATTTAAGTTTAATCGATCTCTCATAGAAGTATTGATAGTGATTCATAATTTTGGAAATTCAAATCTTGGTCATCTTCATCTAAGGTATTTCTCATTCATTCATTTGGGGGTTTAATGATTTTACAAATTGGAGGTTACACACTACTGATTTTGAATGGTACAATTTCTGATGGTGATTATGAACATCTCTATCTTTCATATTTTAGGTTTATTATGTTGTTGTGAATTGTATCATGTTTTTAGAATGTTTTGGTGATTATGAACACTATCTTTCATATTTTAGGTTTATTATGTTGTTGTGAATTGTATCATATTTTTAAGATGTTTTGGAGATAATGAACATCTCAATTGCATGATTTATGCCTCCACCAAGTAGTTTTATATGTCAGTTGTCAGATGATCTTAAACTCAGACATAGTATTTGGTTGTAGGATGTCAGCATTGGTGAATAAAGCTTGTATTCTGTTTTGAGAAGCAGCATCTCAGGAGTCTTTGTGATTTGTATTCACTGTCATATTGTAGAAATAAATTAGGTGTGCATAAGGCTCCACCAAGTAGTGTTCATGTCAATTATGTGCAAGTCGAATACGACGCAACCAACGCAAGCCAATTTTTGTTAGTCATGTATTTGACAGAAGATATAAAGATAAAACATATATGGATGTTCGTAATTTGTCCCTTCGCCAGATTGTAGATTAAGACTAGGTGTGTATATGCCTCTCCATCAAGTGAATTAGACTGGATAGAGAAACACTAAAGTGACTTGTTTTCAGTATACATTTGTTTTCAATATATTTTAGTCTTGTACATGTTCCAGTTCTTTGATTGTAGTTTTAGTTTCTGGAATACATCCGGCATCTCTAAAATTATCGACACACAATCGTTGGACAATATTGTAGATGGTGGATTTTCAACAAAGGGTAAAATTATAAAACTATACTTCGGATCCGGCAATCGGATGAGTATTGAGGCCCATGTCTCTCATTAAAGCATGAAAGCTCATGCCATAAATCTCTGACTGGGAATGTTGTCTCTCAGAGTATATGTATATTTGTAGTCTCCCAGCTGAGGCCACGGCACATCTCATGAATACTGAGCAATTTCAGTAATTACTTCGGATCCGGCAATCGGATGAGTAATGAGACTCAAGTCTCTAAGCGTGAAAGCTCATGCCATAAAACCTCTGATCGAGAAAGTCTCTCAGAGAAGATGTAGATATGTAGTCTCCCAGCTGAGACCACGGCACATCTAATACTGTATAAAATCGCAAGATTGGACGGCTCCTAGACACCATGTCTGCTAGTATAGAGCAATAACGTCTTCAGGATGCAACCATGTTTTCCCTGACTATACAAGAGGAATATGACACTCCAGCAAATTCATATTGCTCAACCCTCAGATAATTAATGCTCCTAGATAGGAAGCCCTGATACTATAGAGCCATCGGTTAATTATCTCTAATCGCCAGAATATCCAACAATATTCTACGATTATTCGCTATATTTAGTCACTTCAATTCGTGGTTCTTCCCAGCAAAATTCCACGGGTTAGTGATAAATATTCAACGAGACAGGCATCTGAGCATCGAATAAGCCCTGACTAAAATGGTGCAAGTGTACTTGGCAATAAAGCACAGACCAACATTTGAATGCGCAAACGAGCATTTCAAAATATGAATGAATGATGAACCTATGCAAAGTAGGAAGGAAAAATAATAATAATAAAATATTAGCAAAGGCGCCAGGGGACTGGGCTCATCAGCTGGCCGGTCATGCCGTGACCAGTCCCGCGCCCAATTTTATATTTTGTTATATTTTATTATTTTTCCTTATCTCGTGAAAATTCTTTCGTTCGAGAAAATCTCCTTCGTTTCAAGGAAATTCTCTAATCTCATGATTTTATCAAAGAAATAATAAAATTAGGGAAAGGTGTAACGATGTGTTCGAGCACCACATTAGTGCCATACCCTAGCGTGGCTTCGGTCCCACACCTCACATCCCCATTTTTTTTATTATTTCTCTCAAATTATGAAAATTCCTTGATTTCATGAATTTTCCCTAAAACCATGAAAATTCCCTAATTTTATGAATTTTCTCCAAAATCATGAAAAATATTATAAAATTAGGAAAACTCGTGGGACCGGACTCTAGCCAGCCGGCCATGCCCTAGCCGGTCCCACACGCCTATTATTTTATTATTGTTTGTTGTTTTGTTTTCCGGATTCCATGAAAACTCCCTGATTTCAACAAAATACCTTGGTTTCAACAAATCTCTTTGATTTTATGAAAATTCCCTAAAATCATGAAAAATTACATAAAATTGGGAAGAGTGCCCTGGGACCGTGCCCGTTGGGCGGCCGGCCATGCCTTGGCCATTGCCGGTCCCACACTCCATCATTTCCTATTTTATTATTATTATTATTATTATTATTATTATTATTATTTTATCTCCCTCATCTCATGGAAGTTCCCTAATTTCATAAAACTCTCCAGTTTCATGGAATTTCCCTCAAATCAGAAAAAGTACATAAAATTACATAGAACTGGGAAAGTGTGGGACCGTGCTTGTCAACCGGCCGGCCATGCCCTAGCCGTGGTCGGTCCCACAACTTGCAATTCCCTGTTTTATTTATTATTTTTCATCATCTCATGTATTTTTCCTACTTTCAGCAAAACCCTGGATTCTGCATATTTTCTCAGAATGTTGCTCAAATGCGCATCGAAAAATACTGAAACTCTCAAGACTGAGACATAGACACAGACTCAAACAGCCGGTCCCACATGTTTTAATGATTTTAACCTAATTTGCTCAATTGCTCATATTAGGTTCAAACTCTTTCCAAACAATTGGAAGTTTGCTTAAACGACCATCCATTGGTCCCATGGCCACCAAGAGTCGGTCCCATGACCTCTTGGTCGATTCCTCATCTCTTCATGGTTAGGTTTTATTATTTGTCGCTCACACAAGCATTATTTCAATAAATGATTAAACCAGCATTTAATCATTCTTTCACCAACTGGTCCTCAAGAGACTTTGGTATTTTGCTCATTCGAGCATCCGGGAGTACATGGTGGACTCGTCATCCCATGTAGCCGGTCCCTGCTTCACTCTGCAGATTGATTTGCAATAAATCATCATTTCGGTAAAATTAGGGTTTTGAATCCAGAGATCTGCAGAAACATGATTCTGAGCAGATTCAAATACTCTGATAATTTTATGTTGATTCCATGATCAACATTTTTATTTATTTTAATCGACCCAGCAGTCAGTATCTTAAATTAATATTTTATTTGGTCCTGCTACCAGCAATTCATCAAATGAGCAACATTCGCTCAAATCGGCAATATTTGCTCAAATTAGCAATATTCCTTAGACTAGCAATATTTGCACGAACCAGCAATATTTGCTCAGATTCAAGCATATTGGTTCAACTATCAATATTATTCGACAATTCATCAACACAATTTGCCCGTCTTAGGTAATCAACATAATAATACCTCGTCTTAGTAGACATATTTGATTCATGAATTTCAGAACATTTGCAAAACATGTTCAATTCAACAATAGACTTCGTCCCACAAAGTCAATAACTGACTCCACAATCACGAGATATCAATCGTGTCACATGGGAGGATATTAACTAGGTTTTTAGTCTGGAGGTCTACGGCACGTGTGTTCACCGACGATGAGAATGTGAGCAAGTCGTGCAATCAGTTGGAAGAGTCAGCAAAGTAGTGGGTGGAAAATTAACCAAGTCTCTGCACGATGAGCAACTGGTTTTAACACGATTTCCCACTTCCCCCACTCTCTGATTCTAGTAAACTGTCACACTTCATGGGATCATGGTGTTTTCAACTTCGTCATTATAAAATGTCGAAGAATCCCGATTGAAAGGACAAGATTCGAACACTCGAACACTCAAACATTCGTCTAAAATAATTCTCGGAAAGTTCATACAGATAATCCTTCGTCTACACGAACTCATCGTCTGAGCATTCACTCTCAATTGAGCAAAATTCAATCATTCAGAGCATTCTTACGCTGAATTCACAACACACCTACAATCTCAGATCACCATTGATCTCACGCATTTCTCAGCTTCCCTCCTACAAATCAACCCATCCTCTCTTATGACCGAATTGACTCTGGAACGGCCATTGTTCTTGGTTTAGGCCGGAGTATTACAGATTGATCTCTCAAACTTAAAGCACTCCCTTCTTGTAGTGCATTTGTGTGAGGTACAAAATTTCGCTCGGTTCAAGGAGTCTCCACACGGTCGACTCTTCAATTCCGTAAAAACCAGCAAATCGTTTTCCCCATCCACAGATTGGCGACCACGGTGGGAGATTAATCTCTCGGTTGCAATCTCAAGCTTTCACAAGATGGTTGGTCTTAGGAATAATTCAACCACTCCAAATCCCAACCAGAATCTCTCGAATGGTAACGTTCCTCACCCTCCTTCGAACAATTCTGGTTACAATGAATTGTCATATTTCACAACTTCATTTATCTCCGTCGAAACGAACGATGGAGAAATCTCGACTTTGACTGAACTAGCGCGGAGGCAAAATAATTTGTCAAGAAACGTGCAAAGGTTGAAAGCAGCAATTGACAACTTGTTCACCTTCCTAGTACATGTAATAAGAATACTTGGAGCAGAGGTGGTGGAACGTCCAACTGATGATCTGCCTCAAACCAATAGTTTTACCACTTATGAGAAGCCAGTGGAGTAGGAAGTTGCACAATTGGTTGAAAATCTGTGTGAACTTTTACACTTTTCCAAGGAGCAGCGTACAGATACGTTTTCCGCACTCAGACAGATATCGTCTGATGTGCATATAACTCCACCAACCCCAGCAGTTGAAGAAGTCTCCCTGGTGTCTGAACATTCGATCGATAACATCACTTTTGGATAAGAAGATCGCCTGGCAGATGAAGGAAATAATCGGGCATTGTACGTGACTGGTTTCATCAAAGGCACCGAATTTAGGAGGGCTCTCGTTGACACAGGCGCTTCCACGAACGTCGTCACTATGAAGACCCTCAGGATGGCCATATTCCCACAAGGTAAAATCATTCGCTATCCCTTCCTAATGACAAGATTTGAAGGAAGCCAAAGCCATACATATGGATATGCATATGTAGATTTGAGGGTAGGACCAATTCAGTCGAAAGTGAAATTTCATGTGATCGAACAAAAACCTGACTATCACATGATACTTGGGCGACCGTGGATCCATGACAACAAGGTGGTCCCATCGACTTACCATCAATGTATGAAGGCTCTACTCAACAACAAGACCGTTTGCATAGCCGCTTCATCATCCCCTTACGCACTGGCCTATGATGCCGAATTCATCGAATCCCAGAGAAACATTCCTGAACCTCCCAAGAAGATTTACAGCACTCCACTTCCGAGCTGGAAGACTATCGAAGCAGCTGTTGCTGACACGTCGTCACCATCTTCGGAAGCAAGACCAGTCAAATCACCTGCTACGCCCGTCAAACGCCGTAAGGACCAAGTCGCGACGCCAGGATCCAACTTCACAACCATCCATGATGCGGAAGGAAGAACCATTTATCGGCGATGCAAAGATTAGAAATTAATTGGGGAGATTGATCAAGAGACTCCCCGCACTAATGAATCATGTCAGGTTGAGAAAACGCCTGACGACGAGGTTCAAGATGCTCCGCAACAGTTGCAAGATAGCACAAACTCTACTACTGATGATCTTGAGACAGTCAACATCGGCACAGAAGAAGACCCGAGACCAATCCTAATCAGTGTTGCGTTATCACAAGAGGAACGAGCAGGTTTGGTAAGTTTGCTGAAAGAATATCGGGACATCTTTGCCTGGACGTACAAAGAAATGCCAGGTCTGGACGACAAACGGGTCACTCATCGTCTGCATATCACTCCCGGTTCCAAGGCAGTCAAACAACCACCAAGACAGTTCAGGCATGAGGTCGAGCAGAAAATCAAGGTCGAGATTCATAAATTCTTTGGTAGCGGGGTTTATCAAGCCTATTCAACATCCGACATGATCGGCTAACGTTGTTAGGTTAAGAAGAAAAATGGTCAAATCGATCTTTGTGTAGATTTTAAACCTGAATAAATGTTGCCCGAAGGATGACTTTCCCTTTCCCAGCATTGATATGCTCGTCGATGCAACTAGCGGTCACGGTATATTCTCATTCATGGATGGTTACAGCGGATACAACCAAGTCAAGATGTTCGAGCGTGATGCTGCCAAGACCGCGTTCCGCACTCCTATCGGGAATTTTCACTATACTGTGATGCCCTTTGGATTGAAGAATGCAGGTGCCACCTACCAACGAGCCATGACAACAATATTTCATGATATGATGCACAAGCAAGTAGAAGACCATGTCGACGATGTTGTGGTAAAATCGAAATATCGAGCATCGCATCTAGAAGTTCTGGGGCAAGTTTTCGAAAGATGTAGAGAATACAAGTTAAAGATGAATCCTCTAAAATGCGCTTTCGGAGTTTCTTCTGGGAAGTTTTTAGGATTCCTGATCACTGCCGAAGGGATCAAAGTCGATCCAGACAAAGAAAAATCCATCACCACCATGCCTCCTCCACGCACTGTGAAGGAACTATAGAGTTTCATGGGTAAGGTGAATTACATCAAACGCTTCATACCAGGATTGGCTTAACTTATTGCTTCGTTCACTCCTCTGCTGAAGAAGGGAGCAAGTTTTACCCGGACAAATATTCAACAGGAGGCATTCCAGAAGATACAATAGATACTTTTATCACCTGCAGTCATGAGGTCTCCAGTACAGGTACGACCATTTATACTATACATAGCTTCCAGTGACGTTGCTATCGGAGCACTGCTAGCTCAAGAAGACGAAGAAGGCGTCGAACATCCAATCTACTATTACAGTCGAACCATGAAGGATGCTCAACTCAGATATTCGAAAGCTGAAAGAACATGCCTGGCATTAGTTCATGCAATGCAGAGGTTCAAACATTATTTACTGTCCAACAGAGTCGTGCTCGTCTCCAAAGCTGATCCCATAAAGTTTTTACTCTCCAAACCCGCTCTGATAGGAAGACCTGCAAAATGGCTGCTTTAGATGTCAGAGTTCGACATAGTATGTGTTTCTCCCAAAGCAATCAAAGGTCAAGCAGTAGCAGATTTATTGGCTTCTTTTACAGGGGAAGATTCCATGACATTACAGGATGATGTACCAGGTGAAAATCCAGAAATTTCAGTCGTCAAGGAAGAAACGTAGATGTTGTACTTTGATGGATCTGCCACTCCTAGCAATGATACTGGAGGAGCGGGCATAGTCTTGGTCTCTCCATCTGGTGAAATATTCTCACATTCATTTAAGTTGGATTTCCACTGTACAAATAACTCAACAGAAAATGAAGCCTTCTTGCTAGGACTATCCTTAGCTAAACAGGCAGGAGTGAGGTACATGAAGATCAGAGGAGATTCAAAACTGTTAGTCAATCAAATGAATGGGACATACTCTCTCAAGGAGATAACGCTTGCTCCATTCAGAGCTGAGGCGCAACGACTCCTAACTCATTTCGCCGACGTAACTATCACTCATACTGGTCGAACTAACAACAGACATGCTAATTGCTTGGCAACCCTCGCCTCCAAGCTGCAATTCGAAGGGTCAGAGAAAGCTATCATAGTTCAAAGACGAGTTGTATCATCCACATGGCTTAGTCAAACTGAAGATGCTCAAGCAAATGACTGGAGGACACCTATTATTCACGAGATGAGAAGTTCCGTTACAGAAGGAGAAGTCAGTCTCAAAGAACTAAAGAACTTCTTCTTGCTCCACGGAGCCTTGTACCATCGTAACCCAGATGCATCTCTAT
Source organism: Papaver armeniacum (assembly GCA_023531295.1). Lineage (NCBI taxonomy): Eukaryota > Viridiplantae > Streptophyta > Magnoliopsida > Ranunculales > Papaveraceae > Papaver > Papaver armeniacum. Next base: position 149,354 of record JAJJWW010011852.1, read on the forward strand.
CACGGTGCCTCGGTGAAGAAGAAGCGAAGGAAAAACTCGAAAGTGTGCATCAGGAAGTGTGCGGACAGACGCTGGTGATAACACTTTATAGAAGACTCCAAAGACTCGGATACTACTGGCCCTCCATGGAAGCACAGTCGAGGACCTTGCAGAGAGCTTGTCCTAATTGTCAGACGCCTCCTCATCATTTGGAGATCCTAACACTTCATTACGCTGGGGACTGGAGGCAACCTTACATCGAATACCTTCGAGACAACAAGTCGCCACCAGAAAACAAAGATGCAATCAAGCTCATACAAAGAGCTAAGAGATTTGTCTTTCTTGACGGAATATTATACCGCAAAAGCTTTGGAGGATACTTGTTGAGATGCCTGGCCGAAGATGAAATCCTGACAGTCTTGAAAGAAACTCATGAAGGAGAACACCAAGGGAAAAAGAAATTGTTTCTCCAAATCCACGAGAAATATTACTGGCCGACTATGGAAGACGATGCAGCCGCATACGTTCAGAAGTGCCATCAATGCCAGGTTCATGGTAACCTTATTCATACTCATTTTCTTCCATTAAACTCTATGAATAGTCCATGGCCTTTCTATAGCTGGGGACTTGATATCATCGAAAAGATCAATCCAGCATCCTCAAAGCAACACAAATACATCATCACGGCTATTAAGTATTTCACTAAATGGGTCGAAGCAATCCCGCTCAGAGGTACTACAGGGGCAACTATTGCAGCTTTCATCAAGGAACACATTATCTATAGATTCGGCATCCCCAAACATATCATCACAGATAACGGGACTCCTTTCGCCAACAAAGATGTCGAAAAATTGCTCAAGAAGTACGAGATCAAACAAATTTTCTCCACGCCATACTATCCCCAAGGAAACGGTCAAGCAGAGAGCACCAACAAAACTTTGATTCGGATCATCAGTCGAACAATTCATGACAATCCACGGTCATGGCATGAGCAATTACCCATGGCTTTGTGGGCTTACAGAACTGCGCCAAGAAGCTCGATTGGAACATGATAGACACATTTTTGTGTCTAATTTGATCTCAATATTATATATTGTTGGCACTCGATTTTGTACTTATTATGGTGTTTTATGTGTTTGTAGGAATTTTTGGGAAATAAACATTTTTAGAAAATTCGGCTCGAAAAGTTGATTTTGGCACCCAGAGGACACGTGTTATTCGGACTCCCAATTTTGGATAAGGGGTACCTCATTTGATAAGGGGTACACTAATTACTATTCGCACCCCTACTCTGGATAGGGGGCAACCTTTCTTCAGTTCAAATTTCGGTTTTTGGCGGGAAAAGCAACTATCAACCTGCCGGAATTAGGGTTGGCGATTTGAGCTTGTTGCGGTGAGATTCAATGGTCGATTTTTGTTGGGTCGGCTCAATTCAGCTAAACAGGGATGGTATGAGCTTTGGAATCAGCAAAAATTGGCTGGATAAATCCATTCGGAGCAAGGCAGAGGAGTATGATATTCACGAAAGTTTTGTCGGATTTCTGTATTGAATTTTAACGAGATTTGGTCGGGTTTGTTGCGTGTATCGCATCGAGACCACCCTATTACGACTAGACAGGGATGGTAAGTCTTTTGATTTCGAAAGAAAAGGGATGTGTACGTGGATTTTACAGAACAGGGGAAGGAAGATATTCTCGGGATTCTCCGAGTTATTTTTGGAGATTTTGTGTGGCCTGAGAGTATTTTTCATCAGCCGAGGCGTGTAAGAACGGTTTTGGAGTGTGTTGGGTGTTATCAGACGCGTGAGAGGAGAAGAAACGAAGAGTTATTCTCGTGCTGCTACAAAAAAGGGAAACAAAATATTTCCGAAGCAATGAAGGTGATTCTCGAGTTATGGCCGAAATTTTATGGTGCTTATATGTATTTAAAGGATTCTTGTGGTTCATAGATGGAGATGGAGAGCTTGGGGATAGTTTAGAGCAGCAACAGAGTGAGAATCGAGAGTTGCAGAGAATACTTTTCTGATGCTGCTGGGAAGAACACGAAGAACATAAGACGCACAAGAGACAGTCGTTCATTCTACAGCATAAACGACTGCTAAAAGTGGGTCGCAGAGCTACAACAACAAGCAACAGTTTATTATTATCGTTCTCTGTAACAGTGTTTTGCAATAATTATAAACGTTGCAAACACCCGGTTTTCAATATTTATTCCATTTTCACCTCTTGTAAACACTTTTGAGCAATGAAAATTTATTCTGAGTGTGTTTCCAATATGCGGAGCTAGAACCCATCACTGGGACAACGGAGGAAGCAACTTTTCATGATTGTGGTAAATGAATTAATTCTTTATATGACTTTTTGCATAGATTTAATTGTTTTATGATTTATATTAATTATTTGTTATTTTGTCTGATGTCGCATGCTTATTTTAAATTACTTTTGATGCGTCATGCTTACGACTTACAGATAATGTTTTATGAAATCTATTTTTGGCAAGGAATTAGAGTCACAACTTCTTTTGTTTAAGCTATATTGTCTAGAGTTAATGAATGAACCACAAGAATATGAAAAGTAGTGAAAATCCTGCGTTCTAGTGACTCTTCATCCTGTGACAATATTTTATGTACATATCCTCTTTATTTTCGTTCTTTAGTTTTAAAACAAATTCTCAACAAGTCTGAGTGAACGACAACCTTTATTACTACAACATCATTGAAAATAACCATCAATTTTTGGCGCCACCGACGCGGACTTGTGTATAGATTTGTTTTTAGGTTTTATTTTTATTTTTATTATTTTTGGTCTTTTTTACGCCTTTTGGTATTTCTTGTTTGTTTTCAGATTTGGAACTGAGCTAAAGAAAAAGGGAGAAAGCGCTGAAAACAAAAGCGAAGCCAAAGAAGGAAAGAAAAGAGGAATCCAAAAGGAGTAAAGAAGAAGATTTTGTATATTATTTTTTTTTATTTTTATTTTAGAAACTGTAATTAAGGTTTTTTTTGTAATATTTTATTTTTGGACCTTTTTTTTTCTTTGGGACATTGAACATTGGACTTTATTTTTAAAACCCTAAAGAAAGGTGTAGTTGCAGGAAATCCTACACTACACCCCTCACAATAATCCACACAACTAAGACATTTTAAGATGAATTATAATGATTTTATTGATTATTTCCTTGAATGTTTACAAGATAAAATAGAAAGGAGCTAAAGAAATTACAATCACCTCAAACTTTCTCTCCCCTAATGACTTGTCTAACACTGACGAAAAAAGAATCCCCCTCACAAACAGACTTATTCGACTCTTTATATAGGGTAGTATACAATGGATGTCGCGATGACTAAGTCTTCTCTCTAAGAAGAGTCCTTTATTTTGAAATGGGAATGACTTGCGAAATATCGCAAGTGTACAAGTATACAATCTCGCAACTCTCCTAAACTTCGCTAGATCTTCACACTTTTCTCATGTTTTGGCTGTCTTTTAGATGAAACTCAAAAAGAAATTACAAGATAGCGTTAAATATCCTAACTTCGATCAAGCTTAGAGATAGTCATTTTGAAAAGTACACTTTTGTGAGAAAACTTTTTTGAAAATTATCAAGTAATAAACATGAAGAATGATAAATCTCTGGGGTGCCCGATTGAAAAGAAAAGAGAATGTTTCCGACGATAAGATACTCATGCTAGATATTGATCGACATTCTCGGCAAGAACAATGTTCCTCGCTACTCTAAAGATGAGAGATGGTCTGTCTTTCCACTATTTTTGAGTGGACCTTACATTTCGTGTTCCCATGTACTCCCGTGAATCTCGCAAACTACCATCCTTGGGTATTTAATTGGCCCGAGAAAGCAAAAGAGGTATACTTCCTAACTTTTACCTATTTTACAATCTGTATTTCCTCTTATACCTATTCTTGCGAATTTTTGATTATTAAATTGAGAAGGAGCTACAAAAGAAATCCAAAGGCGAGTACTACGCGACACTTCGTTCAATCACGGATGAAGTAAGAAATATTTTTCCTTATTATTTTTTAACAATATTGTTGCCTCTGTTTCTTATCTTCATTCGTGTGCGAAGGTTGGCGTTGAAGAGAATGACATTTCTAAAGTTGCGAAGGTTAAAGGCAAGAATAAAATCACTCTTCGCAAGGATAAATCTTTCGCTCCATCTTCTAAAAACGGAAAATCCATCCCACTTCTCACTCTAATTCCCAAACCAGTGAGAACTCGATGAAGATAATAATGAGGTTGATACTTCTTTTGCGAAGGAAAATCATTCAGTCGAATCTGCTATGGCGTAATTGTCTAGTGTTTTCTCCGATTCTATGCAAGGAATGGGAGATGATCGTTTTTTCTGCTACTTGCGAAGCTCTCGCAAATATCTCGCGATGCCCCCTCGCTAGTGGATAATGATTCTTTTCGTGGAGTTTCCCGGACAATGACTCCTAGTTTCTTAAATGCAATTAGTGCCTTGGTATGTTCATATTTCTTTATTTCTTTGTGATTTCGATTATAAACCTTATCTTAACAATTCCTTAATTTTCCTTTATAGTCTGGGAGAGCTTCCTTTGTCGTTGCCTCAGATCTTGAGAAGAGGCGCAACAATCTTGAAAAGAAAAATCTTCAACTTAAGGAGAAGAACAAAGAACTAAAAGTTGAAGTTGCGACATCTCGCAAGAAGGATGAAAGTGAGACTGCCGCTCTTCGCGAAAAAATTCAACAGTTGGAAGTTGAGTCTTCTACCCAGAAGGATAAAATATCTACTCTTTAAAGTGCTAATCAGCAACTTTATGGTATAATACCCTTCTCTTTTCTTCATTTCTACTTTTTCATTTATTTTTCTTTGCCTGACTTATCATTTTCACAGACATTTATAATCTTTCTGACGAAGCCATCCTTCTCCATTCATTCCCTGAACCTATGGATGATGATGCTCTTCTCGCTCATCTCAATGAATCTTTAAGTAGTTCTTCAAACAAGATTAATTCTCTCTCATTAAATGAACTTCGAACCAAATTTCATCTCTTAGAAATTGAGCATAGATCTAGTTTAGGTTTAGCCAACTGATTTAAACGTTTATATCTTAGATCCCACGAGAGTAATAATATTCTAAGGAAGAAAATTAGCAGCCTTATAGATGGTAAGGATCGCATTGCTAATCAAGGTGCACAAGCATTAGCGAAATTCCAAAAAACTCTTCTTGAAGTTCAAATTGAACGAGATGAATCTCTTCGGCAAAATTCCATACTTAATGAGCGAGAAAATCAAATTCGTTCACTTCTTGTCATAAACAATGATGATGAATTCGCTTGGGCTCGAAAGTTCTAGATAATGCCAGAAATAACTTAGGTGTTAGCGTCAGTCTTCATGATGAGCATACTTCCTTGGTTAAAGATATGATTTCTGACAGAGAAGGTTGTTTATTGTTCTTCATTACTTTACCGCCTCTTTTTGTGAAACTGCTATTAAGTTGCTAACTCATTGTCATTTGTTCGCAGAATCTGAGAAGAGGTTTCAAACTAGAATCAAGGAGCTTGAATCTGAGAAAGCACAACTTGCAAAAGACTTCTCTCTTCGCAATGACAAATATTCTAAGCTGAAGAAACAACTACAAACTACTGTAGCGAATTTTAATAATGATGTCAGTCTGCGTTTCGCAATCAAACTATTGAGAAAGTTTGTAATGACCACAACATTCCTCTTTCTTCATATCCTTGTCTTCTCGATGAAATTCCTGAAAATATGCCTTCTCTCGATGTCTTTGATAGTGATGCAAGCGAAGAAGAGGAATCTGATACAGATTCTGATGAAGAAGAAGAATAAGTTGAAAGATTGTTCCATTTTCCTTTTTATCTTCTTGTAATGCTTGTACATTTATTCTTCTAGTCTTCCATTTTTGTAATCTTTATCAGTAAACCTATCATATGAAAATAAATAACAAGTTTTTACTCTAATCATTCCCATACTTGCCTCTGTTATTTATTTTCACATGAGAAATTAAGTCGATAATCTTTAAGCAATAATACTTCTTAGTTTCGCAACTGCTGTTGCTAATTCTCCACAAATAAATGAAGAAATATAGCCGTATTCGCAAGCTTATTTGCTTACTCAATTTCTTGTGTTATCTTATCTTCATTTATGTTGAAATTCATCATTGCGACAAGATCGCAGGACGTCTTTACATTTTTATGTAATGACCCATTGATCTTGCCTTATCATTGTTTTTGTGTGGTCTTATTTTGCCTTCCTAGTTAAAGGTCTTATTTTGCCACCCCTCATTTTGCGTCAATATGACAGGCCTAAATATTCTTACGAATATAAAGCCCCATGACATTTCCGTCTTGCGACAAAATCGCAGGACATCGCTACACTTTCATGTAACAACCCATTGATCTTGTCTTATCATTTTCTTAGTATTTTTGCCTCTGCAGGATATTTTTGTTGCGACAATATGACAGGCCTAAAAATTCTCGCGAACTTGAAGTCCCGTGACATTGCCGTCTTGCGACGAAATTGCAGGACGTCTTTACACTTTCATATAAAACCCATTGATCTCATCTTACCCTCGCGTTAGTATTATTGCCTCTTCAGGATCATCGCACAAATATGATAAGCCTAAATTTTCTTGCGAAAATAGAGCCTCATGACATTTGCGTCTTTTGACACTTATCAGCTCCCTAATGGAGGGTGCCGCCCTTATCATCTCCCTGGTTGCCCCTTCAAGGAGGCGTATATCGGCCATACAAGACTAGCTCCTCCCATCCGGTCTTAACAACAACCGAGTTGTTTTCGCAGCCTCTTATCCCTTATACCTATAGGGTTTATGGTTACGAGACCGCACCCTAAGTGGAGTTTTCTTCGGGCCGAGTGAAGCATGTGCCAAGACTTGCCAAGAATGGCCGAGACACTTCAAATGCCCCAGGGCAATCTTGGCTCAACCGTACCTCGGTGCCTTGGTCATACACTCGACTCCTTGGAAGAGACCCTCGGTCATCCAACCAGGGTATAACCTTATATATATAGTTGGAAATCCAAGGTATCTCCCAGGATGGGCTTTATTGACCCCAAATTTTCATGACTCAGTTCCGGGCGGTGTAACCTTTTCCCTTAGCCATGTCAAGAGATACCCCCTTATATGACGCACTTTAGGTCTTACATTTGCCTCTTACGAAATATCATTCGCGAACTAGGGTGTACGCCATAAAGGTTCGTCCCATTCACTCACTCATTCATTTCTGTCAATTCTTGTAATCATTCATTGATTTGTGATTATTTCTTCTCGTCTTCTTTGTGAAATTTTCATATAATCTTGCTTCGTTTGCCTGTGATCTCATTTGTAATTATTTAACTAAACTTTCGTTGCATTCATGAATCGCGAGATTATCGCGTACTCCTTCTTCGATCATCACATTCTTTGTATTTTTGACATGTTTTTGTCATCATCATCATCATTTTTTTTTATTTTTTTACAACTCTAAAATCAATTACTTACTTCTTGTACTTCTTACTCCCCGCTCTTCATTCTCTGTTTCTTCTTTCAAATTTCTAGATATTTCTTTCCCTTTTGCGAGACCATCACAATTTCCAATTGTCTTCAAGCATTGATTTCGCAAGATATCTTCATTTCTCACTTCTATTGTGTCCACCATCAGTCTTTCTCTTCTTTGGTCTTCTTTGACATTTTTCTTCCAATTCTTCTTTTGAGCAGCCCTTTCCTCGCAAGACTCCACTTCAACTTCATAGCATTTTTGTCCCTCAGCCCAATCTCCTTTTATAATTCCAACACCACTGGGATGAGGAAATTTGATGCACTTGGTGGTAAGTTGATGCTACACCCAAGATCTCATGTAACCAAGGCCGCCCAATTAATGCATTATAAGGGGATTCCACATCGACTATACAAAACAAGATTTCAGTTGACAATCCTTTTAGCGGTATTCTCATGCGAGTTTCTCCTTTGGGTTTATTGCGATTACCATTAAAACCATAAATCTTAGGTCAAGGTATCAAGTCTTCGTTTTTCCCACCCATAGTCTTGTAAGTGTGGTAAAAGGATGTTTACCGAGCTTCCAAGTATCAATTAAGATTCTATTTATAGCTCAAGAATTTTCTCGCCCCATCATCTTCATCATCAATGGGTTTTGGGTTGATTTCCAATCTTACCACTAATGGATCGTCATGCATTTTGCCACCCTCTCGGTACCTCTTCCGCAGTGAAAGAAATAATCTGAGTTTGCCATTCTCTTAGTGGCGATATCTTCGCGATGTTCATTATTTCTCTATTGTCAACATCTCTTGCGAAAACCCTAATGAGAACGCTATCATGGAAATCTTCAATTGTCCTGCATTTAATGTACAATTGAGTTGCAGAACAAGTTTTTGGCTTTGGCTCCAACTTCCACTACAAATGTTTCTTTCCCTTTTATTGTATTCACTCTTTGAGTTTATGGAGGTGTTGGTAATGGTTGAGTCTTCTCTTCGCATTTTAAGAATTGATTTAGTTTCCCTTGATCTATCATTCTAAGGATGATTCTTTTGATATTCCTACAATCATTCGTTTGGTGTTCGTGAAAATCTTTGGTAGGAACAATTCATGACTTGTGTCACTGGAGGTGGTTCATTCCCCATGTTCCATGGTGCGGGTATGTTTTCCATCAGGATTATAGCTTCCCATATCTTCTCTACACTAGCATTTAGTGGTGGCATCTTGATTTCTTCCCATACGACTCTATGACCCCGATGCCCTATATGATAATTTTGCCTCTGGCCTCCATAAGTCTCTTACGGATTATGTCTCTGACCTCCATAGGTTTCTTGTGGCTGATCAAGCCTTTGAATTTTATTATTTCCGCTTACGATTGTAGAAATTTCTTTCTCTTTCAAATTCTTCCGATCGCGACTTCCCATGGCTACCAACTTTGCTTTCGACCATCATCTCGGTGCCCTCATCCCTTGTTGACCTTGCGAGGTACTCACCACAGTGTTTATCAATTTGGGTAACAAACTTGCATTCGCAGCTCCTGAACTTGTATTTGCGACAGGGTATGATTCCATCTCATTTTGCTTTTCCTCTAAAGCAATATAAACCTCCTGAAGTTTTCACAACTCAGTCATTGTGATTATATTCTTGACTCTAAAAATTTGAATATACAACAAATTTGTCGCGAACATAGCATTAATGAATGATAAGATGAGATATGTCTCCTCCACACGGCCTGCCATTTCGCTACACATTTTCTTCCACCTCACAGTTAGATGTTTCAAACTTTCACCAATCCTTTGTTTCAACCCAAATACATTTTCGATACCTGGTCGCGAGGAATTATTACTTATATATGCTCCTAAAAATATATCCTGCAAATGATTAAAAGATGTTATTGTATTCTTTGGTAGCCCTTCAAACCATTTTAAAGCTTCTCCTGTCAGACTTGATGCAAAATATTTGCACAATATAGCATCGTGATTCTCCCATTGTAACATACATCTCATATAAGCTTTGATATGCTGTATCGCACAAGTTGTTCCATCAAAAATCTTTGGTTAATGTCGGTAAGTTGCACTTCGGTGGTATTCCTCCTAATTGTATCTCTTGTGTAAATGGGGTTTTCGCAGACTTCTTCTATGGCTTCATCCAACTGTCTCTTTCCTCCTCCCTTTTCTTGTTCATCATTCCTCTCATTTCCAATTCTCTCAAAATTTGCTCATTTACATCGAACTTGAATCTATTGGTCTTTATAGTTCCGCTTCTCTTCTCCTGCGTTCATGTCTACTTTGACTTTCATCATTCTCTTCTCGTCTTTCTCTGCGATCTTCTCCCTCACTTCCTTCACGAATTCGCACACCATTATATCTATCAATCTATCTTCTTTGTTGCCTATCAGCTCTTCTTTGTGCTCTTTCATATTCTTCATTAATATTATCATTGTTGCGATTTTGTTCTCGCCTTCTTTCTCGATTATCATGATTATTCTCGGCGAATTGCCTCCTCTAACTCCTGTTTTTTCCATTTCTCGTTCTCAATCTTTTCTCTCGCGAGCTAGACGTGCTTGTTCAACATAATGTCTTTAAATTTCATCCTCAATCTCTTTTTGCCTCCTCTCGTGTTTCTCTCCCATGCAATATTCTTCTTCCTTCTTCTTGATTTTCTTCATCAACTGGATTATTTTGCCTCTGACGCTGCCTATTTAACTGATCTTGAGCTTCTTCCTCTCGCAATGTTCCCTGACTGGATTTTGCGCTTCTCCTTGGTTTTCTTCATCATTAGTTTCTATAGGTAAATTTCTCCTTCTTTTCCTCTCTAATCGATCTTGAGCTTGATCTTGTAGTGCTTCTTGACCTTCTTTTTGTAATCTCATGTTTTCCATCCTCAATTCATGATTCTGTCTTGTTAAATTTGCACGTTCCTCTGCCTCTAATCGTCTTTCTTCATGTATTGTTTGTCTCAACGCCTCTAATGCTGCGATCTCTTCATTTCCAGGAATTATCTCTCCAATCTCTTCTCGGTCTCTCCCCTCTTTGTCCATTGTTTACTAATTGTTGTTCTTCTCCCTCTTCATCCACAGAGTCTGATCTCCAAGTATGCACACTTACTCTATCATAATCCACAGTTCTATCCGCTATTTATTGAATTGGTGATTGAATTTGATTTTCTTCATTATTTCTTATGTTCCTTCTTGAGGATTCTCCCATTTCATTCATTCCTTCTCCAGCAAGTCTCCTACTTCTTCTAACTGTTGTTGGTTGCTCGGATGCATTTCTCCTTCTAACCATTTCTTAATTTTGGTAAACTGTTGAAGATCATATGAAATTCTTTCCCTACTACTCCAAATTCTCTCAAATAACAATGTCAATCCTTACTCTCTCCCTGTTTCTAGCGCCAATATGTAGTTGCAGGAAATCCTACACTACACCCCTCACAATAATCCACACAACTAAGACATTTTAAGATGAATTACAATGATTTTATTGATTATTTCCTTGAATGTTTACAAGATAAAATAGAAAGGAGCTAAAGAAATTACAATCACCTCAAACTTTTTCTCCCCTAATGACTTGTCTAACACTCTGAAAAAGAATCCCCCTCACAACAGACTTATTCGACTCTTTATATAGGGTAGTATACAATGGATGACAGCTAAGCTGTCCTTTATTTTCGGGAATGACTTGCGAAATATCGCAAGTGTACAAGTATACAATCTCGCAACTCTCCTAAACTTCGCTAGATCTTCACACTTTTCTCATGTTTTGGCTCTCGTCATTCATTGCGTCATTTATATTACTCTTCTGCGACTCCCTCGAAATGTTGTTGTTTATTGATCCCGCGAAGTGTTGATATTGCGATATTCTGATCCTACAAAAGGTTGGTTTAAATATAAACTGCACAGGGAAGGACGACAGTTACGATATTGTCTCGGCCCCTCGGGTTCGTACATGATGGTAGGAGCTTAAAGATGTTTATTTCCTACGTCTTACTGCAAGTGCACAGGCCTATTGGAGGCGTGGCAAGCACAGGTCGATCCCACAGAGAATTGGGTGTGCTTAAGTGATCAAAGGGCTTTACTTAACTGAAATCTAGCAAATGATAGAAATAATTGGTGTTTGGTGTCGAAACGACAAGTTTGAGTAGTTGTGACTGTTGTGACACTAAGCTAAGGTCTTAATGAGAAGAAAATATGTTATAACTGTGAATTGAGAGTACTAAGGTGACTGAATTCACCTCCTAATCCTATACTAAGATAACACACATCAAATTATAATCTTATAACTCCCCTTGGAAGTTTCAAGTGGAAAATTAGACCAATTGAATTCACAAATCATCCCCTAGTATTGGTTGTCTTCTTACAGTACAACCAATCACAGGAGATTTGCTCAACAATTGGTTAATGAACCTTATGCAATACAAAAAATTAGATTAAAACTCAGATGTGAACTAACTTCATATATTCAATAGGGGTTTCATCAACACCCTAGCTAAGTATTTTAGCACATGTTCAACATAAACACAGACTTAATATTCAAATTGTAAAACTAAACTAAGAACCCTAAAATTGACTACTTTTCTCTTTCATCTAAAACATGAATTTATACTCTCAAAACAATACCAACTAACAACTACACTGACCCAAACCTGACTTCTCCCTTTGCTTCGCCTCTGAATCGCCCATGTGGGGTGGTTGGTGAAAACCCTAGCTTCAATCATCTCAACCCTAGCTTCTGGGGTATGAGAAGCTATGGATGGAGATAAGTGATGCAAGGGTGGCGGAGAAAGAGCTAGAGGAGTTGTTGGTGAAGGCGACATGAGATGGAGGTGGGAATGATGGCAGTTCAGCCATGAGTATGGGTGAAGGAAGAAGGGGGGTATGGGTTTTCTCTGAGAAATCGTGGGAGAAGAAAGAGAAAGATGGGAGTGAAAATGGATTTGCTCGAGTGGTATAGGTGTAGGGTGTTTTGTTGTGAAGCGGGTGCAGCGAGGAGACGATGCGAAGGGTGGAGCGAGCGTTGGATTTGGTTGGGGAAGATCTGAACGGTTGAGGAAGTATTGGGTTGTTTTGGTGTTGAGTGGAAGTATCGAGAAATGATGTGTGGGAGGCAGCGAGCGTTGGATGCAGCAAGACGAGATCTCAACGACTCGGGGTGAGCGGGTTCGGATCCGGGTCATGGGTAGCTCTAGCCCAAGTCTTCCTTGTTGGGTTGCAAGCTGATTCTTGGGGCTTTGGCTCTCTGCTCCATAGATGCTTGTCTCCAATTATCTGCTCCTTTGGCTCCTCGATTCTCCGAGCTTTATTTATTACCTAAAAACACAAAATTAATCGGTACAAATATTTATTCTTGAAAACAAAGAAAATACGAATGCGGGATAATATCGATTTACAACACAAAAGATGAGTTAAATGCCAATAAATAGATGTATAAATATGCAATATTTGGCACTCATCAAATACCCCCAAACCTGAATTTTACTTGTCCTCAAGTGAACCAGAAATTAAGAAATCCTAACTATACCCCTGTCGCAGTCTCTCGAATGCATTTAGCGTATGCACTAAGCCTTTAAACCCCTAGGTGTCCCTAGTGGACGAGTTTTAGTCTCGTGAGGGTTTACAGAGGTGTACCCACAAAACCTTCTCCAACTTCAGAGTGTAAAAGAGTCTCAAGCATCCAAGGAGCTATGAGGACATAGAGTTTCAGCATACTAGTAACAAGAAGTTAGAACTACTAAAGAACGCATTCTCATCCTTAAGTCTTTGAGCGAGAAGTAACCATACCATATGAAAGAATTCGGATTCGATTGTGATCATAAGCCTCGACTTCTTGCCTCACTATTAGGGTTTTATGATAATTGCACTCAAAAAGATCGCTTTTTAGTCTCTCATGTGTGCAGGCGGGAATAAAGAGAGAAATCCCGCACACGTTGTAGGTAAGAAGGATAACCTTAGAAATAAAACGGAGACTCCACAAAAGTGTGGACAAAAAGAATCTTTTTCTGATGATCTCTAAGAAAGGAAATCAACCATTAGCAAGGGGTGGGAGTACTCACTTACCTTTTCACCTGATCGGCAATTAATATCACTCTCTCATAGGAACCATAGAAACGTCTTCAATCATCGGTCTTCAATTGTTGATGACGAACTTCTAAACTTCACAAAAACTTGACAATTTTTAACTTTTCTACTCAATTTCCTTGTTACTTGGAATTTTTCTTCTTGAACTCTTCTTTACCATGGTGGTATCAAAACTAAGAAAATAAACTACAATATTTTTATTTTTTTGAATATTTTTTTTTTTTTGAATATTTTTTTTTTTTGAATTTTTTTTTTTTTTTTGAATTTTTTTTTTTTTTTTAACTTCACTATATACATTAATTGAAAATAAAAACAATAAAACTACTAACTCCATGGATGAAGGACTATATCACACAATTTCCATAACTTGTACTTTGTCTTGATTTCACAAATTTCATTAATTCTCATCTTCTTTTTCTTTTTTTTGTTGCTCGTAACCTTGGACTATATCAACTTTTCTTGAATATTCGATGTTGCTCCGCTTGCCGATGATGATGTGTTTCTATGGATCTGTTGATTGAGAGAGAGTGATGCTAACTGCAAATCGATATTTAGAAGGAGTTTTCATCTTTAGACGTCACCCTCATGATTGACGGAATTAGCACTCAAGAGATCAAAATAGTCTTTGAAAGTGGTGCGAAGTTGGGTAGCTCACCATTCCTACCCGGAATTGACGTACGGTGACACACACTCTAAAAGCTTTTCTAGAAAGTCACAAAGAGTGAAGGTCGGTACCTCGCTTGATGTAAAATGGGTAGTCTCCACTATGGTTGATCACAATTCTACTACCGAATATCTAAACAAAGACACCTAATTCGCCCTCCGGTATGGTTAAATCCAACTTTAACGCTCTAATCAACTAAGGAACCCGATTGCGTTCTCCAGTACTTCCAAGTTCTTGTTATTTCGGTCAGACTCTCTATGTGAACATAGCTAGAAGCATGCTAGTGACTCTAACATCTCTAAAAGTTGGAGGTTTTTATGGAATTTTTTTTTTTTGAGTTTTTCGATTTTTTTTTTTTTTTTTTTTTTTTATATGAAGTAAAACAAAAAGACTAAAAACTCTATATGCAAATCACACCCCCAAACCTAGATCAAACATTGTCCTCAATGTGTCAACAGATACAAAGAATTTAAACAGTCACATACCAAGAGAACTATGTTGAGTAGAGAAAAGGGAAGAGATTACCGGATGCAAGAGGGTGTTGCTAAACCATAGAAAGATGAATGATTTGAAAGCAAACAATCAAGAGCGCAAGACAAAAAGTTTGGTTAGCACACATCAAAAATTATGCAAAAAGAAAAAGAAAAGGGAAAGAGAATGGATTGTTAGTCCATAAGTATGTACACAAGTGAACTAGATCAGTCCACATAGATGGGGTCTTCCAAGTCGACGGTCTCAACTTCGGTGGAAGATGCTCGAAATGGTTTGAGTCTCTTACCATTGACTTTGAAGATGTTCTTGTTCGCCTGGGTTTTCAACTTCTACTGACTCCATGGGGAAAAACGGTGACGTACTACGTATGGTCCCGACCATCGAGAACGTAGCTTTCACGGAAACAAATGCAATCTAGTGTTGTACAATAAAACTTTTCGACACGGGGTGAAAGACTTGCGCAGAATGCGCTTGTCGTGAAACACTTTCATCCTATGTTTGTACGTTTTGGCACTATCATAAGCATCGTTTCTCAATTCTTCTAACTCATTGAGTTGAAGTTTTCTATGGGTACCTGACTTTATCAAGATCACAATTGACTTTTTCACAGCCCAAGATGCACGGTGTTCTAACTCAACTCAGTAAATGACATGCTTTACCGTACACTAGTCTGTAAGGAGACATCCCGATGGGAGTCTTGTAGGCAGTTCTATAGGCCCATAAAGCATCGTTTAGGCGCAAAGACCAATCTTTCCTAGAAGGATTGACGGTCTTCTCAAGGATATGCTTAATTTCCCTATTAGAAACTTCTACTTGGCCCTTTGGTTTGAGGGTGGTAAGGTGTTGCGACCTTATGAGTGATTCCATACTTGCGACACGGGTGATTCAAAGGGTCTATTGCAGAAATGACTACCTCCATCACCGATTATTGCCCTAGGGGTTCCAAAACGGGAGAAAATGTTCTCCTTAAGAAAAGAAAGAACAACTTTATGGTCGTTGGTTTTGGATGCAATGGCCTCTACCCACTTAGAGACATAATCAACAGCAACAAGAATGTATAACTTACCTTCGAGTTAGGAAATGGTCCCATGAAATCAATACCCCAAACATCAAACAAACTCAACAATCAAAATGGGTTGTAAGGGCATCATGTTTCTCTTAGAGATACTTCCTAATTTCGACATCGGTCACAAGCAACACAAAAAGCATGGCAATCCTTAAACAATGTTGGCCAATAGAAACCGCTTTGCAAGATCTTTGCAGCAGTTTTCTTGGCACTAAAGTGGCCTCCACATGCATGGTCATGACAGAAAGAGATGACGTCCCTTTGTTCTAGAATTGGGGACACATCTCCTAATGATTTGGTCTTGGCAAGTACTTAAACAAATATGGGTCATCCCAAAGGAAATGTTTAACTTCAGCCAAGAATTTAGCACGGTCTTGTTTAGACCAATGCAAGGGCATTCTACCTGTAGCAAGGTAGTTCACAATATCAGCAAACCAAGGCATCTCAGACACAAGCATCAATTGCTCATCAGGGAATGATTCCCTAATTAACACAGATTCATCAGCAGATTCTACATTCAACCTAGACAAGTGATCAGCAACAACATTCTCTGACCCTTTCTTATCTCGAATTTCGAGGTCAAACTCTTGTAACAAGAGTATCCACCGAATTAGACGAGCCTTAGCATCTTTCTTAGACAAAAGATATCTCAATGCAGCATGATCAGAATAAATGATGACCTTAGACCCTATCAAATAAGATCTAAACTTGTCTAATGCAAACACAACAGCTAGCAACTCTTTCTCAGTTATGGAATAATTAAGTTGAGCATCATTAAGTGTTTTACTAGCATAGTAGATCACATAAGGGAGTTTGTCTACTCGTTGGCCTAAAACAGCTCCTACAGCATAGTCAGACGCATCACACATAATCTCAAATGGTAATGACCAATCAGGGGGCCTGACTATAGGGGAAGATGTAAGGAGAGCCTTGATTG
The DNA here is from genome assembly GCA_023531295.1 of Papaver armeniacum. Lineage (NCBI taxonomy): Eukaryota > Viridiplantae > Streptophyta > Magnoliopsida > Ranunculales > Papaveraceae > Papaver > Papaver armeniacum. The sequence goes on from JAJJWW010011852.1 coordinate 166,051, forward strand.
CTCCCATGCTTCCTTACAAGCATCATCAAAGACAAATGCAACATCTTTTGCAAGAAGATTGCACAAAGGTCGTGAAATTTTACTAAAGTCTTTGATGAATCGGCGGTAAAAACCCGCATGGCCTAGAAATGATCGATGTCCCTCATGAACGAGGTTGAGGCAAGTGTTGAATGAGATCTACCTTGGCTTTGTCTACTTCTATGCCTTTTTCCGAGATAATATGCCCTAGAACAATGCCTGAATTAACCATGAAATGGCATTTTTTCCCAATTCAAGACCAAACTCTTCTCCTTACACCTAATTAGCACACATGTGAGGTGGTGCAAACACTCATCAAATGAAGACCCAAACACAGAAAAATCATCCATAAAAATCTCAAGAAACTTATCTACCATGTCGGAAAAAATGCTCATCATGCAACGTTGAAAAGTAGCGGGTGCATTGCACAACCCGAAAGGCATACGACGGTAATCAAATGTTCCATAAGGACATGTAAACGTGGTCTTTTGTTGGTCTTCGGGTGCTATGTGAATTTGGTTGTAGCTTGAGAATAGCCATCTAAGAAGCAAGAGTGACTATGTTTTGCTAACCTTTCCAGCATTTGGTCAATGAAGGGAAGGGGAAAATGGTCTTTCTTGGTGACTGTGTTCAGTTTTCTATAATCAATACAAACTCGCCACCCTGTGGTCACACGGGTGGGGACAAGTTCATTCATCTCATTTTGAACTACAGTGATGCCAGACTTCTTGGGTACTACCTGAATGGGACCGACCCACCGGCTATCGTGGACTGGGTAAATGATACCCGCATCAAGCGGCCAGAATCTCACCTTTGACAACATCTCTCATGTTGGGGTTTAGTCTCCTTTGCATTTCCCTTGATGGTTTGGTGTTCTCCTCAAGGTTTATGTGATGCATGCAAATTGTGGGACTTATACCCTTAAGGTCGGAGATGGTCCAACCTAAGGCTCCTTTATGTTCTTGAAGTACTTCTAAGAGTCTACTTTCTGTTCCGTGTCTAAACATGATGCAATAATCACGGGTAAAGTGTCGAAGGACCTAAGAAAGCATACTTCAAGGTATCGTAATGGTTTCAAATCAATCTTAGGTGGTGTATCAAGAAGTGGGGCAGATTTGGTATCAGAGAGTGGAAGGGGTTCCACTGCATTCTGCCATTTAGCAATATCCATATGTGGGACAGATTCAAGCAAAGAGTGAATTTCACCAATGTACTTAGACTCGAAGAGATCTAAGTCAAAGTTATCTAAACATGCTTGCAAAGGGTCCACCGACAAAATGTCGGGCAAAGAGTCTTGGATCAGACTCTCGATCATGTTAATCTCATGCAAATCAGTATCATCACAATCAATGGGTTGTTGACTAGTGTTAAAAACATTCAGCTCTACGGTCATGTTACCAAAGGACAATTTCAACACACCATTACGACAGTTGATGATGGCATTGGACGTCGCCAGGAAAGGACGTCCTAAAATTATAGGAATGTGATTACTTGGGTTTTGCACGGGTTGAGTGTCTAAGACTATGAAGTCTACAGGAAAGAAAAATTTGTCAACCTTGATTAACACATCTTCGACAATACCACGGGGGATTCTCACGGATCTGTCCGCTAACTGTAGCATAACAGGTGTGGGCTTCAGCTCCCCAAGGCCCAATTGCACATACACAGAGTATGGCAATAGATTCACACTGGCTCCTAGGTCTAGTAACGCCTTTTCGACCGTATGGTCGCCTATGTTGCATGTAATCGTTGGACTACCTGGGTCTCTAAACTTAGTTGGAATCTTGTTTTGGATTATGGAGCTCACTTGCTCAGTGAGGAAGGCACGCTTATGCACATGAAGCTTACGCTTTTGTGTGCACAAGTCCTTCAAAAACTTAGCATAGGTGGGTATTTGTCTAATTGCTTCGAGAAATGGAATGTTTATGTTAACTCTCTTGAACATTTCCAAAATCTCATTGTATTGTTACCCCCCTTCTGTTGCACCAACCTTTGTGGGAATGGAGCAACAGGTACATGACTTGGCAAAGAAACATCAACATCAGTAGGACTCTTGGTCTTATCAACAGGCTCAGATTCTTTTCTCAAGGTGGATGTTTTTTGTGGTGTTGTGTGTACCGGTGAGTCCGATGGAGACTCGCTTGACGGTGGTACACCTACATGGTTTTCAACAATTCTACCACTACGGAGAGTGGTGATAGCATTTGCTCGACTATGTGAAGTTTCATTGCAGGTAGAGGAGCACGCTTGAAACACATTCTTTGGATTTTGTTGGGGTTGACTAGGAAATTTGCCTTTCTCTCTCTCATTCAATGCATCACAGATTTGACCCATTTTAAGTTCTAGACTTGTGAAACGTTGGTCGGTGGTTTTCCTAAGTTCTGTAAGATTTTGGGTTAACAGACCGACACAGTCTTCAAAGCTAGTCTTTTTTTCTCTGCTGGTACCGAGTGGGTGGTTGTACTTGGGGTTTCTAGGATATGAGTATCCTTGGTTATTATTTGTTGGTCCCCTTGTACTTGGCCCCTTGGACCAAGAGAAGTTAGGGTGATTCCTCCACCCCGGGTTATAGGTTTGAGAATACGGGTTGTTCTCTTGCCTATGGTATAACGCATTGGCTTGCTCGGTTTTGGACTCTTGAAATGCATGTAAATCGGACAGGTTGTCCACTAAGTGGTCGAACTATGGAATGCGGCACAAGTGGCCATATCAATTTGGTCACGGAGAGTAGGGGCATTAGATTTTACATTCTTTTCCAACTCAAGCACTTCTATTCTCAGGGCCAAAGATGCCATTTTTGCATTTCCCTCAAAGTCGACTCGATTCTATGAACATTTTGTGCAAGGGGTAGTCCTTCTCGGTTCACGGATGGATTCCCACTGTTGAGTCTTTTCAGCGACTTCGATTAAGAAAGTCCAAGCGTCATCAGCACTCTTGTCAATAAATGCACCATTGCACATTGACTCGACTGTGGTACGGGTTCTAACATCTAGACCCTCATACAAGATTTGGACGAGTCTCCATTTTTCAAAACCATGGTGGGGACATTGGAGTAATAATTCATTGAATCTCTCCAAGTATTTTGCTAGAGTTTCGTCTTCTAATTGCACAAAACCATTTAGACTTTGGCGAATTGTCGCCGTCTTATGGTTTGGGAAAAACTTTTTGAAAAACTCTTTTGTGAGGTCATCCCAGGTTCTAATGGACTGTGGTTGTAGGGCATGAAGCCAAGACTTGGCTTTGTCTTTCGAGAGAAAAGGAAACAATCTCAATTTGAGGGACTCTCTCGGCATTTGGTTAAAACGCAGAGTCCCACAAATATCCTCAAAGTCTCTCACGTGATGGTAGGGGTTCTCGCATTGACCCCTCTAAACACGGGTATCATATGAATGGTGCTTGCTTTGGTTCAAACCGACAAGCATCGTTGGCAGAATGATGCAAGAGGGCTGGCTTGCCCTAGTTGGGTACATGTAGTCCTTGAGACTACGGGGTGGGTTTGGTTCATCACCCATGGTCTCTGTTTGAGATAGGTCTGCAGGCTTGGGTTTCGGTTGAAGAACGGGTATGCTAACGATTTCGTCCGGGCGGATTCTAACTAGTCGATTTGTTTGGTCTCTAAAAGACACAATCATAGCCTAGCTAGCGCATCTAGCATGTTAACACACAATCAATTTCAACACAGAAAAGCAAAGGAACAAAAATGACCCACTGAAACAAGACTTAAGTCCAAAAGATTGGTTATTGATGTTGTAGAGCCCAACAGTGTGGGTTCTAGCCTAGATGATCCGGGGCTCGAGATGGTTGCACGACCCGCAGGGTAAAATTGTGTAGCCCAGGTTGTTTGCAAAGCCTAGTTGGGTGTGGGCTTTTGCTTTGTGCACAACCCAACAAAGTTAGTCGAAGTGGGTTGAAGGTTCGGTGGTAAAGGCAGGCCTAGTTTTGGTCTCGAGACTTAGTGAAACCGGTTCTAGCCTGATTGCTTTGGCACAAGGTTTCGTTGGTGCGAGTTTGGCAAACTCACACGGGTGTGTGCACAGACCTAGCAAGGCACAAAAGTTGCAAATGAGCGCAACACAATTTCACAAAATGATACTGACCTAGAAGTGGAGGCTGGTCTATGCTCAGCACAAAATTGCAGAGCGACTTATGCCTGAGAATTGTGTGCAGAGACTCTCAAGAATGTCACAAAGACAGACGGGTGATGTGCTTTGGTCTCAACACTGACACTAGATTGCACACGACAAAAGGAAAACCAGATGGTCCGAGCAGCTTATGCCGTAGTAGAGCAATTTCACGAGAACAAGAGACATAGCACAGCTTGGATTGGCAGGTGCACTAGCAAGACAAAAATTTTGTGAATGGTGCACAGGGTTGAGGTTGTGCTCACTCAATGGTGAAGCATGTGCAGGGTTTGTGACTTTGAAAAACAGACTAACTGCTACCTCTACTTCTGCTACTCAACACTCAATCACAAAATACAAGATCACACACAGATTGTAGCAATTGAAGCTATCACAGATAATGTCAACTGGGTCAGTTTACCTCAGTTGTTAGAGATCAAATACACAGGAATGTACAGATATCAGCAGGCTATAAAAAATTCACAGCATGCACAGGTTAATCATTCACAGATTATAGTTGCCACAAATGTTGCATAGCTATTCAAAATATCATATGTTCACAGATGCAAAAGAACATGCTCAGAATGCAAAGAAAAATGAGGTTGTCAACTGGCTCAGTTGAGTTTGTGGCATCAACTCACTCAGATACCAAAAGTTTGAGTTGATGTCAAACTCTGAGCTCAGGGGTTATCCAATTTATGGTTCAAAGTTCAAACTCACAGCTACAGGGGCTGTTTATGCACCACAGAATACAGGCTTACAAATGCTCAGATGCACGGGGATTGGCTAATGGTTGACAGAGTCAAGGGGCTAGCAAGGAATTACAGCTCATGCACAGTTGGCTAGGTCTGATGGTTTGCAGGTCAGCTCAGGGTTGATAACAATTTGGCAGATGAGAACTAACACAAGGTCTCAAGTAAGGTTTCAACCAACTAGGTTATCCAAGATGTGGCTTACAGCTTGAAGCTTCAGGGGCTAGCAAGGTGGCAGATGGATCAACAGATCTGTGGGTTCAAGCCACTGCAGCTACAGGGGCTTGCAGCTAAGCACAGATGCACAAGAAAATGCTCAGGAAATACAAGGTTCAGCAAGGTTCAGGCACAAGGTGAATAAATCAGTATATCATATTCTTCATTCATTCATTCAAGGTTAGAGATACATTACCACCAGTGCAATACTGGGTTTAGGCAAATCCACCAGCTCTGCTCCTTGGGTTATGTCTCAGCTTGCTCCAAAAGTACCTGTTACTCAACAATCAATTTCAGTTCCCAGAGTTACACAGTTAAAGCAAAAGAGCAAGAATATTATGGCAGAGCTCAGAGCTATGCCTGAGCTAAAGATTGAGTCACAGTGTGGAATAGATTGGTGCACTGGTATGCACAAAATGCAAAATTTATACACAGATGCTACACTATAATGTTGTATGCAATTGTAATTGAAGATATGCAACAAAAGATGCAAGGAAAGAAACTACAACTAAGCTATACTATGCCGCTTTCCACAGAAGCTTAACTACGGATGCACAGATCGGATGCAAGCTGCAGAAGAGTTACAGGGATGCAAGTGAGATGTTTCAACTAAGTTACAATACCAGGCAGAGCTAAGTTATACTAGCATAGCTGGTAACAGGGGAGGTTTTAACACATATATACAAAGTACAATGAAACCAGTGAAGTAAAGGAATAAAAATCAAACAGCACACTACCAGTTCCCCGGCAGCGGCGCCAAAAACTTGGTAGGAGCTTAAAGATGTTTATTCCTACGTCTTACTGCAAGTGCACAGGCCTATTGGAGGCGTGGCAAGCACAGGTCGATCCACGAGAGAATTGGGTGTGCTTAAGTGATCAAAGGGCTTTACTTTACTGAAATCTAGCAAATGATAGAAATAATTGGTGTTTAGTGTCGAAACGACAAGTTTGAGTAGTTGTGACTGTTGTGACACTAAGCTAAGGTCTTAATGAGAAGAAAATATGTTATAACTGTGAATTGAGAGTACTAAGGTGACTGAATTCACCTCCTAATCCTATACTAAGGTAACACACATCAAATTATAATCTTATAACTCCCCTTGGAAGTTTCAAGTGGAAAATTAGACCAATTGAATTCACAAATCATCCCCTAGTATTGGTTGTCTTCTTACAGTACAACCAATCACAGGAGATTTGCTCAACAATTGGTTAATGAACCTTATGCAATACAAACAATTAGATTAAAACTCAGATGTGAACTAACTTCATATATTCAATAGGGGTTTCATCAACACCCTAGCTAAGTATTTTAGCACATGTTCAACATAAACACAGACTTAATATTCAAATTGTAAAACTAAACTAAGAACCCTAAAATTGACTACTTTTCTCTTTCATCTAAAACATGAATTTATACTCTCAAAACAATACCAACTAACAACTACACTGACCCAAACCTGACTTCTCCCTTTGCTTCGCCTCTGAATCGCCCATGTGGGGTGGTTGGTGAAAACCCTAGCTTCAATCATCTCAACCCTAGCTTCTGGGGTATGAGAAGCTATGGATGGAGATAAGTGATGCAAGGGTGGCGGAGAAAGAGCTAGAGGAGTTGTTGGTGAAGGCGACATGAGATGGAGGTGGGAATGATGGCAGTTCGAGTCATGAGTATGGGTGAAGGAAGAAGGGGGTATGGATTTTCTACGAGAAATCGGGAGAAGAAAGAGAAAGATGGGAGTGAAAATGGATTTGCTCGAGTGGTATAGGTGTAGGGTGTTTTGTTGTGAAGCGGGTGCACGAGGAGACGATGCGAAGGGTGGAGCGAGCGTTGGATTTGGTCGGGAAGATCCGAACGGTTGAGGAAGTATTGGGTTGTTTTGGTGTTGAGTGGAAGTATCGAGAAATGATGTGTGGGAGGCGTGAGCGTTGGATGCAAAGCAAGACGAGATCTCAACGGCTCGGGGTGAGCGGGTTCGGATCCGGGTCATGTGTAGCTCTAGCCCAACTCTTCCTTGTTGGGTTGCAGGCGATTCAGCAGCGCGGGCTTTGGCTCTCTGCTCCATAGATGCTTGTCTCCAATTATCCGCTCCTTTGGCTCCTCGAGATTCTCCGAGCTTTATTTATTACCTAAAAACACAAAATTAATCAGTACAAATATTTATTCTTGAAAACAAAGAAAATACAGAATCTGGGATAATATCTGATTTCTGAACACAAAAGATGAGTTAAATGCCAATAAATAGATGTATAAATATGCAATATTTGGCACTCATCACATGACATAGGAGTTGTGGCCCGAGTCGACCTCAACGGTTCATCCCCCGTCTGGAACAGGAGATAAGAATTCTAAACACCCGTGAATCCCCTTTCAGCGGGTTTACTGGATGATTTTGTATGCATATATGTTGAGGACCTGAAATCGGATTTAATTTTCTAGTAAAGCGCAAGGCCTGGCCATATCAAGATAAGGACTCGGATTTAATCACCGTTTCCGTCTTGCCCGCCTTAGGAACACGTAACCTACGCGAACCTAAGCCTTAAATTTTGGACTAGAACGAGACCGATAGGGTAACGAGCTTAATAGGAAAGTCATTCGAAAAAATATTGGTTAGTCTTTTAAGCATACTTCGAAGTTCATGATGGTTTCTGTGAGTTAAATGCGTGACTGCGCCGCCTTGTAATGCGGTGAGGCCTTGGGTATCAAAGATCCACGTAGCTTCCCTCGCCTCTATTCAACTTACTTTGACTCGGATTGATTCCAGAGGGGTTTGCTTAAATTGTAACGAATTCCATTTCGAAGGATTAGAAGCTGGTCTAGAAACAATCTAAGTGGAGCCATCATGCTTTTTGTTTGCTAGAAATTAGTAGGTTTGTTGTGGTCGAGTTAGCCTTGTTTGTGCTTGTGTAGAATTCCCTTGCAGTTAGGATGTCAAACTGGTATTATAATAGCCATCACAATGAATATGAATACCCAACTGAACAATATGGACATCACTATTTTTATGACCATAGTGTGAATAGTGGTTGGGAGCATCCACCTTTTCAAGGTTATGGTTCATATCATGGTGAGCCCAATTACTATTCGCATACTCACCAGTCATATGAGAAAAACAATCCCTCTATTTCTCTAGAAGAGGCTTTCAAGAGTCATTCCTTATTTGTGAAGGAAACCTTAAATATTCCAGATGAATCCCCAGAGCAGTCAACTAGGATGTCTTTAGAAGAGACTCTTAAGCAATTTACTGAAAGTACAAATAGGATTGTCGAAAAACTTGCTCGAAATAATCTTAATTTCTAATACAGTGTTTCCAATAATACCCATGAAAATGAGGATATTTATTTGCATAATCAAGATGACGAGGTTAGAAATGGTAACACTACTTGTTTAGATGAGGTTCAACCATTTTCATGTTATGATTATGATGAGGATAGTTTTGATGAAGAATTTAAAATATGTAGGCATAGTGATCAGGAATTTGTTACTCCGATTGAACTTTATAATGATAGTACTATTTCTGGTTCAAATCCCAATAATTTTAACGATTATTCACCTATTCGAAAGGACGAGGATTTGACTAGAGATGCCACCGTTTTAGACAATGTAGTTCATGATCCTTTAACCTGCAATATGTTGGATAATCCATTATTTGATGTGCCTATAAGTGAATCGGAGGAAGTAACTATGATTAACACCTTAGTTAACGAGCCTTTACTAGAAACTTTCGCTGATAATCCTTTATATGATTGTGATGATGGTTTATAGGAAAGAGTTTACCCTAAGAATACTGTTTTAGAGTCTAGTGATTTAGAAACACTAGTCTTAGAAGACGATAAACTCATAGAGATGAGTAAGGATGCATTACCTGATAATAACTTAGAAGAATCAATTGACCATTTACAGGATTCTGATGTTCTAGAAATTAGGAAATTGTGACTAGTCTATCTAGAGACACTGAAAACTCTAAGTTTGGGGGTGATTATCACTCTCCTAGTGCCTTACCTTTAACTCTCGAAAGTCCCCTCACTTAGGACCGGACATCCGTGCCTCAACCATTTTACAAGATTATCTTCATACACTTTTTCCTGAACCTAGTTGTGTCCATAAAGAAGTTCGGTTGTTAGAAACCCATCCTCCGGTTGATGTGGTTAACCAGGCTATGATACCACGATTGACTTTGTTTTCCCACCAAAAACATTCCTTCCAATTGTGGGAACGTACAAGTTTCAGATGTGTCAATTATTAATTTTTGAGACTAAACCTAATTACTTTAGGATATTAGGGTCGACACATTTTCTTAAGAATGACCATCACTTTGTGGTCAACCGTGTGAGTCAAATATGATTGACTTAGAGGATCCCAGGTTATTCAAAGTTATTTTTATGTGCTTCTAAGTTCTTAGTTGAGTATTTCCAGACTCTAGAACCCGATCTTCAGGATCCTTCCTTTGAGGAAATCCAGCCAATGAAAACTTCTTATCTAGACCCTTTTATAGAGCCTGAACCCGAACCATAACTAGATGTGGTTGTCTTAAACAAAAAAATAGATAAGGGTGTGTTGGATATCTTCCTGGTCTGTTGCAGTCTCCTCTTCTTGTGGTTAGATTTTTTTGATCCAGATGACCCGCAGTTATTCCGGCTATTGCTATATGATTCTTCGAGGTGACTAATCCTTTCCAATGTCTGGCTGAAGACTTTAAACTTAGCACTTCTTGGGAGGTAACCCATGCTCTTGCAACACGGTAATATTTTTCCTTAACTCTTTTCTTCAAGTGGTAACAGTTTCTCATTGTTCATGCTTTTAATTTCATCTTTAGAACATTGAGGACAATGTTAGATTTAAGTTTGGGGGTATGGGAGAAAATTTTTAGTTGCAATAAATAAACTCCAGAGACTAGAAATTTATGCTTATTAAGTTGGCACTAACTAATCTAAGTGGATGGGAACATCTTGGTTATAGGAGTTGAGGAACCAATCTGATTAGATGGAAACATCTAGAAGAGTCTATTCATAAAAGCACAGAGCTCAGGTGTTAGAAACGAAAACATGGTAGTTTCGCCATATCCTCGTGATGGAAACATCGAAAGAATCCTGATCACGCTACAAAAAAAAAAAAATGAGACCATACCACCAGACCAACCGGAATAAATACAATAAAGTCGACCACTGGTACCCTTGTATATGCCAGCTGAGTTGACCTAGAGTTAGGATTATCGACCACTGTGGTTCCATTGTATATGCGGTGTGTTGATATTAGTCCGCATCAAGATCTCGGTCCATTAGGATAGGTTCACCTTAGTCAACATCATCCATGTTTTCTCTACATCCATCTTCTTAATCTATCCATGTGATTGGTTGACTCCAGGTTTATGATGTCGAGTAAACTATCCGAGTAGAGCTCTGTCACTTTATATGAATTTTAGTATGCTTGAGTGCAAACTCGTGTACATCAATTGGAATTTCGCATCAGGGTACTTCCTCCTATAGTCAATGATTGTATGCCAACCAAGGATATTCTTTAGTGCCTTCCAAGGTTCTGCGTAGATAGCTAGGGTCCAAGTAAAGGTTTTGTGGGTACACTCGGTAAACCCTCCGGAGAGACAACACTCCGCGCTAGGGCCACCTAGCGGTTTAACGACTTCTTTGCACGTGCTAAGTGTAGTCGTTTTATTTTCTAGAATAAATTTGCTCGAGGACTAGCAAATAATAAGTTTGGGTATTTGATAGACACATTTTTGTGTCTAATTTGATCTCAATACTATATATTGTTGGCACTCGATTTTGTACTTATTATGGTGTTTTATGTGTTTGTAGGCATTTTTGGGAAATAAACATTTTTGGAAAATTCGGCTCGAAAAGTTGATTTTGGCACTCGGAGGACACGTGTTATTCGGACTCCCAATTTTGGATAAGGGGTACCTCATTTGATAAGGGGTACACTAATTACTATTCGCACCCCTACTCTGGATAGGGGCAACCTTTCTTCTTCAGTTCAAATTTTGGTTTTTGGCGGGAAAAGCAACTCTCAACCTGCTGGAATTAGGGTTGGCGATTTGAGCTTGTTGCAGTGAGATTCAATGGCTGATTTTTGTTGGGTCGGCTCAATTCAGCTAATCAGGGATGGTATGAGCTTTGGAATCAACAAAAATTGGCTGGATAAATCCATTCGGAGCAAGGCAGTGGAGTATGATATTCACGGGAGTTTTGTCGTATTTTTGTATTGAATTTTAACGAGATTTGGTCGGGTTTGTTGCATGTATCGGATCGAGGCCACCCTGTTACGACTAGACAAGGATGGTAAGTCTTTTGATTTCGAAAGAAAAGGGATGTGTACGTGGATTTTACAGAACATAGGAAGGAAGATATTCTCGGGATTCTCCGATTTATTTTTGGAGATTTTGTGTGGCCTGAGAGTATTTGTCGTCAGCGGAGGAGTGTAAGAACGGGTTTGGAGTGTGTTGGGTGTTATCAGACGCGTGAGAGGAGAAGAAACGAAGAGTTATTCTCGTGTTGCTACAAAAAAGGGAAACAAAATATCTCCGAAGCAATGAAGGTGATTCTCGAGTTATGGCCGAAATTTTATGGTGCTTATATGTATTTAAAGGATTGTTGTGGTTCAGAGATGGAGATGGAGAGCTTGGGGATAGTTTAGAGCAACAACAGAGTGAGAATCAAGAGTTGCGAGTACAAAAAATACTTTTCTCATTCTTCTTTCCGGGAAGAACACGAAGAACATAAGACGAACAAGAGACATTCGTTCATGCTACATCATAAGGAAAGTATCCTAATTAAGTGAAATATCTTACGACCGCTCGTTTAAATACTTTTGTGGGATCAAGAAGCTCTACGATTACCGTTAGTGGGAAACTAGATAATTGCAGTGTTATTAGTTTGAGATTTGATTTGGTGGACTAACAGTTATTGAAACTTTGATTGCACCTAGTTTGTTTATTCTTGAGAATATTCTCTTCTGATATAAGATTCACTCAGACTAGATCAAAGTATCGACAGGATTCTTAGAACTGTTGTTAGATCTAAATACATCTTGTGATAATCCATTGTTAACAGACTCTGTTCTGTGTGTGATTGTTCACAAGAGATTCAAGTGGTGTTGTGAAAAGAATTACTTCAAACTACTGAGAATAGAGAATGTGTACAAAGAGGCAATTGTTTCGAAAAAGAGCTTGAATCTCAAGCCATATAAATTCTTAGAAAGAACTTAAAACATTTGATAGGAAGGAATTAACTAAGAAAAAAATAATTCCTAAGCGCGTGAAAAGTTCGAATAATTAATCTAAAAAGCATGTAGACAATCTAATACTATAAAAATAATGAGACTAGTATTATTGATAGATCTTAAAAGTCACATAAAAATTTATTGAGTACCTTGATTTATACATAGGGTCAACAATTTATAATCACGTAAATGTTAATAATATTGTTGGGACTTCATAATATTTGTAAGGTAATTAGAATAATAGCGCAGCCATCAATGTTAGTAATAAAAATATTATAATAGTAATTATAGATACCAATTGCAGTAATAATAATTTCCATAAAGTAATGTTAGCATTTATCAATTAGTGTCGTATTGAACTAAACTTAACTAAAATTTTATTAAAGATGGATAACGATAAAAAAAAAATTGATTAAATAGTTATGGAAAATTAACAATGCTTAAGTTTTGTAAATTAAACTAATGAAAAATTAGGAATAGATGTTCCTTCTAAACTAGATAGTTAAACTAGTTCCCATAGGCGTTAGACGTAAAAGGTGAAGATATAATGTATAAAATTAAAAGACTTAAGTTGCTAGTAATATTGTACCGAAATTATCTTTAGGCTAACAAATGATCCAGTAAATCTTTTTATTACAATTAAAAGAAAATAAATTAGTATATTAATAGGATCCTTCTTCGTAAATAGATATAATCATCTTTTGAAAATGGAAAATTAGTATGACAAAATTAAACTGTTAGAATTTAGATTAGTATTATATTGAGCATAACTTAAATTAAAATCTCATTAACAAATATATAGCGACAAAATAATAATTAGGATTAAATAACTATGGAAAATTATTAGTGTTTATCTACGGTTAAGTTTTGCGAAGTTAACTAATAACAAATTAGAATTGTATGTTTTGTATTTAAACCAAATAGTTAATGTAAGATTTTTTTTTATGTAGGATTAAGAACATGAGGTCATATAATGCATAAAATAGAGACTAAACTTGTTAGCAATCGTATACCCAAATTATTTTTAGTCCAATAAATGATTCACTAAATTATACACATGAAATGATATTTATAGTATTTGAATGCTTAGTACAAGTTATACTTAAAGGAGAATAATTTTTCCTATGAATAAGATACTTATTATTAATACCAAAATCTAAAGACTATTAAGACATATTATAACTTTATGCAGACTCAAAATTTAAATCATATTTATCAATGCCAATATTATAAAAGATATAGTATATCTACAGATTCAATAAGAATAAATAAAAATATGTTACATCAATCCTTAGGTGAATGTAAAATTATATTTAGAAGATTAAGGCTTAGTGTACAAACAGAACTATCGACGTAAGAATAATGAGAATAATAACACAGTTGATAAAAGTATTAGAGTAATTAAATTAGTAGGAAATCTATAATAGATAATATTTGGAAAATTTATATATGGTATTACAGTAAAGTTAAAATTATCAAATACTATAAATTGACGTAAAATCGAATTTGGATTACTGATAATGATAAAATAAATAAATAATAATAACATTAGATAACTTTTGATGATTAAATTTCTTAAAATGATGTGAACTATTTATATATTTTATGAAGTTAATTTATCAGAATTACATCAATTACTTTAAAAGTTAAAAACTAAATTAATCTTAATAAATTAATACTTAGTTAATCCCCTGTGCTGAATAGTGAGGTTGGTAATTCTGATGTGTTCAGGTGATACTTGTTATGTAGGTAGGCATTGTCAGGCGCCGCGAACCTAGACAGGGCAACTGCATTCTTGTATCACTAGGCATGGAAGGGAAACTTGCTTCTATTAGTGGACCGATAGATCCCAAATTTTATCTAGAGACTTTATTGTAGAGTATGTTCTCTCGTAATTAGAACCAGTGACTTAATTATTGAAATAGAAACTAGTGATTGAACCTAGAGCCACAAATTTTAGTAGTAGAAAGCCATATAGGTTTGTGCTTTATTTCTTGTTGTTTGCGCTTAGATAAGAGATAAGATTATTCTTTAAGGTGGGGAGTTTTGAAGACCAGAAGGATGGTTTGATTTTCGAGGACGAAAATGTGTAAGGTGGGGAGAATGTAAAGACCCTCAAGCTCGTCAACGCTATTAGACCGGTCAAGAGACGATCAAGTGACGAATTAGCCGATAATAGTTATAGGATCAGAATATCGCGACATCAATACTTCGCGAGATTAATAAATAACGATATCACGGTGGAGTTATAGAGAAGTAAAATAAATGACGCAATGAATGACGACAGCCAGAACATGAGAAGAATGTGAAGACTTAGCGAGATTTAGGAGTGTCGCGAGGATTTGTATAATGTACACTTGCGACTCTTCGCGAGTTGTTCCCGAAAATAAAGGACAGCTTAGCTGTCATCCATTGTATACTACCCTATATAAAGGGTTGAGTCAGTCTGTTGTAGGGAGGGTTCTTTTTGAATTGTGAAGCAAGTCATTAGGAGATAAAAAAATCTAGAGTGATTGTAATTTCTTTAGCTCTGTTCTATCTTCCTTTGTATGCATTTCTAGAAAATAATCAATAAAATTGATAGTTATTCATCTTCAAATGGATTAGTTAAGTAAATTCTATTGAGGGGTGTATTGTGGGATTTCCTGCAACTACATATGCGCTAGAAACAGGGACTGAAAGAGGATTGAAGATAAAAGATTGCAATCAAAATTATTCGAATCAAGAAAATGAGAGTGAAAAATGTTAAATCAGATGAGGGAGAGAAGTTTAAAAAAACAAAGAATATGATGAAAATACGAAGTACAATATAATTACAAAAGCAATGATTAATGAATTTCATGAAAACATCAGAGGAAGAATACATAAACGAGATTTTGAAGGAAAGAAGATTATAGATGGGGAGAAGACATCGTCTTTGAAAGAGTGGGAAAAACAGAAAATAACATTCACAGCAGCGGAGGTACCTAAAGAGGGTTTGAGCCACACATCCCCATTAGTGATCACAATAAATGCATGCAAAAATAGAGAAGGACCAAACAAAGGCGAGCGGAAGAATAGGCAATAAAATGAGAACTTTGGTGGATACGGGGAGTTTGGTGAGCATCATGTTTTACCATACTTACAAAAAATTAGGATATAAAGATGAAGAAATGATTCCCCAGCGTATTATATCCATGGTTTTGGTAAATCTATAACGCAACCTAAAGGAGAGGTAAAATTACTTAATTCTCGCTTGGAGAAATTGAAACACAAGTGACATTGAGTGTAGTGGATATGGAATCGCCATACAACGTATTGCTAGGGAGGCCATGGGTACATGCAATTAAGGCAGTAGCGTCCAACATTTCATCAACGTATCAAGTTTCCTATGCCAACTGGAATTGGTGAAATCAGAGGAGATATTGATAAAGGGAGAATATATCATCAAGATGAAGTAAAGCATTATGAAGAACAAGTGAAGAAGCGAAAAGATCGCACGAAGATGGAAAAAGCAGCTAAAAAGAAGAAGAATTTAAAATTTACATGGTAAGAGCAAAAGAAGGAAAAGGAATACCTAGCACAATTTCGCAGGATAAGGAAATGAAAGGACCAACCCCTATGGGAGAACCGAAAGCTAGCTATATCGCAGCAGAACAAACAAAAGAAGTGAATGTTGGAACTGAAGAAGAACCCAAGATGTTAAAAATTGGGACTAAAATGGAAGTAGATGAAGAAAGAAGAACTATTGATTTGTCATGAGATTATAAAGATATTTTCGCGTGGGATATGGATGAAATGCGGTATAGATCCATCTGTGGCCTGTCATAAATTGGAAATCGACAGAAGTATAAGACCATTCAAACAAAAAATTAGAAAGATCGCAATAGCATATCATCCTCAAATAGAAGAAGAATTGCAGAAAATGTTAGATGCAGGAATCATTAGACAAGCAAAATATCCCGAATGGATAGCAAATATGGTTATAGTCCCAAAGAAGAAAAAAGGGATAAGAATTTGTATAGATTTTACCGATCTAAACAAAGCTTGTCCTAAAGATAGTTTCCCGTTACCAGATATTCCGCAATTGGTTGAAGTTGCGGCAGGAAACGAAAGGATATCATCTCTTGATGGATATAAAGGTTACAATCAAATTCCTCTCGCCGAAGAAGATCAAGAACATACTGCTTTCTTTGCTCCAAGAGGATTATACTGTTATACAAAAATGCCGTTTGGTTTGCGAAATGCCGGAGCAACATACCAAGGAATGGTGGAAAAGGTGTTGGCGAGATGGATACACAAAACATTAGAGGTATATGTAGATGATATGTTAATAAAAAGTAAGAAAGCAAAAGATCACATACAAGATTTGAAAGAAATTTTTGAACAAATGAGACATTTCAACATCAAAGTAAATCCAGAAAAATGCACCTTTGGAGTTGCATCGGGAAAAATTTTAGGTTACATCGTATCAAAAGAGGGAATCCAAGTCGACCCAGAGAAAGTATAAGCGGTTCGCGATATGCCAACACTGCGAAAGAAAAGATGTTCAGAAGTTAAATGGGTTACTAGCTTCGCTAGGAAGGTTTATCTCGCGATCATCTGATAAATGCAAGCACTTTTTCAACATTCTCAAAAAGGGATCAAAGTTTAGATGGACAGACGAGTGTGAAAAAGCCTTACAAGGAATAAAGGAACATTTAATGGATATATCAATTTTAAAAAAAGTAGAACCAGGAGAAGAATTATTAATCTATCTTGCGACGACCTCGCATGCATTAAGTGCAGTATTGCTGCGAGTGGACATGAGGGTAGAGAAACCAATCTATTACATCGGCAAAACTTTCAATGCCGCATGAGAAAGGAATTACTCAAAAATTGAAAAACTAATCTTGGCATTAGTTTACGCAACATTTAAACTTCGCATATACTTTCAAGCGCACATTGTTAAGGTAGTGACAAAAATACCAATCGAGTCAGTAATGAAAAATTCAAAAAGATCGGGAAGAGTAGAAAGATGGAATGCTCAGATAAGTCATTGCAAACTCAAATACGAAATATTATCTTCACCAAAATCACAAGTTGTCGCAGATTTTTTAGCAGAATTCCCTTTGGAAGAGGATGAACCGGTGGAAGAAATGATGGACATAGAAGAAGAACATGGAGATCCAAAGGACTTGTTAACTGAGCCAAATAGATGGGAAATATTAGTAGATGGGTCATCTAATGGAGAAGGTAATGGGGTTGGAATTTTTGTGATATCGCGAGGAAGGCAATAAAATAGCTTTTTCTTTCAGGATTAGAGTTTGCGTCAACCAATAATGAAACGAGAATATAAAGCTATAATACATGCTTTGCGATTCGCAATAGAAATGAAATTGGAAAGTGTGAGGATTACCAGTGATTCGCAATTGGCTATTCGCCAAATAAAAGAGGAATATACTATAAATGAACCATCTTTGCAAAAGTACAAGAAACTTGTTGACGAGTCGTTTGCACGAGATACCAAGAATAAAATGGAGACATATATCAAGAAGAAACAATAGACTCGCAGATGCTTTTGCCTTTATATCAAGTATGATGATAGACCCGACTGCGAGAGATATAAAAATACAAACACTTTTAACACCGTCAATTAATAAAGAAGAAGAACAGGAAACGAATGTAATGCTAATAGAAGATGGAACACAAACACTTTGCGAAGAAGATTGGAGAGCAGAACTTCATGCATACCTGATGAAAGGAGAAACACCAAGGAATAGATTATAGGCACACAAATTAAAAAGCCGTGCAACAAATTATGAATTAAGAGATGGAGTACTATACTGACGATCTTTTAATGGACCTTCATTCAGATGTATAACAAGGAAGGAAGGAGAAACCATATTGAAGATGTTGCATAGCGGGGATGCTGGAAATCATAGTGGTGGAAGATCTTTAGCACATAAAGCAAAAATGCAGGGCTATTACTGGCCGTATATGCATGAGGATGCGAAACAAATATCAAGGCGTTGCGAAGATTGCCAAAGACATGGGAAGAAGATACATGCACCGGGAGCACCATTAAATTCTTCAACAAGTGTGTGGCCTTTTGGAAAATGGGGCTTAGATATTGTGGGGCCATTCCTACCGGGGAACGGGACGGAGAAGATATCTAATTGTCGCTACCGATTATTTCACAAAATGGGCGAGGTGAAAGCGGTACAACACATTCGCGATAAAGATGTTTTTACTTTCATATTTGAGAACATTATATGCAGATTTGGGATTCCAAAACACAGGTTGGTATCGACAATGGGAAACAGATTTGAAGGACAAAATATAGAATTGTTGCTTAATGCATTTCGGATACGATGTGGAAAATCAACTCCTCTATACCCACAAAGCTAATGGCCGAGCTGTGCGATAAATAAAACAATTGCAGACATATTAAAGAAGAAGTTAAAAGGATACAATAAAGGATGGTGCGAACAAGTGCCCAATGCAGTATGGGCTTATAATACAACTAGAAGAGAAGCTACAGGCATGTCACCTTTCTGTTTAACATATGGGGTTGAAGTTGTACTCCCGACAGAAGTTATGATTCCAACAACAAAGAAAGAAGCTTGGGAGAAAAATCTCAGTGCGGGTAACATTTTAATCAAATTAGATGAATTAGAAGAAAAAAGAGAGATAGCACTACAACATATGGAGAATTATCAGCGAAGATTGGCCAGAGAATATAACAAATGTGTCAAGATACGTGAATTTCAACCAGGAGATCTGGTGCTGCGAGAGACACCAATATATCAGCGTGAAAGTGGTGGTAAGTTGGCAAGAAAATGGGATGGACCTTATATCATTAAGGAAATAGTTGGCACAGGGGCATATAAATTAATGGATTCTGAAGGGAAAGATGTAGGACAAAGATTGGATAGACCATGGAATAGGTTGTATCTCAAGCAGTATTACCCATAAAAGATGGAGGAAATGAAATGAATTTGGATGAAATGTTTTTGCGACAGAATGATTGCGAAGTTGAATAAAATAGAGAAAGACTGTGCGAATGTCTCGCAAACAATACATTATCGAAAATGAATGATTGAATGAATTGACAAAATGAATGAGTGAGTGAATGGGACGAACCTTTATGGCGTACACCCTAGTTCGCGAATGATATTTCGCAAGAGACAAATGTAAGACCTAAAGTGCGTCATATAAGGGGGTATCTCTTGACATGGCTCGGGGAAAGGTTACACCGCTCCTGGAACTGGGTCATGGAGATTTGGGGCCCATGAAAGCCTATCCAGGAGAGATACCTTGGATTTCCAACTATATATATAATGTTATACCCGGTTGGACGCCCGAGGGTCTCTTCCAAGGAGTCGGTGTATGCTCAAGGCGCGAGGTACACGGTTGAGCCAAGAGTGCCTGGGGCATTTGAAGTGTCTCGGCCATTCTTGGCAAGTCTTGGTATATCCGCACTCGGCCCGAAGAAAACTCCACTTAGGGTGCGGTCTCGTAACCATAAACCATATAGGTATAAGGGATAAGAGGCTGCGAAAACAAGCGGTTGTTGTTAAGACCGGATGGGAGGAGCTAGTCTTGTATGGCCGATGTACGCCTCCTTGAAGGGGCAACCAGGGAGAAGATAAGGGCGGCACCCTCCATTAGGGAGCTGATAAGTGTCAAAAGACGCAAATGTCATGAGGCTTTATTTTCGCAAGGAAATTCAGGCTTGTCATATTTGTGCAATGATCCTGTAGAGGCAATAATACTAACGCAAGGATAAGGCGAGATCAATGGGTTTTTGCGTGAAAATGTAAAGACGTCCTGCGATTTCGTTGCGAAGACGGCAATGTCATAGGATTTTATATTCGCAAGAATATTTAAACCTGTCATATTGTCGCGAATAAAATATCCTGCAGAGGCAAAAATACTTAACAAATGATAAGACAAGGTCAATGGGTCATTACATGAAAATGTAAAGACGTCCTGCGATTTTGTCGCAACGAGGGGTGGCGAAATAAGACCTTTAATTAGGAAGGCAAAATAAGACCACACAATCAATGATAAGACAAGATCAATAGACTTCTTCATTTGTGAAGATATCCTGCGATCTTGTCGCAATGATAAATTTCAACATAAATAAAGGTAAGCGAACACGCTTGCGAGATAAAAATTGCAACTCTAAAATGAGATAGAAAGAGAAGATAAGGGATTATTCATCAAGGGACTTGGTCTTTTCAATCAAAAAGAGTACTTCAACAGAAATTGAAAAGCATCCCATGAAAAAAGTCATACAGAAAAAGAGACTGGAAGATATAAAAATTGTAGGAGTAGCTTAATTTTCTACATCTACATCGACGTTCTCGGCAACAGGAGATGATAAATGTTCTTCAACAATTTTAGCAGCTTCATCTTCGCCAATTGGAGGATTTTCATCAGAAGATTTTTCATGAAGAATCTTATCGACAATTTCATTGTTCGCGATATCTTCGCAGCTTTCATAATCGTAATCGCTATCAGGAGAATTAGGAACTTCATCATCTTCAACTTCCAAAGGTTCAACAGAGACAGGTTCAAGGGATTTAAGACAGGTTCAAGGGATTTAGAAAGTAAGATCCCATTCACAAAAACTTCAGCTTTGGGATGAAATTGACGAAGAAGTGCCTTCTGTTGATTCCTACTTTGAATATCTTTAAGATGGCTAAGATAATTAAGCCTTCTTGCGGCACGATCTCGAGAATGGGCAAGAGTAGCGACAAGTGTTGCATTTTCCTTACGAATCTTGGCATGGGAGGATTCTGAAGTAGACAGAGAAGCGCGAAGATCTTTCTCAGATTCTGCGAAAATATAGAAAGACAGCAGAGTTAAAAATAAAAAGTAATGTAAGAAATTAGAAATGGAAAATGGCGGATGAGGCAGCCAAATTTTATGACTACCTTCCTTTTGCGAGATAAGATGTTGGGTCAGGGCCAAGCAACTATTCTCCAAATGATCCATGGCATTATCAAAACCATCACCGACAAGACCTTTTAACCGAGAACGCAAGCTTTTTTCATTAGAAATCAGTAAATTATTTTCCTTCGCAAGGGAGGAATGAGATTCTTTTAACTTGGTATATTCAACCTTGAGCTGATTTGTTTTCACACTTAGGGTTATTCTACCCTGAATAAGCTTATCTCTTTCGGTAGTGGTTTCTTTGAGTTTATTTTTCAATGAGCAGATAGATTGTTCTTGCTCATTCAGTGCTTTTCGACAAACATCAAGTTGTTGCGAGGATATTGCCACCTTATCCAACAAAGCTCGCTTCTCTTGGGGCAAATGCTTAACCACTCCCACACATTTAAACTTTACATTGTCCTCAATGTAAATTGAATCGTCCAAAGAAAGTCAATGTGGGAAATCTTATAACAATATGCGACAAGAAAAAGTAAAAAATAAAAAAAATAAAAAAAATAAAAGATAAGAGATAAAAAACCTATGGGTTGCCTCCCATGTAGCGCTTGGTTTAAAGTCGTCAGCCCGACTATATCCTTGCAAGATTCATTCCCCATAAACCAACAATCTGAAGAGTTGGGGATCCTTCCATAGAACCTGTTTTGCAAACACTAGCTTCACACAAATATTAGTAATATAAAGAAAAAGTGAAGCTATGAACCGATAAAAGCTTCCCACACACTTGGAAGTGTATAAAGAATATAGAAGTCGGGTACTTCCACGGTTTCTTGTTCCAAAACCTGCATAGTATGAGAATCAAGTTTCTCTAATGGAGGAAAACGAGAAACAAAGTCATTCAACAATATTCTCGAAGCACATACATTCAAACCAATAAGAGGTAAAGGAGAAGAAATAATAGGCAACGGGTTAGACAAACCTTGCACAATCTCTTGTATCACGGAATCCTCTTCATCCTTGAAAAACTCAAGTGAAGTATTCACCTCTTTTATATCATGGTCCTCTATCAAACCTTGCAACCATTCTTCGTCCGTTCTAGCCTTAACCAAAGTTTCGACTGTAGGAGCAGAATATCGCGACATCAATATTTTGAGAGAGTAATAAACAACTACGTTGCGAAGGCGTCGCAGGGAAGTGATTTAAATGACGCATTAGATGACGAAAGCCAGAATGTGAGAAAAGTGTGAAGACTTGGCGAAATTTAGGAGCGTCGCAAGGAAAAATGTTTATAACACTCGCGACATTTGCGAGTTATTCCGAAAATAAAGACGACTTAGTTGTCATCCTTTGTGTATTACCCTATATAAAGGGTTGGATTAGTCTGTTGTAGGGAGAGTTCTTTTTGAATTGTTGAGCAAGTCAGGAGGAGAGAGAAAATCTAGAGTGGTTGTAATTTCTTTAGATCTGATTTATCTATCCTTGTAAACATTTCGAGAAGATTATCAATAAAAGTATATAATTAATCACTTTCTTATGTGTTAATTGAGCAAATTCTAGTGAGGGGTGTAGTGTGGGATTTCCTGCAACTACATATGCGCTAGAAACAGGGAATGAGTAGAAGATCAACCTTGTGAATTGGAAGAATCAGGTGTAACAAGAAAGAAATTTGAATAATTTTTAACAAGTTACTAAAATTGAGAAATGGCTAGAAGAAAGAATGCATCAGAACAACCAACGATCGTAAGGAGAAGTGGAAGATTAGTTGGAGAAAGGAGAAATGAAGTAGGTGAACCATCAAGGATAAATGCAAGAGATAGAGAAGAAGGTCGAATTCAACCACCAATTCAACCACCAATTCAACCACCAATTCAACCAGCACCAAATAGAGTAATCGATTATGATAGAGTGAGCGTGCATACATGGAGATCAGATTCTATGGAAGAAAGAGAAGAAGTGCAACAAATGATGAATAGTGGACAAGAGGAGAGAAATCGAGAAGAAATGGGAGAAATGTACTCATAGAAATGAAGAAATTGTAGCATTAGAAACGTTGAGACAAACATTACATGAAGAAAGACGTCTAGAAGCAGAAGAACGTGCAAATTTAACGAGGCAAAACCACGAATTAAGGATGGAAAATAGGAGGTTGCAAAATAGAAGATCGAGAAATAATATCAAGGTCAAGATCTTCTTCACGAAACATTACTGCGAGAAAATGTTAATGAAGAAAATTTGGAAAGGGAATTAAGTTAGCGAAGGAGGTCGTGAAGGAAGAGAAGTAGTAGAAAATCGTTATATTCCACGTCCTGAAGATATACAGAATGGTCAAAATGATGGAAATCAAGAAAATAGGCAACGTCAAGGGCAGAATGATCCAATTAATGAAGAAAATCAGGAAGAAGGAAGAAGAATACTACTTGGGAGAGAGACACGAAGGAAACAAAAGTAAATTGAAGATGACATTGAAAAACATTATATGGAACAAGCACGTTTATCTCGCGAGAGGGAAAGATTGAGAGCAGAACTGGAAGATCGGGGAATTGGAAGAAGCGAGTTACGGAGAACAATCATGACAATCGAGAAAGAAGGCGCGAGCAAAATCGCAACAATGGAAATATTAACAAAGAATATGAAAGAGTACAAAGGAGAATTGGTAGACAACCAAGAAGAGAAAACTATAGGTACAATGGTGTGCACATTCGCGAAGCGAGATGAAGGAGAAAGTCGCGAGAAAAGAGAAGAGAATGTTGAACCGAGAAAACCAAGATAGGCGTGAACGCGAAAGGAGAGAAACAGAACTAAAAAGACCAATGAATCAGAACACCGAGGTAAATGAACAAATTTTAAGAGAATTGGCGGAGATGAGAGGAATGTTGAACAATAGAGGAGGTGGAGGAAGAAGACAATTGGATGAGGCAATCGAGGAAAGCTGCAAAAACCCCCTTTACTTTAGAAGTGCGAGTTAGGTGGGATACCCCCAAAATGCAATTTACATGCGTTAACCAGCATTTTTGACGGAACAACTTGCGCAATACAACACATCAAAGCGTATGTAAGATGTATGTTACAATGGGAAAGTCATGACGCTATATTGTGCAAATATTTCGCATCAAGTTTAACAGGAGAAGCACTGAAGTGGTTTGAAGGTTTACCAAGAAACACCATCACGTCATTCAACCATCTACAAGCTATATTCTTGGGGGCCTACATAAGTAACAACTCCTCGCGACCAGGAATTGAAGATGTATTTGGGCTAAAACAAAGGGTTGGCGAAAGTTTAAGACACCTAACTGTGAGATGGAAGACGATGTGTAGCGAGATGGCTGGAAGAGTAGATGAAAGATATCTCATTTTATCATTTATAAACGCTATGTTCGCAACCAATCTGCTATATATCCAAATTTTTAGAGTCAAGAATACAATCACGATGACGGAGTTGCGAGAATTGCAAGAGGAATATATTGCTTTGGAAGAAAGGCAAAATGAGGTGGAGTCGTACCCGATTGCGAATACAAGTTCAAATCTTTGCGAATGCAAGTTTGCTACCCAGTTAATACACACGGTGGCGAGTACCTCGCAAGGGCAACAAGAGAGAGTGGTAGATGATGGACAGCCGAAGTTAGTAGCCATGGGAAGCCGAGATCAAGAAGAGTTTGAAAGAGAAAGAAATTACTACAACCGTGGCGGAAATAACAAAATTCGGAGACTTGATCACTCATAAAGAAACCTATGGAAGTCAAAAGCAGAATTATCATGGAGGTCGCGACGTCATAGAGTAGTATGGGAAGAAATCAAGATGCCACCACTTTGAATACTAGTGTTGAAAAAATCTGGGAAGCTATACTCACGATGGAAAACATACGCACCATGGAACATGGGGAATGAACCACCACCAAGTGATAGAAGTCATGAATTCTGCTCTTACCACCGTTTTCATGGACATCGACAAACATTGCGAGAAACATAAAAAGAATCATCCTTAGAATGATTGATCAAGGGAAAGTGAATCACTTTCTAAAAAAGTGAAGAGAAAGTTCAACAATTGCCACCACCACCATCAAAGGGAAAGAAACGTTCATAATAGAAGTTGGGGCGAAAGCTAAAAATTTATTTTGTAACTCCATTGTTCACTCATATCGCACAATTGAGGATTTTCATGATAATATACTCAGTAGGGTTTTTGCGAGGATGTTGATAATAAAGAAGTGATGAACATTGCGAAGATGTCGCGATTAAAAGAGTGGCAAATCAGATTATTTCTTTCAACGAAGAAGAGATTCTGAAGGCAAAGAACGCACGACAATCCATTGGTTGTAAAATTAGAAATTAATCAAAACCAAGTAGATGGCGAAGACGATGAAGCAGAGAAATGCTTTGGGCGATTAACGGAGAATATTGATTGATCTTGGAAGCTCGGTAAACATCCTCTTTTACCATACTTACAAGACTATGGGGGAAAGGATGCGGAATTGATACCTTCAACATACAAGATATATGGTTTCAATGGCACAACAAACAAGCCTAAAGGAGAAGTGCATATGAGGATACCTCTGCAAGGATTGTCTGCTGATATTCATTACTGTGTGGTCGATGTGGAATCCCCTTACAATGCATTGATTGGAAGACCATGGTTGCATGACATTCTGGGTGTAGCGTCAACATATCATCAGTGTATAAAATTTCCTCATCCTAGTGGTGTTGGAATTATAAAAGGAGATTGGACGGAAGGACGAGAAATGTTATGAGATCGATGTGGAGAGCTGCGAAGAGAGAGTGAGAGAAAAGAAAGGGTTGGAAGCAACATGCAAAAGATGAGAAAAGAAGAGAAAGATTAATGGTGGATGCCATTGATGTAAGAGGAGAAGATACATTGCGAGACAAGTGCATGAAAGCAGTTGGAAATTATGATGGAAAGGAAACATTAAGAGATTTGAATGGTGTAGAGGCAGAGAGTAGCAAGAGCAAAAAGTGTAAGAAGTGAATAATCATCAAAAAGAAACAACAAAAGCTTGTTCAGAGTAAGAGGAAGAAACAATAATTGAAGAAGAAATATGCAAGGACCTCGCCATCAAGAATGTATGACAATTTGATTGAAGAATTGAAAAACAAAAATGATTAAACAATGTAAGGTTGTGCGATAGTTTCACAAACAAAATGAATGATTGAATGAATTAACAAAAATGAAAGAGTGAGTGAATGGGACGAACCTTTATGGCGTACACCTTAGTTCGCGAATGATATTTCGCAAGAGGCAAATGTAAGACCTAAAGTGCATCATATAAGGGGTATCTCTTGACATGGCTCGGGAGAAAGGTTACACCGCTCTGGAACCCGAGTCATGGAGATTTGGGGCCCATGAAAGCCTATACGGGGAGATACCTTGGATTTCCAACTATATATATAAGGTTATACCCTGGTTGGACGCCCGAGGGTATCTTCCAAGGAGTCGATGTATGCTCAAGGCGCCGGGGGTACACGGTTGAGCCAAGAGTGCTGGGGCATTTGAAGTGTCTCGGCCATTCTTGGCAAGTCTTGGTATATCTTTTGCACTCGGCCGAAGAAAACTCCACTTAGGGTGCAGTCTCGTAACCATAAACCATATAGGTATAAGGGATAAGAGGCTGCGAAAACAAGCAGTTGTTGTTAAGACCGGATGGGAGGAGCTAGTCTTGTATGGCGATGTACGCCTCCTTGAAGGGGCAATCGGGGAAAAGATAAGGCGGCACCCTCCATTAGGGAGGTGATAAGTGTCAAAAGACGCAAATGTCATGAGACTTTATTTTCGCAAGGAAATATAGGCTTGTCATATTTGTGCAATGATCTGTAGAGGCAATAATGCGACGCAAGGATAAGGCGAGATCAATGGGTTATTGCATGAAAATGCAAAAACGTCCTGCGATTTCGTCCCAAAGACGGCAATGTCATGGGATTTTACACTGCAAGAGTATTAAAGCCTGTCATATTGTCATGAGACAAAATATCTGAGAGGCAAAAATACTTAAAAAAATGATAAGACAAGGTCAATGGGTCATTACATGAAAATGTGAAGACGTCCTGCGATCTTGTCGCAACGAGGTGGCGAAATAAGACCTTTAATTAGGAAGGCAAAATAAGACCACACAAAAACGATAAGGCAAGATCAATGGAGTTCTTCATTTGTGGAGACAATCTGTGATCTTGTCGCAATAATGAACTTGACATAACTAAAGATATAGACATACAAATTGAGAAAGCAAATATGCTTACGAAAACGAATAATGAGAGGCAAATCTCTCATTTGAAAATGAATAACGAGAGGCAAGTATGGGAATGAATAGGATAAAGTTTTGTTATTCATTTCCATATGAGGAATTTATGCATTCATAATACTAGTTAGTCGAATTATAAAGAGAATTGCTTGATTAATATGTGCAAGTAAAGAAAACGAAGATTGAATTCACGATTGACAATCCAAGAAGATTGAAAGAGTATATGTATTACAAGAAGCGAAAGAAGAAAAAGAAGTTATTTCTTTGAAGATTCTTCTTCTTGGTCAGATTCTTGATTTCATCATTCTTTTTGATTCTTACGCTTCGCTAGCTTCACTATCATAGATATCCGAGAAAGGCGTATCTTGGGGAATGTCATCGTGAAGACAAGGATATGAAATAAGAGGAATGCGGTGATCACTTTGCAAACCATTTCAATAGTTTGATTGCGAAACGAGCAATGAGTATTGTTGAAATTCGCCACTTGTAGCTTGTAGTTGTTTCTTCAACTTAGAATACTTGTTATTGCGAAGAGAAAGGCCTTCTGCGAGTTCTCCTTTTTCAGACTCAAGTTATTCAATCCTTGTTTGAAATCTCTTCTAAGATTCTGCAAAACATATGATAATGAATTAACAACACTATAACAGTACTACAGAGATAAAGAGCAGAAAAGTATAATAAACAACCTTCTCTGTCGATATCATATCTTTAACCAAGGCAAAGTATGCTCGGTATGAAGACTAACATCAACACCTAAATTATTCCTGGCATTATCTAGAACCTTCGCAGCCCAAGCGAACTCATCACCATTATTTATAACAAGAAGCGAACGAATTTGCTCTTCTCGCTCCATAAGTATGGCATTCTGACGAAGGGATTCATCTCGTTCAATTTCTACTTCGAGAAGAGATTTTTGAAATGTTGCTAATGCCTGTGCACCCCTATTAGCAGTACGGTCTTTTTCATCAATAAGGCCACTAATTTTCTTCCTTTGAAGCTCGATTTTTCTATGGGAATCAAGATACATTTGTTTAAATCGATTGGCTAAACCTAAACTAGCTCTATGCTCAATCTCTAAGAGGCGACATTTGGTTGAAGTTCATTCAATGAAAGGGAATCAATTTTGTTTGATGAGTTACTTAAAGACTCGTTGAGATGGGTGAGAAGAACATCATTATCCATGGGCTCGGAAATGAATGGAGAAGAATGGCTTCTTCAGAGAGATTATATATGTCTGCGAAAATAATAAATCAGGCAAAGAATAATAGCCGACAAAGTAAAGATGACTTGAAGAATAAAAATTTTATACCATAAAGTTGCTGGTTTGCGCTTTGAAGAGTAGACATATTAGTCTTCTGAGAAGCCGATTCGATTTCAATTGTTGAATTCTTTCATCTTTTTGCGAGACATCGCAACCTCATTTCTAATTCTCGGATCTTTTCTTTAAGTTGGAGATTTTTCTTGCGAAAGTTGTCGCATCTTCTCTCGAGATCTGAGGCAACAACAAAGGAAGCTCTCCCAGACTATAAAGGAAAAAAAGAAATTGTTAAGATAAAGCTTGTAATTGAAATTACAGAGAAACAAAGGAATATGAACATACCAAAGCAGTGAGAGCATTTAAGTGAGTGGAGGTCAACGTTGGGAGACTCGCGAAAAGATTCATTATCCTCTAATAGTGGGGCATCGCAAATTTTTGCGAGAGCTGTAAGTGTGATTAGATGATCATCTCCTAATCCTTGCATAGAATCGGAGAAGACACTTGGACAATTGCGCCATGTGAAGTAGTCAAGTGATTCTCTTTCGCGGAGGAGGTACCAACCTCATTTTCACCCTCATCGAATTTTCATTGTTTTGAGAAGAGAATTTGGGTTTTCCGTTTTTTAGAAAGCGGAGCGAAGACTTGTCCTTGCGAAAAGTAATTTTATCCTTGCCTTTAACCTTCGCGGCTTGACTTCTTCAAAGTCAACCTTCGCATACGCATGAAGATAAGAAACAGAGGCAACAATATTGTTTAAAATAACAAAAGAAAATGTTTCTTACTTCATCCGTGAGCGATCGGAGTATCGCCTGGGTACTCGGCTTTGGATCTTCTTTATACTTCTTTCTAATTAAGCGATCTAAATTTTTTTGAAAGTTAATAAATAAAAAGAGGAAGAAAATGTCGCAAAGAGAAATTGAAAAAATGAAGTATACCTCTTTTGTCTCCTCGGGCCACTTAAACTCCCAAGGATGATAATTCGCAAGGTGTGCGGGAGAACATATGAACTGCGATGATGTAAGGTCCACTCAACAACAAAGGAACAACCCACCATTTCTCATCTTTGGAATGACGGGGAGTGCTATTGTTGCCCGGAGTGCCAATCAATATCTTGCATAAGCGGCTTGTCATCGGAAATATTATCTATTCTTTTGATCGAGCACCCAGTGGGATTTATCATTTCTCATGTTTATTACTGAATAATTCGCAAAGAAATTTTCTACAGTATACTTCTCAGCAACTATCTCCAAATTTGCGAATTTAGGATCTCTAACATTAACAGGATATAATGATCCTTTGCCGGTTGCCTTGTGATTGCGAATTCAAGCATCAAACGGATGCAGTCGCCACTCAATTGATAAACAGCTCGCGAGAACTTTTCATGAGCAAGGATTTCATAGAATAATGGTATCTCGGGATTATATAGAGGAATGGGAAGTCTGCGAGGAGTTGACCTAGCGAGACTATGATTCTATGATCATCACATTGATGATCAAAAAATAGTTTTGCGAGAGAGAATAGAGCGAAGATTCTTGATCGGGAATGGTTGATAAGATGAAACCCTTCTCTTGTAATTTCTTTTGAGTATCTTCAAAAAAGGGGTTTGTATGTACGACCCAGTGAAGCCATTGATATAGTATGGGAATGAATGGAGAATGGAAGATTGAGAGAATTGAAGGGGAAGATTACGATGGTGACGAAGCGCAAGTTGCGGAGGAAGAAAGTTAAAGGAAAATTGCGAGAGGGAAAATAAAAGAGAAAAAGAGAAGGGTAAGAAAGCTATATATAGAGAAGAGAATCCTCGAGAAAACAAATGCATTTAATGCGAGATGGGACGTGAATGGTCAAGAATAAACGGTTGAAAGAGACGTGTCAAGAAAAGAGTGGAAGAAGAAACACCTTAATAAATTCCGTACATAAATAAAACAAGTAAAAATGAACAATCGCGAGATAAAGATGAGCGATTGCGGCACTTTAAAATATTGGTTCTCATGACATTCTCTTCTTCGCAGAGAAGACATGAGAAGAGGCAAGATGTAGGAGCAGAATATCGCGACATCAATATTTTGAGAGAGTAATAAACAACTACGTTGCGAAGGCGTCGCAGGGAAGTGATTTAAATGACGCATTAGATGACGAAAGCCAGAACGTGAGAAAAGTGTGAAGACTTGGCGAAATTTAGGAGCGTCGCAAGGAAAAATATTTATAACACTCGCGACATTTCGCGAGTTATTCCCGAAAATAAAAACTGACTTATTTGTCATCCACATGTATTACCCTATATAAAGGGTTGGATTAGTCTGTTGTAGGGAGAGTTCTTTTTGAATTATTGAGCAAGTCAGGAGGAGAGAGAAAATCTAGAGTGGTTGTAATTTCTTTAAATCTGATTTATCTATCCTTGTAAACATTTCGAGAAGATTATCAATAAAAGTATATAATTAATCACTTTCTAATGTGTTAATTGAGCAAATTCTAGTGAGGGTGTAGTGTGGGATTTCTGCAACTACATATGCGCTAGAAACGAGGGAATGGGTAGAAGATCAACCTTGTGAATTGGAAGAATCGGGTGTAACAAGAAAGAAATTTGAATAATTTTTAACAAGTTACTAAAATTGAGAAATGGCTAGAAGAAAGAATGCATCGGAAACAACCAACGATCGTAAGGAGAAGTGGAAGATTAGTTGGAGAAAGGAGAAATGAAGTAGGTGAACCATCAAGGATAAATGCAAGAGATAGAGAAGAAGGTCGAATTCAACCACCAATTCAACCATCAATTCAACCACCAATTCAACCACCAATTCAACCACCAATTCAACCAGCACTAAATAGAGTAATCGATTATGATAGAGTGAGCGTGCATACATGGAGATCAGATTCTATGGAAGAAAGAGAAGAAGTGCAACAACTGATGAATAGTGGACAAGAGGAGAGAAATCGAGAAGAAATGGGAGAAACAGCTCATAGAAATGAAGAAATTGTAGCATTAGAAACGTTGAGACAAACATTACATGAAGAAAGACGTCTAGAAGCAGAAGAACGCGCAAATTTAACGAGGCAAAACCACGAATTAAGGATGGAAAGTAGGAGGTTGCAAAATAGAAGATCTAGAAATAATATCAGGTCAAGAATCTTCACAGAAACATTACCTGAGAAAATGTTAATGAAGAAAATTTGGAAAAGGGAATTAAGTTAAGCGAAGGAGGTCGTGAAGGAAGAGAAGTAGTAGAAAATCGTTATATTCCACGTCCTGAAGATCTGAGAATGGTCAAAATGATGGAAATCAAGAAAATAGGCAACGTCAAGGGCGAGAATGATCCAATTAATGAAGAAAATCGAGGAAGAAGGAAGAAGAATACTACTTGGGAGAGACACACGAAGGAAACAAAAGGAAATTGAAGATGACATTGAAAAACATTATATTGAACAAGCACGTTTATCTCGCGAGAGGGAAAGATTGAGAGCAGAAATAGAAGAACAGGATTGGAAGAAGCAGTTCGGCAGAACAATCATGACAATCGAGAAAGAAGGCGCGAGAAAAATCGCAACAATGGAAATATTAACAAAGAATATGAAAGAGTACAAAGGAGAATTGGTAGACAACCAAGAAGAGAAAACGATAGGTACAATGGTGTGCACATTTGCGAACGAGATGAAGGAGAAAGTCACGAGAGAAAGAAGAGAAGAGAATGTTGAACGAGAAAACCAAGATAGGCGTGAACGCGAAGGAGAGAAACGAACTAAAAAGACCAATGAATCAAGAACACCGAGGTAAGTGAACAAATTTTAAGAGAATTGGCGGAGATGAGAGGAATGTTGAACAATAGAGGAGGTGGAGGAAGAAGACAATTGGATGAGGCAATCGAGGAAGCTGCAAAAACCCCTTTACTTTAGAAGTGCGGTTAGGTGGGATACCCCAAAATGCAATTTACATGCGTTAACCAAACATTTTTGACGGAACAACTTGCGCAATACAACACATCAAAGCGTATGTAAGATGTATGTTACAATGGGAAAGTCATGACGCTATATTGTGCAAATATTTCGCATCAAGTTTAACGGGAGAAGCTTAACTCCGAAGTGGTTTGAAGGTTTACCAAGAAACACCATCACGTCATTCAACCATCTACAAGCTATATTCTTGGGGGCCTACATAAGTAACAACTCCTCGCGACCGGGGAATTGAAGATGTATTTGGGCTAAAACAAAGGGTTAGCGAAAGTTTAAGACACCTAACTGTGAGATGGAAGACGATGTGTAGCGAGATGGTGGAAGAGTAGATGAAAGATATCTCATTTTATCATTTATAAACGCTATGTTCGCAACTAATCTGCTATATATCCAAATTTTTAGAGTCAAGAATACAATCACGATGACGGAGTTTGTGAGAATCGCAAGAGGAATATATTGCTTTGGAAGAAAGGCAAAATGAGGTGGAGTCGCACCGATTGCGAATACAAGTTCAAATCTGCGAATGCAAGTTTGCTACCCAGTTAATACACACGAGTGGCGAGTACCTCGCAAGGGCAACAAGAGAGAGTGGTAGATGATGGACAGCCAAAGTTAGTAGCCATGGGAAGCCGAGATCAAGAAGAGTTTGAAAGAGAAAGAAATTACTACAACCGTGGCGGCAATAACAAAATTCAGAGACTTGATCACTCGCAAGAAACCTATGGAAGTCAAAAACAGAATTATCATGGAGGCCAGCGACGTCATAGAGTAGTATGGTATGTATGAGAATAACTAAAAGGGTACGTGGGGTATGGACCATAACCAAAGGATTGGTTTTGATTGTACTCCCCGTAAGGGTGATAGTTGTCATATTGTTGAGGTTGAAAGCCGTATTGATTGCTCCAATATGCTCCGTCCATAGAAATTGGTACCTGAAACGAGATTCTCGAAACTCGGTTAAGAACCAAAGAATAAGAAAAAGTAAAAAAAAAAAAAAAAAGAGACAAGAAAAAGTCCTTGTATTATATTTTGGTTCGTTTTTAGTTTTGTATTCTTTCAATAAAGCCAATGGAAAGAAGGAATATTCATAATGAAGTTTCAAGCAACAAGGATTTAGAGGGAAAGAATCACATTGTCAAGATTCTACGAAGTTCAAGAGTTATCATCGACAGTTGAAGACCGAAGACGAAGATGAAGACACCGATTGAAGACCGAAGACGTTTCTATGGATGCTGTGAGAGTGGTGCTAGCTGCACGTCGAACGGATACGAGGTAAGTAAGCATATTCCCACCTTCGTTAAGTGGTTGATTTCCTTTCGTAGAGATCGTCAGAAAAAATGGGTTTTCAAAATTATAAAAGATGTGGGTTTTCAAAACAATTCGGAGGGTTTTGCCTTCCTACTATTCAACGTGTCGCAGGATTCTCTCTTCATTCCTACCTGGACACATGTGTGACCCATAAAAATCTATTTATTATTGAGAGCAACTTTCATAAAACCCTTTCTTGTGAGGCAGAGTCGAGACTTTTGATCACTCCAAACCCTAATTTCTTTCGATAAGGGATGATTATTTCTCTCTCAACTTTTAAGGATGAGATTGTGTTCATTTATGTGTCTAACTTCTTATGACTAGTGTGCAGAATCTCTATGTCTTCTTAGCGCGTTGGATGCTATCATTACGGAGAACTAGCAAGTTGGAAAAATAGGTTTTGTAGGTATATCTCTAGTAAACCCTCACGAGACTAAAACTCGTCCACTAGGGACACCTAGTGGTTTAAAGGCTTGTTATTTATGCTAAAAGTGACCGTAGCCTCGACGACACGGAGTTGTATGTATGTTTTAGAATTGTTTTGTTTGATTTGCTCGAGGACTAGCAAAGTCTAAGTGTGGGGGAATTTGATAGGTGTCCTAAACGCCTTGATTTAATATCAATTGATTATGCTTTCTTTGCTAGTTTTCTTGTAAATTATGTATTTTACGCGTGTTTTTGAGTTATTAGGTACTCTGGAGTCGCACGGAGAAAAAGAAGAAGAAATCACCCAATTTGAGCAAAAAGACCAAAATTGTCATTTCATGGAGAACACCATTTGGAGCCAAGTCATGGTTAAGGGGCAACTCTTTTGGAGGAGGACTAAAGACATCTCAGCTAAGGATAAGGGGAAACCCATTCAAATGTTAAAGGCATCCGGTTAGGTACTCAAGGCACCTATGCAAGTTAGCTGGGGATGTCATTGGCCGGCCCATGATAGTACCCAAATCCAACCCCAATATCCTAAATTGAGAATTTATTTCTCAATCATTTCTTTCTTCATCCTTTGCCTGAAAGTGAGAATCACAGACAGAGAAATCGTAAAAATTGAGGAAGAAATTGGTAATGGAATTGATATGGAGAAGATCAAGAAAAGGTTTACGAACTCAGGAGAAGAAATTGATGACTAATTTGAGAGAAATTGAGAATTCAGAAGCTAGGGTTTACTGTGAGATTGAGTAATGGATTCACAGAGATGAGGAAAGGGTTGTTCTTCGCTTTCTTGTATCCTCCGTATGCTTTCATAGGAAAATTAAGGAAATGATCATAAATTTGTTACTTTCCCATCTCGTGGGAATATTTTGAGGGTATTTGATTGATTTAAGAGGCAAAGGAAATGTGGGTATGGACAGAATTCAAGTATAAGAAGGATACAGAGCTCAGGGTATTGAAATTATGGAAGTAAATCTGGAAGTTAGGGTTGCTGCTATGGGATGTGTAGAACTGATTTTGTGTTTCTCATCAATGGGATTTGAAGATAAAGGACATAAGTTGAGGCTTATGAAAGATGGGTTTGATTGCAGTTGAAGAGATAAGGGTTTGTCCGATCTTTGTGGGTTTTGGTGGTGACGATCGAGGCATGGTTTATGGAATAGCAAGTATGGGCTGTGTTGTGAGAATGAGTTATTCTTCCTTTCTGATTTTGAGAAGGCGAATAAGATGATGGAATTGTTGGAGGTGGTTGTGATTCTGTTGAGGTTCAGGTGGAGTGAATTGCGAGCTGATATTGCAGGTGCAGTGGAGGTTTTGCTGGTGGAATTATACACTTGCAGGCAAGGCTGAATGGAATAGCTGAGGCATTGCAGGTTGTCTGGGATTGGAGTTAGCGCAGCTGAGAGGACTGAAGATAGTGGTTCTGTGCTGCACATGGTGAGCTACAGATAACTGCAATGAAGGCTTGTATGGCACATGGAATGCAGTGATGGAGCCAAGAATGAGAGATGGTGATGATGTTCATGAGGTTGTTGGTCTGCAATAGGCTGAGGTTGTAGCTCAGATTAAGCAGGTGATAGTGTGGTGGATTAAAAATGCAGGGACATAATTGAACTAAGACAAGGTGACCTGTGCTGGTGTTTGAAGCTGTATCAGAAGTGGAAGTTACAGGTGCAGGTGCCTTAGCAAAGTAGATGGAAGAGTTAAACAGGGTTTTGAGGAGACTCTGTGTTGGCACAGTTATTGTGCTGCTGCAAGGTTAAACTGAGACACAAAGGAAATGGAGGTTTGTGCTGGTGAAGAGTGGCTCTATTGGTGGTGAATAGAAACTATTGCTGGAGTTGCAATTGTGTAAGCCAAGGCAGCTGTGCAATGTGGAGTAACCAAAGGTGGAGCTTAAACTGTGAAGTTGGTGATTGCCTGAGATGGAATTGAGATTGGCTGGGATGGGCAAGGAAATGTTGCAGGTGAACTAAGATTGTGTCGTGCTGCTGTTAAGAAATGGTGTAGTGGTTGAGTTTGTGACGGAAATTGCGAGACAAGGAAAGTGGGTGTGCTGGTGACAGTGAAGAAATTGATCTTTGCTATGGGATTTCGAGGAGATAAAAGGACTGATGATGACATAGGCCTTGTGGTGCAGCTGTGAAGTTGAGTTACAGATGGTGCAATAGACAGGGCCATCATGGCTGGACTGCAGTGCGTTGTGCAGCAAAATCAGGCCAGTGCAAATGGCCTAGCCCAAAGTGAATCAGATTGAGCATCGACTCGTCCGAATAAATTGAATCGACTCATGATCTGACCGGTTTGACTCAAAGAACTTGACTGAGTTCACCTGACCGATTTGACTCGTTGACCGGTGACCGGGTGGACTTTGCCGGTCA
Source organism: Papaver armeniacum (assembly GCA_023531295.1). NCBI lineage: Eukaryota > Viridiplantae > Streptophyta > Magnoliopsida > Ranunculales > Papaveraceae > Papaver > Papaver armeniacum. The sequence continues at coordinate 202,823 of JAJJWW010011852.1, forward strand.
CCTGAGGTATTTTCCGGTGACTTTTCCGGCCAAGTTCTGACCACAATACCAGTTTTTCGGCGACATATTTTTGGGCATATTTTCACATGGGTTTTTTCTCACACATGGGCTTGGAGGACTTCTATCTAGTGGACTTTTGAAGATTAGACCTAATTTTGGAAACAATAGAGCTATTTAAAGGAAAGACTTTTACAACTAGGAGGAGCTCTTTTTCTATCTTTTGCCTCTACTCTTGTTCTAGGGTTTAGAACCATGAAGTCTTTTCTCTTTCTTCTTGTTATGAATTCCATGAATATGAGCTAGAGTTTTCTCTTGGTTATGGATTAGTTGGATTTCCAAACATGAGTTTTTGTTCAATAAATTAGTTTTCTCTCATATTATCGTTTATGATTCACCATTAATATTGTCATATGATTGAATGTTTGTTTTGTCAAGTTGCAAATTGGTAGAACTCACATGCATGTCTTTTGCTAGATTAGGGTTATTATACGCAAAAGTGATAATTCTGATTTGAAGTAGCATAATTATGATTATAGTTTGTAGTGATATATTCTTATGATCATATGTGAACCATAACCTTTGTTAAATCGAATTAGTGCTTTTACACGTTCGATTGCTTTGATTGGCCTGATTTCATAGAACCTATTGCATCTAGGGAATTAAACTTGATTAGTGCTTTTACACGTTGGGTTGTTCTTTTAGATAGAATTCATATTCGCATCTTTTAATGTGTTTGTTGATGACAAGAGGAGATTAGTGGGATATTCTTGCGGTCAAGGTATTCTAGGGCCTTTGATAAAAGTTGAGATTAAAATATCAATTCTAGTTATTGTGTTGAAAACATGTTTGTGATTGAAGACGAAATCCATGACCAATACTTTCACATCCTTGATTTGATTTGTTTACCTTTATTGTTTGCTTTTATTTAGTTTTAATTTTATAAAAATCAGAAAATTCCCGGTGTTATTTATAGGAAACCGAATCAATTTGACAACCTAGTCCTCTCTGTGGGAACGATCCTTTCTTGCCCTTGCTTCATTATATATTTTGAGTAGTAAGAAAGTGTAATTTATATCTGTGTCGGCTGACAACCGACCAGGGGTATATAAAGTAGAAGTCCGCGTACCTTCTTCTCCCCAAATCTGTCCGCGTTCGTGAACACTCTAAGGTTCTTGTGTTTCCTCCATTAAAACTTCTTTGGAGAAAGATTAAAAGGAAGGGTGTTCAAGGTTCATTCCAAATAAGTAATTTCCTCTTGGTTCTTTCCAATTTCTAGATCTAATGATGAATTCTAAGGTTTCAAAAAGAAGTTCAAAAAGCTTGAATGCTTCTAGCATGAATCTCCCTTTAGACCGAAATTCTCTTAGGATTAGGTTTGTCAATGATTCTTGTGCTAAAGTTTTTGAAAGGATTTCATCTAAGGGTTTTATTTTAGAAAATAAATTGGATCTTTCTAGTGGACATAAAGAGGATTTAGTTTTCTTTAAAAAATTCTATCTTGGAAACATCTTTGATGGTCTTGGTCAAGGATTTGATTCTCTTACAAGAATTTTCTATGCCAACATTCATGATGTTGATCTCGAAAAAATGGAATTCAAATCCATGACAAATAGAGATAGATTTCTTGTTAATAGAGAGTTAATTTCAAAGATTACCAAAATTTCGTTGGGAAACATGCGTCTACCTAGGCCATGTGATGAACAACCATCGTGTGATGACATCTCTCTTGGTATTTGCGGCAAGAAGGTTGCTTGGAGTCAAGGGAAGTTTCCTACTAATGTTCTTAGTATTGCTTTGATGGCCTTCGGAAAACTTGGTGTCTCTAATCTTTTCCCCTCCACAATTGAGAATTCTCGGTGGAGTCGTGAGTTTGCGGAATTGGTCTATTTCCTTGAATTGGGTGTTCCAAGTCTCGATATTTGTGGCTTTATCATTTCTCAAATGACTTCGATGACTTCACCCAACAAGAAGTTAGGTTACCCTTGCTTGATTAGTCAAATTTGGCGTGAGCATGGTTTTGAGTCAATTGGCAATTCGCTTGGGGTTCCCAAACCTGTTCGTCCATGTACTTTCAAACGTATAAGGGAGAATGTGTGCAAAATACAAAGAGGTGATTCCCTTAACGTTTGTGATCCTACCACCTTGAGTCTTCTTCAAAAAATTCACAAGGGTGTGTGTAAGTTCAATTCAAGGGTGAAGTGCGTGCAAGAATAATTGTCGTTGGTTGCAACTAAGTTTCCTTAGCTCAAGGAAGAATTGAACATGATTCAAGCATCCTGGAGTGTTTCCGATGATGAAGATGATGAGTAAATTGTGATTTTATTTTCCTAATAAATCTTCTTATGAGAATTTTATTTTCTTGTTTTATTTAGAAGAATAAATAGAGTTCGGAATAGCCATTATTGTGATTACACATATCTATGTCCAACGTTTTCATATTCATGTTTTTACGTTTATTTGTTTAAATTCTAAAATTGTTTGAAAGATGATTTTTACAATATTAATCTTTATGGTTTTATATATTGCAATTTATTATGGGATATATGTGTTTACGTCCGTGAACTATGATTGTCCCATACCTTGTCAAAAGTTAAGTCTTTCATATGTCGATATGCATGTATTGATTAAAGAATGAATGGGCTTTTGACATTACAAAAGTTTTAAGCCTATTATGTCATTATGCAAATATTGATGGAAGATAGGATGAACTTTTGTTTACGAGGATTATGTCTATTGTATGTCATTGTGCAAATGGTGATGGAAAATAGAATGAATCCTTGTTTATTCCACAGTATTGATCTTCCCTGATCCATATTTTATATATATACTGTGCGGATCCGTAAGTTCTCTTATGTTGAGCATTTCCGATTAGATTGATCATGGGTTTTCTTGTGGTTAATTTAATTGAGTATTATTTGGATTCAAATTCATATTCGTATGTGATTTTTTATGTCCAAAGAAATCCTTCTTTTCTCATGAAATTAAGGTCGCTCTTGTTGTTCTTCCGGGAATGACATATTATGGGGGAGAGTTCTTAATTGAACTTGTGCTTAATTGCCAAATCTTTGTGGGGAGTGCGGCTATGGGCTATTATAGGAGTTATCTTGTATCTTTATAAACTCCTTGTTGAAATCATTTAGCTTCGGATATATGATTGCATCTAAAAAGCTGATATGTGCTTTCTTTTGGTCATGAAATGTCTCTTTGGAAATTTCATTAGGATCCCGTTTTCATACCTTTGCCAATTTTATTGACAAAAAGGAGGAGAACTAATGTGTAGTTCACTCTACAAATACATATGGTTTTCGGATCATTATGTAAGGGGGAGTGGTTTCCATAAGAGATGGAGTATTGACTAAGGGGGGGTGATACATATCACCATAGTATTGTTGTCAAAGTTGTGATGCAATTGAACTTTGATGTTGTGTAATAATACTATGACACTGTGTAACAATGATTGAAAATTATTGTTTTCTCATTGTTATGGCTACGGATTTTCAACAACGATGGTACTAAACTTACAACCGCTGGAATCATTAGAATACTTAGAAGTGACGAAGATTTCGATTAATGTTGAAGATTAGGCAGGTGGAAGAAGAGCTACAAAAGTTTATTTATTTATTTTTGTATTCCATATGTATTGATAGTTTTGTCACTAAAATTGACAAAGGGGGAGATTGTTAGAGCACTGCTTGGTCGAACTCGCATGCGTTGCTATCTCAAGCATGTTTGTCAATGTTAGTGATCAAAACTATAAGTCTTGATTTCTAGTCTACTATAGCTAAGTCTCATACTAGGATAGAAAGTGTAGTTGAGCTCTAGAACTCCATGGAGATCATCATACAAGACGAAGAACTACTCAAGGAACTGGTGGAACTTCATCGACTAAAAGGTATATGGAGACTTGAACTTATCTTTCACTCAAAAGTATATCTACTCTATCTCCTGTCTTGAGACAAAAGTCGTATTGCTATATAGACAATGATTATACACATTTGATATTTCGAGCCGATTTTATCTCGCTTATCTATTTATTGAAATATGTGTTGGTAAGCTTTCGCTTTGGCCAAGTTCATCTTTACTAGTGACGAAAGTCATGTTAAGTTTCAATCACTTTAAAATGGCTTTGACGAAAAATTGTTTGTGAATAACAGCTATAACGTCCTCTAAGAATGTTTTAATGATTGAAATGAGAGTTTAGATTATATAACCATTGTTGGATATAAGCATTGTGTGGTAACTCATACATGTATAAGTCCTTATTCCTTGAACCAAAGTATGCGTACTTTGCTTCTCAGGAAAACCGGAACAGAGTCCGCGAACCCAGTACGCGTACTGTCGGAGGTTCTCTTTCCGAGAAAATCTGCTGGAGTTTGTGAACTATTTACAAACTTATTCCGGGTAATTAAGTCCGCGTACTTAGGTTGGTTATTTTCTAAAAACGATTATTCGTGAACTTAAACTTATATAAACTAAGGAATGCAAGTTTGCAAACCGTGGCTATAAAGTTCATGAATCGATTCGAGTGAATCAAATCGTTTTTGTTTTAATTGAGTATATTATAAAAATCTAAGCAATTGAACAACTCTCTAACTAGTTCATTTGAGTCATTTGAACTAGTTGTGGTAAAGAAGAATATGGTTGATATGAAAGTGCTCATATGGCTAACCATTTGGTTAACTACTGTTGAACCAACTAAATGTACATGTTTGAGTACGGTTACACGAACCTAAAACGTGCATTTCATTTGTGTGTAACAAGCTAAGTTTCGATCTAACGGTTGAAAAATATTATCTTGAATCTAATCAGGTTTTCATCTAACGTTGAATATTGAATGCTTTGTTACTAAGCTAACATTGATTGCAAACCCTGATTTGAAGACTATATAAGCGAGAATTCTAGCAACTGGGAAACCTAATCCCCACACCTCCTGTGTGATACTAGTTGTATAAGCTAGAGTTGATTCTCCTTTAACCTTATGTTTCTACCGAGACCCTGTAGGTTGACGACTTGAAGACTTCATTGGGATTATGAAGCCAGACCGATACTACTTTCTCGTAGTTGTATGATCTGATCTTGTTGTTTCTATCATATTGAGTATAATCGTAAAGATTGGCTTGAGATTTATAACTACGATAGGCAAGATATAAAAGTAATCACAAACATCTTCGTCTCATCGTTTGTGATTCCACAATATCTTCTTTCGCCGCGTCGATTAAGATTATTGTGAGGTGATTGATAATACTAGGCTGTTCTTTGGGAATATAAGTCCGGGTTATCAATTGGTTCTTGTTCACCTTGATTTATCAAAAGACGGAACAAAACTTGTAGGTATTTCTGTGGGAGACAAATTTATCTATTACCGTAGAATTTTCTGTGTGATACAGATTTGTTTATTAAAGTCTTCGACTTTGGGTTGTAGAAACTCTTAGTTGTGGATGAGATCAGCTAAGGATATCAAGTGCGTAGTATCCTGCTGGGATCAGAGACGTAAGGAGCGCAACTGTACCTTGGATCAGTGTGAGAATGATTAGGGTTCAACTACAGTCCAGACCGAAGTTAGTTTGTAGTACGCTAGTGTCTGTAGCGGCTTAATACAGTGTTTGTTCAATCTGGACTAGGTCCCGGGGTTTTTCTGCATTTGCAGTTTCCTTGTTAACAAAACTTCTGGTGTCTGTGTTATTTCTTTTTCGCATTATATTGTTTATCTTTATAATTGAAATATCACAGGTTGTGCATTTGAATCAATCAATTGGGAAATCCGACCTTTGGTTGTTGATTGAAATTCATTGATCCTTGAACATTGGTCTTTGGTACCATTCAAGTGATTTCTCTTGTATTCAATTAGACTGTGATTTCTATTTGCTTGAGTAAGAATTGAATCGAGAAAGAGAGATATAACTCTTTGATATACTTTATTAAGATTGAGTCTAGTTGATTCTCTTAAAAGTATATTGGAGTTAGTCCATCTGATTGCTAAGCGAAATATTGGGTGTGGTTGTTGTACACTTTTCAAGAGAGGAAACAATTTATTTGTTGGAAACAAAATATTAAGTCAAAAGATGATCATGTGAAAATTACCTTGAACATCTTATATGATTTGTGTGAGACAGTCATTTGATGTTAGATTGAGAAGCTTCGTATTGATCATTCGTTCACTTGAAAATTACTTGAAGCTAATGGTATGTGTGAGATTACCATTTCCTTCTTCTAAGGATGCTTCAATGATTGAAATGAGAGTATAGAACAATTACCCATGCCTGGATACAACACGGTATGCATATCTTGTATGCGAACTGTATTGTGATAATTCAAGTCTGGAAATCTTATTTGCGTACCTAGTATGCGAACGGATTCACCTAATAAGGTCTGAAACTCCTGTTTGCGTACTTAGTATGTGAAAGGATTTCCGGAGCTGCTGTTCACGTACCTAGCTTGCGAACACGGTGGTTTAGTTCTAAAATAGGTCATGTATGATTCTCATACTCATGAACAACTCTATTCTAAAGAATACAATCTTTGCAGACCGTGGCTTAATGTTCATGAATTGATTATTGTATAAGTACTTTGTACGATTACGAATCAAACCGATTTTGTTTCAATTGGTTCATATACTTTTCTATTCAATGATGAACAATTGAACAACTCTATTCTAAACACAATTAGATTCGTTTGATTATCTATCATGATTAATTGATCTTCATATTTGATCTAGAAGTGTTAGATGAATGCGGCTAAGACAAAAGTTTTCATATGGCTAACTTTGGTTAATTGTTATTGAGCCAACCCAATATACACGTTTAGGTACGGTTACCCATATCTAAATATATGTATATTTTATTTGTGTGTAACAAGCTAAGACCATCCAGCGATGGAGATATATTACCTTGTTTTTAAGCAGACTTGACTTGAATCTTAAATCAGTTCATCTAACGGTGAATAAAAAATGCTTTGTTACTAAGCTAAAACCTAGCTTTGATTGTAAGAAACCCTAATTTGAAAGACTATATAAGGGAGAACTCTAGCAACTGGAAAACCTAATCCTGACACTTTCATGTGTCTTAGTTGTAAACTAGAGTCGATTCTCCTTTAACCTATGGTTTTCCATAACCATTATTAGGTTAACAACTTGAAGACTTCATTTGGGATTCGTGAAACCAGATCCAACTATTTTCTTTGTAGTTGTGTATTCTGATCTTACTTGTTCTATCGTATTGAGTTTTATCTTCTCTAAGATTTACTCGAGATTTATCTCCGATAGGTAAGATATAAAAAGTAATCACAACATTTCGTCGTCTCAGACTTTTGTGATTCCAAGATAACCTTTTTGTTAACCAGTTGGGTTATTATGAGGTGACCGATATTTAGGCTGCTCTTCGGGAGTATAAGTCCGGGTGTTAGTTGGTTCCTGTTCACTTTGATTTATCAAGAGACGGAACAAAAACAATAAAGGATAGACATATCTGTGGAGACCGATTTGTTTATAAGTCTTCGACTTTGGGTCGTATCAACACTTAGTTGTGGGTGAGATCAACTAAGGGAATCAAGTGCGCAGAATCCGAGCGTAGTTCCGGAGGCGTAAGGAACGCGACTATACCTTAATCGGTGTGAGACTTGGTTAGGGTTCAACTACATTTCAGTCCGAAGTTAACTTGTAGTAGGCTAGTGTCTGTAGTGGCTTAATACAGCGTGGTGTTCAAATCTGGACTAGGTCCCAGGGTTTTTCTGCATTTGCGGTTTCTTAGTTAACAAAAATTTTGGTGTTTGTGTTATTTCTTTTCTGCATTATATTTGTTTATATAATTGAAATATCACAAGTTGTGCGTAGTTCAATCACAGTTGATAAATCCGACCTTGTTTGTTGGATATAACTTGATTTACACTAGGGCATTTGTCTTTGGTACTGTCCAAGTATTTCCCATATCAATCAGGCTCATAGATTTCTATATGTTTGATTTGCTAATTGTTTTGAGAAAAGAGGTATAACTCTTGGATATCTTTCTTGATAGAGATTGCTTTATAAGTTTGTGCTCTCGGAATAATATTGGAGTTCGTCCATATAGATTGCCGAACGAAATATTAGGTGTGGTTGTTATACCCCCCGCGTTTTCAATTGGTATCAGAGCAGGCAAACATGCTAAGACCTCATAAGTCTTTTTTTGTAGCAATCGACTTTATGAACATAAGTTTTATCTCAAACGACGCATCACATGACCACGAAACATTCAGACTTGGTTCAATGCTTGGATTCACGTGAGAAAACTCTCACATCTTTATCATTCCTGAAACTGTGTATAACTGGGAAACACGTCTGGAAGAACAGTTGGATGAACTTTCAGATTAAAGTGATTCAGATGTTGAAAAAGATGTTGATGAGAAAGTCTCACAATATATTAAGATGTTTGCCCATCTCATAAAGAAGAAAAAGTCAACGTCATGTCTGACTGAGTTTTGACTCCTTTATGTCAAGAAAACAAGAAAATGAGAAAACTCTTTAAAGGTTAGGCTTAATCTCTTACAGTCCCTTCTTAAAGATCGTGAAGAAGATGTGCGTTCAAAATATTCTGAATGTGATAATCTTCGTCGAGATCTCTTTGTGTTGAAAGAAAAACTTGCATAAACTGAAGCAAGATGTAACTCTCAACAAAGTTGTTTTAAAGACAGAGAAAAAAAAAAATCTCTCGAGAAAGACAATTAGAGGATGATCTAACTGCTGCTCATAATAAGGTCAAACTGTTGGAAGAAAACTTTAAAAGGTTCAGCTTTAGCACAATCAAATTATCCACCAAGCTGGGAGCATGTAAAAAACATCATGATTCACGAGGTTTGGGCTATAAAGGAATAGGCACTCCAAGTGTTAGTAAGATTAGTTTTGTTTGTACTAATAGAAATTTCCAGTAGAAAAATCTCATTGATGGCAAAAGTGAAAATCTACCTTCAGTAGCAGAAATTCCAAAGAACAAGGATCGTCAACCTCCAAAAACAGCTCATATGAGAATAATTAATAGCATTCCATTAACTGTTATTATTGCAGAAACAAGGGTCACCTTGAAAGGAGATGTCATTTTCTTACGGAATGAAAAACTTCATAACATTCTTATATGGATGTCTAAGGAAGTAGTCGAACCTGACTCTCATATTACTGGCTTTAATTGTCCAACTTTTAGTCAAGGAAAGTGCTTTGATGAGCCAACCTTTGTTTGTAAAGTAACAAAAAACCTTTTCACAATTTTAAAAGGAATAATTTTACAAGTAAAAATGATTGTCTTGATGGTCCAATAAGAAGGAAGACGTTTCTGCAAAAGAAAAATCTTTTAAACCTTCCTTCCATGGCTAAAGAAAGTTTTAGATCAAAATGATCAACCATTCATGGATATATTCATATCAATAATCGTGTTTCGGAAGGCAAAGAAGACAACATCATCAGGTATCTCTTGTCCTCCTTTTATTGATTCACTTGAGACTAACTTTATTGACTTCTCTGATGGTTTTCAAGAAAGAAAAGGATATAATGTCAACACCCTTGATGAGCAAAAATCTCATCACATTACAACTTGACTACTTCTAGTTGTGCCTCCTCATTGAGACCGTGTAAGGATGCACAAGATTCTCAAGAACACATCTTCTTCTTGACAAAGTGGTCTTTGTTGTATTTATGTTATATTTCTGATCTATGATCATCTTATTGTTGATCCTTGCTCTAGTTAATAGTTATACTTGGTAATATGAATGATCAATAACTCTTGATAAATTACTTTTTATTGCTTGCATTGAGAAGATTCAATTTTCCTTCCTTTAAGACAGTTGATTTGTTATTTACCAACAAAAGTCTGGTGCTCAAAATTTATTTTTAAGCTAAGATATTCTATCAAAAGTTAAAATCTTGTTTTGATAATCTGTTTAAAACATGTTTCTGGAATAGGCTCCATTGGTTCTTTGTCAATGATTTTGTTTTCATGTCCACGAACAGTCCGTGTACTAGTTCCATGATCGGATGTATGGTTCCAACAGCGTGTTTCGAAAAGATCAATATGTGACCCTAGGGTTTTCCTATGAAAAACATATATATATATATATAAGATTGTTTTTCCTTCTTTTAAATATATACGTTAAAGTAAACTCAAGAAAGCTTCTTGTGTTATATGTACGTTCCGTAAACTCAAGAAAGCTTCTTGTGTTATCATGAACTGCACCATGGATGGATGCAAAAATGAAGACAAAATCGAAGATGGCAAGATTATTAAGTTTCACAAGGATCCTCTCATCATAACATGTTACTATGCATGGGATCATTAAGACAATAGACATGTTCAGATTTCATCTGATTTGGTTGGAAAGCTTCTTCGAGATTTTGAAGTTGTTTGTGATCAACTTAAAATTGCAACAAAAAGTATTGATTTTCTAAAGAGTGAACTGAAGAAAGCAATTGATGATCTTGCTTTTGTTCGATCTCTAATTGCTGATTATGTCTAAATCTTTCAGTATGCTTTCAGGAATTGATTTATTTTGTCTAGGAAACTTCTTATGAGAATTTATTCTTGTATGAAGGATAACTAGGGTTTGGAATAACAATTATTGTGATTACACATAGATATTTCCAACGATTTTCATCCTGCAATGTTTTTAGATTTATTTATTTAAATTCTAAGTTATTTGGAAGATAATTTTGCAGTATTTAATCTTTTTGATTTCATATATTGCAATTTTTTATGAGACATATGTGTGTTTATGTTCGTGAACTGAGTCGTTATCTCACATGCTCTCAAGTTAAGTCTATTGTGTCTTCATGCAAATATTGATAAAAGATAGAATGCACTTGGTGAAAAATTCCGCAGTATTGATCTTTCTCTGATCCAATTCTGTGTGAAAGTACCTTATGGCTCCGTAAGTTTTCTTATGTTGAGCGTTTACGATTAAATTTAATCAATAAGTTTTTCTTGTGGTTAACTTAATTCGAGTTTACTGGATACAAATTTTTGTGATTTGTTAATGTCCAAGAAAATCCTTCTTTTCTTGCAAAAGTAAGGTCGCTCATGTTGTTCTCTTGGGAATGATATCAAATAGGGGAGAGTTCTTAAATGAACTTATGCTTAATTGCCAAATCTTTGTGGGGAGTGAGGTTGTGGGATATTGTAGGAGTTATTTTGTATCTTTGTTAGAACACTGCTCGACCGAACTTGGAAGCATTGTTATCTCAAGCTTGTTTATCAACTTTAGTTGATCAAAACTATATACTTGATTTCTAGTCTACTTATAGCTATGTATCAAATTAGGATAGAAGGTGTAGTTGAGCTTTAGACTTCACGGCGTTCACCAATTGAAGACGAAGATCTACTGAGGAGCTTGGAGGAACTTCATCAACAAAAGGTATGTGGAGACCAAAACTTATCTATCGCTCAAAAGTCTATTCTATTCTATCTACTAATGAGACTAAGTCGTATAGCTATATAGACTTTTACATTATACACATTTGATATTTCGAGCTTAGTGTATCTCGCTTATCTATTTCTCGAAATATGTGTTGGAAGCTTTTTTCTTTAGCTAAGTTCATCATATTCTTGACGAGTTTAGTTGGAAACAATTTATTTGTTGGAAACTAAATATTAAGTCAAAATAGGATCATGCAAAATTACCTTGAACATCTTATACGATTTGTGTGAAACAATCATTTGATGTTAGTTTGGGAAGTTTCGTATTGATCATTCGATCACTTGAAAATTACTTGAAGCTAATGGTATGTGTGAGATTACCATTGTCGTCTTCTAAGGATGTTTTAATGATTGAAATGAGAGTTTAGAACAATTAACTATGTCTGGATACAACACAGTATGCATGCCTAGTATACGAACTGTGTTTTTATGATTCAGATCTGAAACTCTTGTTAGCGTACCTAGTATACGAACGGATTTACCTGAGAAGTTCCGGAACTCTTGTTTGCGTACCTAGTATGCAAACATATTTACCTGAGTTGGGTCCGGAACAATTGTTCGCGAACTGGGTTTGTGAACGGCTTGACTAGGTCAAGGTCCGGAGCTGCTGTTCGCATACCAAGTTTGTGAACACAATGGTTGAGTTCTTAAATCAGTCATGTATGATTTTTATACTCATGAACTAAAACATCTATGATTTAAGGAATGCAATCTTTACAAACCGTGGCTTAATGTTCATGAATTGATTATTGTATAAGTACGTTGCACTATTACAAATCAAACCGATTTTGTTTCAGTTGGTTCATATACATTTCTATTCAATGATGAACAATTAAACAACTCTATTGGAAACACAATTAGATTCAATTCATCATCTATCATGATTGACTGATCTTCATATTTGATCTAGAAGTGTTGGATGAATACGGCTAAGACAAAAGTGTTCATATGGCTACCTTCGCTTAACTATTACTGAGGCAACTCAATATACACATTTAGGTATGGTTACCCATATCTAAATGTAGGTATATTTCATTTGTGTGTAATAAGATAAGACCATCTAACGGTTGAGGGATATTGCATAATTTTTAAGCAGACTTAGAATGCTTTGTTACTAAGCTAAGCCTAGATTTGATTGTAAGCAACCCTGATTTGAAAGACTATACAAGGGAGAAGTCTAGCAACTGGAAAACCTAATCCCGACACTTTCCTGTGTCCTAGTTGCAAACTAGAGTCGATTCTCCTTTAACTTAGGGTTTTCCTAAACCTCTACTAGGTTAACGACTTGAAGACTTCATTATTTGGGATTCGTTAAGACAAACAACAATTTTCTCTGTAGTTGCGTATTCTGATCTTACTTGTTCCATCGTATGAGTTTTATTTTTTCTAAGGTTTACTCGAGATTTATCTACGATAGGTAAGATATAAAAAAGTAATCACATAAGTTATTCATCTCAGACTTTTGTGATTCCGCAATAACTCTTGTTAATCAGTTGGGTTATTGTGAGGTGATTGAAATTCCTAGGATGTTCTTCGGGAGTATAAGACCGGATTCTCAATTGGTTCGTGTTCACTATGATTCGAATGAAGATGAAAAGTCAACTGTAGCACTCCTTGGTGAAAATATTAATTTTGATAATTGTATCAATATGCACATCAATCTTGATATTTTCCCTGAAGATACCTCATCAACTACACTGGAGGATAAAATGTATTTTACATTGTCTAATGAAAACTCTTTCTCACATGTTTCAGGTACTTTACTTTGTTTAGCAGCATGTTCATCTACGGTGCCTGAACCATTCTCCACTTTGACATGTTCTTATTGTACTATTAAGGGTAATGAACTATCTAATTGTTTCAAGTACAAACATAAAATAAGATATGTCAAAAAGCTGCAACGGAAAGCAAATCAATTAGAAAACAAGCTCAAACTTGTTCAAAATTCGAATTCATCCCAGGTATGTAAATTTAACTCATCTCCTAAGAAGTTGATTTCCAAGGAAAAATTTAGATCTCTACAAAAAACTAGGTCTAAATGACTTACTAAAAGTGGTGTTGAAAGTTCCCTGTAGGAACCGTGGTGAACAGATTATTGTTCACATCCCGTGAATTTCATTGGAGTTTCGGCCGAAAACAAGCTCAGTACGGGTACTTAAGTATGCGTACATGTATGCGTATTTGAGTGGGTTATTTTCTAAAAATAATTTATTTGTGAACTAAGACATTTATAAATTAAGGAATGCATATTTGCAAACCTTGGCTATAATGTTCATTAATTGATTCGAGTGAATCAAAACTGTTTTTGCTTCGATTGTGTCTTGTATACTTCTATGAGATATAAGCAATTGAACAACTCTCTAACTAGTTCTTTTGAGTCATTTGAACTAGTTATGGTGAAGATGAATAAGGTTGATATGAAAGTGCTCATATGGTTAACTATTGTTGAACCAACTAGGTGTACACATTTAAGTACGGTTACACAAACCTAAATGGACGTGCTTTTGATTTGTGTATGAAAAGCTAAGTTCGATCTAACGGTTGAAAGATATTAGCTTGAATCTAATCAGGTTTTCATCTAACGGTGAATATTGAATGCTTTGTTACCAAGGTATTTTAGATTGCAAACCCTGATTTGGAGATTATATAAAGAAGAACTCTAGCAACTAGGAAACCTAATCCCCACACCTTCTGTGTGATACTAGTTGTATAAGCTAGAGTCGATTCTCCTTTAACCTTAGGTTTGTATCGAGACCCTGTAGGTTAATGACTTGAAGACTTCATTGGGATTGTGAAGCCAGACCTAACTATTTCTTTGTAGTTGCGTGATCTGATCTTCCTGTTTCTATCGTATTTGAGTACAATCGTAAGATTGGCTTGAGATTAATTTCTCTGATAAGCAAGATAGAAAAGAAGTCACAAACATCTTCGTCTCATCGTTTGTGATTCCACAATATCTTGTTTCGCTAGTAGATTAAGATTATTATGAGGTGATTGATATTTCTAGGCTGTTCTTCGGGAATATAAGTCTGGTATATCAATTGGTTCCTGTTCACCTTGATTTATCAAAAGACGGAACAAAACTCATAGGTATTTCTGTGGGAGACAGATTTATCTATTCATGTATATTTTTCTGTGTGAGACAGATTTGTTTATTAAAGTCTTCGACTTTGGGTCGTAGAAACTCTTAGTTATGGGTGAGATCAGCTAAGGGAATCAAGTGCGAAGTATCCTGCAGGGATCAGAGATGTAAGGAGCGCAACTGTAACTTGGATGTGTGAGATTGATTGGAGTTCAACTACAGTCCAGACCGAAGTTAGTTTCTAGTAGGATAGTTTCTGTAGTGGATTAATAAAGTGTGTGTTAAATCTGGACTAGGTCCCGGGGTTTTTCTGCATTTGCGGTTTCCTCGTCAATAAAACTTCTGGTGTCTGTGTTATTTATTTTCCGCATTATATTTTGTTATATAATTGAAATATCACAGGTTGTGCGTTGTATCAATCAATTGGTAAATCCAACCTTTGGTTATTTATTGATCCTTGAACATTGGTCTTTGGTACCGTTCAAGGTATTTCTCTTGTATTCATTCAATCTCGCAGATTTCTATTTGTTTGAGTAAGGATTGATCGAGAAATTGAGATATAACTCTCTGATATACTTTTTATTAAGATTGAGTCTGACTGTCTAGTTGATTCCCTTAAAATTATATTGGAGTTAGTCCATACAGATTGCTAAGGGAAATATTAGGTGAGGTTGTTATACCCCCACTTTTTCAGGTTTATATATTGCAATTGCTGATGAGATATATGTTTGTTTACGTTCGTGAACTGTGTCATTATCTCATATGTTATCCAGTTAAGTCTATTATATCTTTATACAAATACGGATAAAAAGATAAAATGAACCTGGCAAAAATTTCGCAGTATTGATCTTTTTCTGATCTACTTCTATGTGAAAGCACTGTAAGGCTCCGTAAGTTTTCTTATGTTGAGCGTTTTCTAATGAATTAATCTAAAGACCTCTTTGTGGTTAATTTATTTGAGTTTTCCGGATACAAATCCATGTGATTTGTTAATGTCCAAAGAAAGCCTTCTTTTCTGGTAGAAGTAAGGTCGCTCTTCTTGTTCTCTTGGGAATGAAATCAAATGGGGGAGAGTTCTTAAATGAACTTGTACTTAATTGCCAAATCTTTGTGGGGAGTGCGGTTGTGGAATATTGTAGGAGTTATTTTGTATCTTTATAAACTCCTTGATGAATACACTAAGTTTCACTATGTGAAATCATCGAAACAAAGTTGATATGTTCTCTTTTAGTCGTGAATTATCTTGTTGAGAATTTCATTATGATCCCGTAGTTTTCGTACCTTTGCCAATATATATTGACAAAAAGGAGAGAATTATTTAGTAGTTCACACTACATACATATGGTTTATGGATCATCATGTAAGGGGGAGTGGTTTTCATTGTTAGATGGAAATATTGACTTAGGGGGAGTGATACATATCACCATAATATTATTTCAAAATTGTGATGCAATTGGACTTTGACTCTGTATCATAATACTATGACATTGTATAACAATGATTGAGAAATTCTGTTTTCTTATTGTTATGGCTACAGATTTTCCACAACGATGATGCTGAGTTGAACATGTTAAAAATCGCTAGAGTACTTCGAGTAGCGAAGAATCCGAGGAATGTTGAAGAGCCAAGGAAATCAAGCATGATGGATGAGAAACTACAAAGTTTATTTATTTTGTAATCCATATGTATTGATAGTTTTGTCACTAAAATTTACAAAGGGGGGGATTGTTAGAGCACTGCTCGGTAAAACTCGCAAGCGTTGCTATCTCAAGCTTGTTTTTCAAGTTTAGTTGATCAAAACCATATACTTTATTTCTAGTCTACTTATAGTTATGTCTCGGATTAGGATAGAAGGTGTAGTTGAGCTTTAGACTTCACGGAGTTCACCTATTGAAGACGAAGATCTACTAAGGAGCTTGGATGAACTTCATCAACAAAAGGTATGTGGAGACTAAAACTTATCTATCGCTCAGAAGTCTATTTTATTCTATCGACTAATGAGACTAAGTCGTATAGCTATATAGACTTTTACATTATACACATTTGATATCTCGATCTGAGTGTATCTCGCTTATATATTTATCGAAATATGTGTTGGAAGCTTTTGGCTTTATCTATGTTCATCATATTCTTGACGAGCTTAGTTGGAAACAATTTATTTGTTGGAAACTAAATATTAAGTCAAAAGAGGATCATGTGAAAATTACCTTGAACATCTTATATGATTTGTGTGAGACATTTGATGTTAGCTTGGGAAGTTTCGTATTGATCATTCGATGACTTGAAAATTACTTGAAGCTAACGGTATGTGTGAGATTACCATTGTCATCTTATAAGGATGTTTCAATGATTGAAATGAGAGTTTAGAACAATTAAATATGTCTGGATACAACACGGTATGCATACATAGTATGCGAACTGTATTGTTATGATTCAGGTCCGGAACACTTGTTTTCGTACCTAGTATGCGAAAGGATTTACCTGAGAAGGTCCGGAACTCCTGTTTGCGTACCTGGTATGAGAACAAATTTACCTGGATTGGGTCCAGAATAGTTGTTGGCTAACTGGGTTTGCGAACGGCTTGACTAGGTCAAGGTACGGAGCTGTTGTTCGCATACCAAGTTTGCGAACACGGTGGTTAAGTTCTAAAATAGGTCATGTATGATTTTCATACTCTTGAACTAAAACATTTATGAATTAAGTAATGCAATATTTGCAAACCATGGGTTAATATGTTCATGAATTGGTTCCTGTATAAGTACTTTGTACGATTACGAATCAAACCGATTTTGTTTCAATTGGTTCATATACATTTCTATTCAATGATGAATAATTGAACAACTCTATTGGAAACATAATTAGATTCATTTGATTATCTATTATGATTGATTGATCTTCATATTTGATCTAGAAGTGTTGGATGAATAAGGCTAAGACAAAAGTGTTCATATGGCTGACTTCGGTTAACTATTATTGAGCCAACTCAATATTTACGTTTAGGTACGGTTGCTCATATTTAAATATAGGTATATTTCATTGGCGTGTAAAAAGTTAAGACCATCTAACAGTGGAGAGATATTGCTTAGTATCTAAGTAGACTTAGCTTGAATCTTAAATCAGGATTTCATCTAACGGTGAATATTGAATGCTTTGTAAGCAACCCTGATTTGAAAGACTATATAAGGGAGAACTCTAGCAACCGGATTAAAGACCTAATCCCGACACTTTCATGTGACCTAGTTGCAAAATAGAGTTGATTCTCCTTTAACACAGCATAGGAGGATTATCCTCCGGCCCATGAAGAAATTCTTATAAGTTACACAGCTACATAGTTAAAGTGGTGGTACTAGAACTCAAAATCTTCTACCAGAATTCAGTCTTCCTAATCATGTTTCTAAAGTGATAGAGTGTCCTCTTGTTGATGATGATGATCATGAGTATCTCAAAGATGGTAGCCTTTAAGAAAGAAATGTTAAAGCTTATATTCTCAATAATATGAAATATTTATGTGTGTATTTGGTAGATTGTACCCCAGACCTCGAGGATTGCAGAACATCAGCTCAAGAATTCATCATCAACGAACGTGGAACAAAGGAAACCTGATAAGGTATTGAAGGGTACCACTTTGGATGGTCATACGACCCCCAATGTCATTATATCTACGAAGGATTAGAAGTTTAATTGGGGAGATGAAGGACTTAGTCGAATATGGAAACATCTCGGTTGCTATATGGTGGTGTATATGGAAAGAGCAAAGTGAAATAACCTTCGATAACAAAAATAAAACTTTAGCAAGCCTCATTAGAGATATTAAATTACAAGTGTTCTTTTGGGTCTAATCGAATACAAGAATGTTAGGGCTTACGACAAATATGGTACTTTCTATGTGATTTAATATACTGGCCTACGTAATTTTTTTGATTTTTAATTGGGTAGCCGAATCCCCTTTCGGTTTCTCTTCTTTTTGTTCGATTGTAATTACTGGGTTAAAGTACCCCTTAAGTGTTTTTTTTTTCGATAAAATTTCTATTTGACCAACCAATAAAATAAAAAAGAATATACTATGAAGTATGAACTAATTTGCTACACTTATTATAAATACAGTCTTGGAGTGTATAACTTTTTTTCTTATCAACCATGAATCCAAAGTTGTTCACACTCCTCTAACGAGTGTATATTTCACATATGTTTATGATTGGTTGATTGTTTAACTGATGGCTCAAGCACCCTGCATGTTTAGAATCATAAACCTTGGTACATCCCTAGATTAAATCAAGGGTAGAAATTGAAATGTTACGTGCACACTCGTTAAGGAGAGTGTGCACAAATTCGGACTCAGCAACCATCTTGGTGCAGATGTACACGTAGTTCAACACTTCAGTGAAGTATTAAACATTGGATGCTGAAATAGCGAAATCTCCCCTCCTTTAAAACACTAAGTCATATGAGCTCCCACGTCGCACGGTGAGTATGACACCCCCCCTCAAATTAAATTAGATAAAAGCTTTCACACAGAGCAATTCTGGAGAGGACAAGTGGCATAACTCTATTGGTTAAGACATTAAAAACTGGATTACACTTTGTTTACACCCTATATTTAACTGGCCGTTAATAACGCCGTTAGGGAAAACGTAGGTATACAATACTTATGTGTGAATTTACACCTTAATTACTTACACTTGGTTTACACCAAATACTTAACTGGACGTTACTAACGCCGTCTGATTTAGACAATACCTCCGTCAAAATGTAACCCTAAACCTAATCAAAACCATAACTTAATTTTTCCGGCCGCTTCCGAGAAGAAAAAAATCGCGGCTGATTGGAGAAATAGATGGAGAAATCGAGAGACGAAAGAGGGTTTTCCTCCGATTTGAAGTTTTTACTGTGAGAAAATGGTGATAAAGATGAAGATGCTACACCTTCATCTTTATTTTGATTCAAAAAAAGAAAAAGAAAAAAAAAAAAGGATGAAGATGCTGTGACAGATTCAAATGAGTTGGTAATGGGTTTGCTTCTTTTCTTCCTTTTTATTTGGATTTTCATTTTTTTTTTATGTCGTTTTTGATTTTGCAGGCGAGGCTGTGCTGCTCTGAGGCAAATGGGGGACTTTGTTCTGTTTTGGTATTAATTCCTTCATTTTTAAAATGATGGTATACAGATACCTTTCAAGGAATTTGTAAGCTTTCTAAGAAAATTGTGGCTTATTACAATGATTTCTTAGCTCTATGTTATTATTGATTGTTCCTATTTTTTCTGCTCATATGGTAAATAATGTAGTAACTATTGATTTTGATTATATATTCTGATTGAAATTGATTTTGCTCCTCCTTTAGTTAGCTATAGATAACCAATAACCACTTAAAAAGAAACTAATCGTAGTAAGGCTAAGACGGTGATTTGATACAAACTCTATTATGGTGTTCATATACCTTTGTCTAAGGACAAGTCACATATGAGATGGAAATGCAATTCCTTCATTGAAAATTTATTGTGTGGCGGTGCTCGGTCGGTCATGGTGATGCCAAACTTAACTGTCCAAGCAAAAAGAAAACAAAAAGTGGTGATTGGTATATCTTTAAAGCTTAATTATTTTTTTGTTGTTCGCATCTCTTTGAGTTCAAATGGTGAATTTATTTTGCTTGACTTGGTAAAAGAAAAAAATAATTGAATTGATGCTTATGTTATTGATGGCACGGGATAAATCCATCATTATTTTCACATTTCTCATCCAGGGATGTTTCTTTTTCTTCTAGCATTTAAATATATATTTTATACGTATTTATTGTTATGATTGCTTTCCAATGCCCATGAACACTAAAAGCCATGCTTAATATAGAGAAATATATATTCGGGTATCACAATACGGGTGCGGGTATCAGACAAAATGTTGATGCATGGTTTGGATTCGCTTCTTTGAAAAACTCAAATACTAGGAAACGGTCTACGTGATGATACTCCAAGTTTAGCTATAGTGCATATTTTCTTCCAGATATCCAATGTTGCGTTTGCCGTCTTTCCTAGATCCATGTTTTACAAGTTTGAAAACTTTTGTGCATGATAAATATAGGTCTTCTTATGCGGAGTAGAATGAAACTTTAGTATTTAACTCATATTGAAGGTAACGAACTTTTTTCTGTAGGTATTCTGCGATTACACTGGCTTAATTAAGCATAGTCAAGATGCAGGGAATGTATATTGGGTTGGAATTTTAGATGCAGATCAGATTGTATATTGGGTTGGAATTTTAGCACAACACGACACAACAAATATTATAATCAGTTCTTTCTTCCCTTGCTTTCTCATTGTTGACATTTGTGAATCCAACTTAGCACATTTTAGTGTAGATATATGATGATGCAGTACACTCACTGTTCTCAATTTGCTCTTATAGAACCAGGAAATGTAAATAATATCTCAACAGTCAGTTGTACACTATTACAGCAGAAACCTGGACAAGCTTTCTTGGCGTCCCTGAAATTCTCTGGTAAGCACTCAATATATGATTTCTATGTGGGTTTTGCATCCCATAGTTGATCTATCAACATCAACAATAGGATCTGGGATATATACTTGAAGAAACTTCTCCCCAGATTGGTAACAAAAGGAAATGATGGCAACTATGGATCAACTGTTGTTTGTGACACAATATGCCTCCAGGAGAGTACTTGAATATGTGATCCTTCGGTTCACATAGTTATCAATCTCTCTGCAACTAAAATATTTAAATTGAAGTCCACTATGATGGTTGCAGTGTTAGCACCAAATTAGGACCATTCATGATGATATTGATCCTATGTTTGGAGTACCAAAAGCTCAAGCATGAAATGTCTGTTCACCCAGATATAAGCTTCGAGTGCAATGGTGCAGGGGAACTTCTATATATATATTGCAGGTATTACCTATTATCTTTGTCAAGGAACCTACTGCAAATATCCCTTGATTATTTTTCTAATACCATTTCATTTGGTAGATGCTTCATGAGGTAGGAAATAAAAAACCGCACTTAACGTGGCTCATTCAAGAGCACCAACATGATTTCCTACACTTGATCAATGGAGCTGTTGAAGAAGATGAAGGGTGAGATTCTATAATATATAGTCACACAAGCAATTAATTACTAAAATGTTGTAGTGAATTCAACTGGTTTATGACCTCAGGAATCCATTAGGCTCACCTGGTTAGGTCTTATATAACACATGATAAAAAAATTAAATGATTATGTTGGTTTAAAACATGTGTACCATCAAAATATTTATGTCTAACGAAATTTTGTTAACATGGTGAGGAAATTGCACTGTTTCAGCAAAACCTAGATATAATGGACGCAAGTACAGACGATCAAGAGTTGTGACGGTGAGTGTGCTCTACCTAAGTGTCAGAAAATGAGGGTTTTTTGAACGCATGAGCCATTCACGGAAACTTGAGAGGACACATGATTGGGCTTCTTTGCGGATGACTATCTCATGGTGGTTATTCTCTTTAGGCGGCGAGGGAGGTAAAGTAGCTCCAAGCACACTATCTCGCAACTTCATTAAAATAGGATTACAAACCGCTTTCGTAAGTCTATCTACAATTTCGAGAATCATCAAGACATAAAATTCTTTAAGCAAAATCATCAAGAGTAAGTAAAATCATTGCCTTCTCATGTCCACGATGTTGTGTTGTTGTTAGCAACATTGGACCCTATTAAGTTGGTTTGTGTCAGTAATGATCCTCTATTCCTGTATCATACCTGCATTCAAAAACTTACTAATACTATTGAACAACTAATTTGTTTTGTCATCATAATAGAGATGATGCCGCTTCATAATTATTGTTTTTATAGATTTTTGTATTTTTTTTTTAACTATTTTTGTTTTCCTGTCATTACTTCTATACGATGACGATAAAAAGCCTAGACTTACTTATATGTTTCATGTTGTTCATTGTTTTTACTTGAGTTGATAATTTGAACAGCACAAATTCATTGATAATTATTGTTTTTACTCTATTAAATATTTAACTTCAAGCCTACTAATAATTTTGAGATTTAATATTTTTTATTATGAAGTTAAAATTTGATTTATTTATAATTTTAACATAAGCACAAGCAATTACACCTAATAAAAAATCACAATACATTTAAGATGGTCTATTCGACGAGGCGAGGCGGTTTGAGCCACACCAAATAAAAATGCATAACGGATTGAAACGAAGCCACATCACACCAATTAAAAAATGCATCGGAACATGGCGAGGCGAAGCCGAAACCGAGCCACACCTAATCAAAAACGTATCGCGACGGGGAGGGGCGAAGCCGTGCAACACCAAATTAAAAATGCATCGGGGTGAGACGAGCCGAAGCTGAGCCACACCTAATCAAAAATGTATCGTTACGGGGCGGGATGAAGCCCCACGACACCTAATAAAAAAATACGATGGAGCGAAGCGAAACCACATCCCACCAAATCAAAAATATGGCTAAAAGAAGAAAAAAAACGCCCGATGCGTAGCACGGGCACAAAATCTAGTTCATTTAAAGGATATGAGTAATTTCTGAGAATTTGATGCATCCAAAAACATTCTTTCAGAATTGACTATATGCAACATTAAGCAACAGTGGAAAACTTGAGTTAAAATCTAATAAATCATACTACCTCCGTCTCAAAACGATAAGGGTTATTACATGTAAAATTTGTACATGAAACGGGCCAATCTTTTTGAGACGAAAGGGTAACTAAAGTACACATAGTGGATTTAGCAGAAGCTAATAGAGCAACTAAAATCTCCCAACTTAACCAACTAGAGAGCCTAGTTGATAGGGGTTCAGAATGTTTGGAGTCGGCAAGCTAAATGTGCTAGATGTGGTGGAATTCTTCTCGTTGTATAAACCCTCATAACGTAGCGACATACCGGGCAACTACCAACTTTGTTGAACCAAGGTATTAAGCATCTAGAATGAAACGCATGCTTGCAATGTAACCTGAGAATATCGTTGCCCTTAGAAAACGCATTCAAACATACTGCACAAGTTTGTCCACGAAAGTGATTGAAATCATCCGTAAATACCATACTCCCATGAACGGCACTGAAAAGAAAAGCTCCTTTAGGAGAAGGGTGGCCCCGTAAGGACTTTCTTCCCTCAAAATACAACTCTTACCACAAACTCTAAATGAATGCTCTGCTTCACAATCATCATCCAGATCAGATACAGATACGGTGGTGATACGTGCAAGGATGACGACTACTTTCGGCTTCGTCTCAATAAGGCTTGCTGCAATTTTTTGCAATACGATGATACTCGACGTTTAAAGAAATTCACAAACCTGGCAGCAGAGTGGTCGCGTTCACTGATGTACATAGATAACAGAGACTTGGCATCACAACAACGGTAGAAGACATCCTTGGCAAGTAGATCGTCAAAGTCAATCTGAAACAATCTCCATGACGATAGAAATTTGTTAATTGGTCCGGCTTTAGACGGAGATGAACCGTGAAGGTGGTTCAGAAGTAAACCACTCTTAGTGCGATACACTCGCTTTGTTGTAACCTGAACCTCGATGAAAACTTTAGTAACGGTAGAAGGATCTTCTACTTTTCCTTTGCTTAGATGTCGAATAGGATCCTTGAGATCCTTGAAATCCATACAAGGATAGATTCTCGAGAATGGCATCGTGATTTGAACCAAGATAAAGGGATGTCACTCCTGGTGTAATACAAGCTATGAAAAAAAAGTAAGAGAACAAAGCTTACAAGAAAACCAACTAGCTAGGTGTGATTAATCATGACAAAAGGACTGCGACCAGCTTATATTTATAGCTGAACATATGGATTCAATTTAGGATTATTCCTGTAAAAGGAAACGGCTTATATAATTCCGATTTTGGAAACTGATTCCTAAAGTGATTAAGTTTTTTTCTTTCCTGATTCCATAACCCCTCGAAGCTTACCATATTTTACTAATCTCATTATAACAAGATGGCACATAATAAAATGTCATCAAATTTGAATTTCTGGCGAGTTAACACAAAATCTCATGAAAGTGGATCTCCTGGATTAAAAAAAAAAAAAAAATACACAAAAATATGCCATATATATATAATGCCGTCTTTAAAAATATTCCAGATGTAATTAGTACTATCAAAGCATAATTAAATATCCCGGATGTAATTAGTACTATCAAAAGCCATATTTCCAAAGTCGGATTATCAAAGCCATAATTAATACAGTACTAAAATATGCTACAAGTCAGATTAGCTGATCCCAATTTCCTAAAGTCATGATGAAACGCTGCAAGTCAAAAGAGGCATATCAGAATCCTTCTTTCATCTCGAATTCCTCTACATCTTCTCCACCCCCGTGAAGATTCCATACTGATACAAAAAGAAAACAAAAAAAAAGATTTAGTGAAGCTTATTGATATTTATTTATCGGATTAAAAAAAAATACAAAGAGAATAAAACAAAAAAAATTACCAATGATATTGGGGTCGAGAATTAAGTCATCCACAGACTTTGGGACATTGCTATAACCAATCTTCACGAGAAAGCCCTCTAATAACACAAGGAATTGAAAATTAATGATCACTAATATTATTATTTTACTAGGAAATAATAATAATTAAACAATATCCATGCTGACATGTTTCTTATGAATGTATGTTGTTCAAAATTTACAACTGACTAAGCAGAAGTGAGCACAGGCGAGTAAGAGCAAGCCTCAAGCAGTATATGCAACTCTTTTTTCATTTCCTAAAAATCGATAAACAGCAGAACGAGAATATCATAATTTCAATATAACTTTATGGGTATACGATAACATAACGGAAGGATATAAACTAACGAGGAGTATCAAAATAATAATTAAGTATACAGTGTAGAGAGAACACAACGTGAAATGGGTACAGTCATTAGTAAAAGGACAAACATTTAACTTGCATCGAACACATAACATCTGTATCTAAACCCAGAACGAGTTCGTGGTACCATCACATGAAAATTTTCTCAAAGATTTTGTTACCATTCCGATGAATGGCCATTTAAATACGTAAGTACTCTACATGCTTGTCTATAAAATAAAACTCATACAAAATCTTGATCAACAAACTACAGTCCAAAAATAACCTCTGATTTTACTTCAATCACTAGTGTATAGTTCGGACAGATAAGATGAAGCTCTTATGAAAAGACTCAACGGAAGACATCCCAATTCTAAATAACTCAAGCAAACTAAAGACTCAACCGATAACTCCACAAGTTTCTTGTTAAAGTATATATAAGAATATAAAGAGATAAGTCTCATCTCATTTCAGCTAAACTGTAGGCCTCTACACTTCCAAATCAAGATACTTCATCTCATGTTTCAGCTGAACTAAAGTAGTACTTGCTGCAGAGCAACAACTTCAAGAAATTGACCTATACACTACTAAATCCGGTGTAACAACTCTACACCACTAAGTCTGGGTGGTGTAGAATGAGCCAGGACTTACAAGTGACACCAGTGTATACAATAAACCATTAAGGTGGAAAAACCTTCACAGAAAGTATTACTAAACCAGACCATTTTCAACATTTCAACAATCAAAAAAATATGTAATACATGATTAGTTCATTGCCTAACATCTGCATGACTGTATCACAACTAGTAACAATAACAAATTAATTTAATTATAACTAAATCTTACTCTTGTAGTCAGAAAGGGCTGGTGGAGGACCATGCTTCAACTCCCCTATCTTTTTGTTCTCGTCTTTAGTATTGATCAAGAGTTTCTCGCCGGATTTAGTCATCTACAGATACAATAAAACCCTAAAATCAGTATCGTGAAACCCTAAAACAGAACAAATCTGACTCGCACCAAACAACAACGATTCAGTAAAAAAAATAAAAAAAATAAAATATGAATCAAACCCTAAAACACCTTCAAAATCGTATCTCAAAAACACAGAAGTACAACCAAACCCTACATTTAAAAGCGTAGATTATCAAAACAAAACGAAAATTAACCTAAAACGAAACCCAACTGAAAATAACTCACATGAGCAAAAGCAAAAGAGAGATATAGATGAGAACTTACTTTTAAACAAATGTATAAACCCAAACCCTAATCAAGTAATTGGAGCGGGGATGGAGAGAGACAATCGAGAACGCAAATGAGACCTGAAGAATGATTAGGTTTATATTGGGATTCTATGGGCTTTTCTTTTGGGTATTAGCACCCAAACTAATTGTTTTCGCTCACCCCAAGGCACGTCCTTTGGGAATATATTCCAAGACCCTTCATGTACACAGGGCCAGTATCTGTTATATACAGGGCCAAGATTTTCTTGACTAATCTCTATGCAGATTGACCAAAAAGCAAAAAGTTTAGAAAAAGCAGAAGAAGGTTCGAACTTTTCTATTTCGTTATTATACTTCACGGGAAGGTATTAAAAGCGTGAAGCGTTTTTCATTTTTAAGAAGCGATGTGTATGTCGAAGCGTGAAGCGTCGCTTCATGGTTGATGTTTGAAGCAGATGTTTTCTTATAAATAAATTGGTCGTAACTAGTAATTATAAATTTATTAGGAAGATAATATTTATATAAATTTTATATAAGACTATTTTTTATCAAAAACAAAGTGTGTGGGCACCAGTTCAACCTACTCCAGACGAGTGGGAGGTGGGGTGTTCAATTCCCCCTTAAAAACATTCATATTTTCCTTTTAAAAGCTTTAAAAATTAGGCGAAAATTTTAAAGCTTCGTGAAAGATGCACTTTACATGCCCGTTTCGGAGCGAAATGCTGAAATTTGAAGCGAAGCGTACGATCTGAAGCGTGAAGCGTACGCTTCATGAAAGATGCGCTTCACATGACCGCTTCGGAGCAAAATGCTGAAATTTGAAGCGAAGCGTACGCTCCGAAGCGTGAAGCGTACGCTTTTAAAAACCATGCTTCACAGGGCCATTATCACCACCACCTCCCACCGTCCCACAACCTCAACTCGAGCTTGGCTATAATGTTTCTTTGAAGATTTTGTTTTACAGTACCACCAAGAAGGAAATCATTTGATGTATTTAGTACGGGCCTGGGTTTAGTTTTTAATTAAATGGTGGAAATGGAAGTGTAATGTCGCCTGGCGGTGCTGATGAAGGAGGGTCTGATGAGTTAATAAATGGGATTTGCATAAATTCAATGTCAATCATACCAGGTCTTCGACGCCCGGAGAATTACTCAGGCACAGAAGAAAATCATTATTTCCTCAATTATTTCAATTTTAGTTTTGCCTGCGTGATCTTTCTTATGTAATTTTTGAACATAAACTAAACAAATCAAACATGGTACTACGATATAAACTTGGTTACATTCAGAAAATTTGGGTAATGTTGTTTTGTATTCTGAGATAGCTTTTCATTTTGTATTTTCTGCTTTGGTTTGGAATGTTGCATTAATGGTAGTTACATATACACCCGCTTGTTCGTTTGATGATAAATAAACAAAAATCAACCTTAATCAAAATCAAAGTAAAAAAAAAAACAGTATTCTAAAAATCGAACGAGGTATCGTTATTATCAAAATCGACGGTGATAAAGGATTAATAGATTCAGCAATCAGAATCCAGGTCCATTTGATTGTATTCTACATAAATGTTATCAATAAATATGTGATTCGTAATTGATTGTAACAACGACATCAGAAATCATTCTTTCTTTCGGTTACACAAAAGAATCACTGGAATCAAAGATTCAGAATTATGGTAGAAAAGTTTCAGAATTTTATGATAGAAAATTATAAGTTGAAAAAGAAGATAGCATCTCAATATTATGCCTGATTAAATTAGGTATAAGTTGGAGACATCAAGAACAACATAGAAGAAGAAGAAGATAGAGGATCCGCCGTAGGTGGGTGGTTGCCTTTTCATCTCAAAACTTTTGAGATCCTGTTAAAATGACATAGCATAGGCGTGTGGTTAAAACAATTGGAAAACTTCTGAAAGTTTTGGCCCTAAGAAAAATCACGTCCCTGGAAACAAGATCACGGCCCTGTGAACAGCAGCGGTCTATTCCAAAAAAGGTGTTTTTTTTTTTTTTTGGATGATTTTGGATATCGGTGTTTGTTTGATGATTTTGATTTTAGAAACTAATAATAGTAGTTAGGTTTTGATTTTTAGTTTCAAAATTGTTATAGGTGGATTTGAGCAACACAATTTTTGGATCAGTTCACACGTTCGAAAGATGGGCATGTTAGTAATTTTCATCATTGAAGATATTTTTAGAACTCCGATTAAAATGTTTTTCCCTCTGGACTGTAGGATATCTAGTACCGAGTTTTTTTGGATCAACCAGCAAATTTTTCAATGAAAAATGAGATTTTTTATGACCCGTATCCCCGACCCTCAATGACAATCAATTGACCGTGGACCGTCAAGGTAGTCTCAGATTTAAGAAAAACACGGAGCACAGAATCAACTGTTAAAAACGGCCATAGAATAACTAGTATTATTTACAATTTTAGCCCTCACACAACGACGCATTATGTTGACGACCATCATGGTTTTTGATGTGGTTAGATTTTCTGGGTCTCTGTCGATGGGGAAAAACGATTTACTGGTTTTTTATGAAAGTAAAAATTAAACGATTTACTGGTTTTTTATGTGATAAATCTTAATCACTAAAAGCTATCAATAATTAAAAGATTTATTTGATTGATTGAATTGTTTGTTTGGTTGTTTGTATGTGTAATTAAGTAAAATTGTAGGGTACACCAATAACTTTAGTTAATAAAGGTTAGGGATAATTAATCTAAAAAGTTTGAACACGTACACAATTCAATACTAAAAAAAAAACAAGATTAGTATATTGATAAATCTTGAAAGTCGTACAAAAAATAATAATTAATTATGGAATACCTTGACTTATACGTAGAATCAACGGTTTATAATTACGTAAATGTTAATAATATTTTTGGGACTCAATAATATTTGTAAGAGTAGTTAGAATAATAATTTGACCATCAATGTTAATAATAAAAAAATAATATAATAGTAACTATTGATGATAATAAAAGCAATAATTTTAATAAAGTAACGTTAGCATTTATAAATTAGGGTCATGTTGAACTTAATTAACTAAAATCTCATTGAGGATATATGACGTAAAAAAATAATAGTTATGATTAAATAACTATGGAAAATTATCAACGCTTATCTACGGTTAAAGTTTAAATTAAACTAGTTACAAATTAGAGAGATTTGTTTTGCGTCTAAACTAGATAATTAATATAATATTTAATAGGCATCAGACATAAAAAGATGAGGATATCATTAGTACAAAACAAAGCTAGGATAAGTTTGCCTTTGTTAGTGGTGGTCAGGATTTGTCCATACAAGGATAAATCAAGGGCTGCGGTGCTCCGTGCCACCCCCTACAACTCGCAAGTCAAAAATTATAACGGGGAGGTTCGAACTCATGACCTATTGTGTCATAAGAGTGGCCCCTAACCAGTGTTCCACCTTGGTTGGAATTAATAAAAAAGATAAATCAACGGTAGTGGTTTGTTCAACTTAAATATCATAATTGATTTATTAATTAGTGTTTCACTAATTGCACATAATAAATAATATATTCATTATAGTGTTTTATTAATCTGTTCACTAATTAATAGTGTTTTATTAATTAGTGTTTCACTAACTGCACATAATAAATAATCTATTCATTATAGTGTTTTATTAACATTCACTAATTAATAGTGTTTTATTAATTAGTGTTTCACTAATTGTACATAATAAATAATCTGTTCAACTTAAAGTGTTTTATTAATTAGTGTTTCACTAATTGCTCATAATAAATGACTAATCATTTTCTAAATATAAATGTGTTCTTAATTAATTATAATATTTATTTCTATTAATAAGTAATTTTGATAAATAATATCAATAGACATTTTTGGCGACAATGAGTAGTAGAAGAGGTGGAGGCCGAAAGATTCGTGGTGGTTAAGGGCGGAGCCAAGCACAATTATATTTATTTTTGTTCTTATATCGTAAAATGGGATACAAAGTACATTTTTCACATGTATCCAACTTGCCAAGAATTTTTTCTCCCTCTTTCCTCAAAATCCTAGCTCCGCCCCTGGTTTGTGGTGGAAGAATAGAAGTAGTGACGGTGAGTGCTGGTGAGTAGTGATGGACAATATTAATTTTATGTTGTAGTTACAACATCATACTGTGGAAGATGTGGTTGGTTGTTTTTAACACTTTTGATAAATGAAGGTACCATATATTTTAGGGATGATATCATACAAGACAATACTTTCATGATTGTAGTTGGATCACCCAAATGGTACCCTGTTATCTTTGGTACTATATTGTATAAATCATGATTTTTTAATATTAAAATAAAATTGATTGCAATACAAAATAGAATATATACACGGACAAATAATAATGAAACTAATCAATTGACGACATTTTGTTCAATCTAAAACCTCATACATGGCATTTGTGATTGAAATTAGAATTGCGTCTACCAACCTACATGGGGTGGGCGGCAGTGATGGTGGAGTCAAAAATTTATATTGAGGAGGCCTACTTTTTAAAAAAAAAAAAGAAACATGTAAACTTTGGTGGACTAAACCATAAATATATATGGACAAAGTACTATTTACAGTATAAAATAAACAACAAAATTTATGTTGTTATTGAAAATTTAAGGGGTTAGAGCTGTGTTAGTCAACCCTTGGCTCGCCAATAGGTGGTGGTGGATAAAAAAATGGATTTATATGGTTTTATGGTGGTGGCGGGTATTGGTGAACAAAAACATATTATGCTAATTTCATAACGCCACAAAATATGTAACGTTATATTATGGACGATATTGATTAGTTGATTTCACTGAGATGAGCGCCGCTGACGACATATTTCCAAAAAATATTTAAACTTCCATGTCCATGTAGAGGGTTATCTCATTATAAGCAATGGACCTAAATATAAAAGTGTATGGAAGTTAAGATTATATTTCTTTCGTTTGAGCAAATCTCCGACGGTAAAATGTTAAAGGAAAAAAACAAGAAAAAAAGAGAGGAAAATCCCAACTATTTTTATGACAAACCCATATTAAATCATCAGGAATTGATAAGTATTCGGGACACAAATTATACGATATATTAAAAATGAACCAACATCATGGCCCGTGCCGTTACGGCACGGGTTAAGGGCTAGTAATGTATAAAATAAAAGACTCAACTTGTTAGACATCTTTTACAGAAATTTATCGTTAATCTAACAAATGATCTAGTGGGTCTCTAAAACGAAACAAATATACATGATATAGTAACAATAGTATTCAGATGTTTAGTGTAATATTATAGTTAAACGAAAATATATTCGTATATTAATAGGATACTTTACACTAATAGCAAACATCAAAAGACTATTAAGATATGTTATAATTTTATGCAGACTCAAAATTTAAAGCATATTAAATTATCAAAGCCGATATTTATCAAAATATACTACACAAATTTAAATTGAATAAATAAAGTCTATAATATCGATCTTTATGTGAATGTAGGGTTATATTTAGAAGATTAAGGCTTAGTGTATCAACTAGACTATTAACCCAATAATAGTGAAAATGATAATATAATCAGCAATAATTTTCGATAAGATAAGCAAGTATTAATACTACATAATACTA
The DNA here is from genome assembly GCA_023531295.1 of Papaver armeniacum. NCBI lineage: Eukaryota > Viridiplantae > Streptophyta > Magnoliopsida > Ranunculales > Papaveraceae > Papaver > Papaver armeniacum. The sequence continues at coordinate 234,987 of JAJJWW010011852.1, forward strand.
ATTATTATAAAATTTAGAATTTTCGTAAACATCTTTTGGATAATAATTATAGGATAGTAATACCAAAAATGTAATTTTTATACTTAAGGATTACTTATCGATAATATAAAATTTAAGGAAATAAAGTTAGACAAAAATCAAGTCTAGTATTGATAATAAAATTAAACTTTATGTTATGATTTATTATGGTTAACTTTTATCGGTCTAAGAGATAAGAAATAAATGTAATAATAATAATAATAAATAAATAAATTTTGATAATTGAATTGTTTAAAATGATGTGAACTATTTATATATTTAAGAAGTAAATTTATAAGACTTACACCAAAAACTATAAAAGTTTAAGGACTAATTAATCTTAATAAAATTAATACTTAGTTAATCTAGCACTGGAGAATAGTGAGGGTTGTGTTTTCTCTGTTCGTAGGAAGGCATTGTTGGGATTGGTCAACCTTGACAGGGCAACTGCATTCAGAGATGACTGATCATAGAAGTATGCTGTAAACTAATTTAGAAAATCAATAGATGGAAAGATTCGCAGGAATCTCCCTTGTAATTAGCGACAAATATTTTATAAAACATAAATTAGTATAAGAAGCTTAGACTTCCCAATTTGACAGAACTTAAATCAGCGTAGTTGAGCCTAAAGCTACAAATTTTAGTTGTAGAAAGCCATATAGGTTTGCGCTTTGCTTTATATTGTTTGCGCTTAGACAAGAGATGAGATTAATTTATAAGGTGGGGAGTTTTTGAAGACCAGAAGGATGATCCGATTTTCGAGGACGAAAATGAATAAGGTGGGGAGAATGTAACGACCCTCAAGCTCGTCAACGCTATTTGACTGGTCTGGCAATGATCAAGAGACGTTTTAGCCGATAATAACTCGATTAGTTTAACACGAACGTTAATTAATAGAAATTAATCTAACAACGAATTGGATCCGAAACTAGTACCGTTGATTAGAGCTCCAAAAATTACGCGGAATGGACTACTCGAATGTGTCAATCGGATACCAGACGAAGAAGTAATCATCGGATGAGTATGGAGGGAAAAATAGTATTTTTGCAATGGACCCACCTGGCTTCCCATATCCAAGTGATGGTGCCTTTATTATTTTCGTTGGCCTTATCAACCGAATCGAGAGGATAAACACATTTTTCTTTCTTTTCTTCTTCTTCTCGTTTCTTCCTCTTTCTTCTTCCTATTTCCCATGCTCTTCTCTGCTCATATTTCCGTGAGAAGATTTTGTGGTTATGATATCAAAAACTTAAGAGTTGATTGTTGATACTGGCGTAGTCAATGGTTTGCCAAGAAAAGGAGAAGAAATGATAAGCTGGAGAGAACTAGAAGTTAGGATTTCTAAATGGATTTTGAGTTCGTAAGGAATTGAGAGGTTTAATGAGTTGTTAGTAAATCAAGATTAAAAGGGTTGATGTTCGATTGAAGTTGTGAGGTTGTTTTGTTGGTGAATCAAGAGTTAGGGTTTCGTATGAAAAATTCAGAAGAAGAACTAGAAGATGAATTGAAAGTTTAAATGAAAGATTAAAGATGGGTTAGTTAGGAATTAAGTTTAGGCCGAAGAATTATTTGAGATTGACAATTATTATCCTGGAAATTATGAATTGAAGCTGATGAAGGATTAGGGTTTGATTCTCGGTTTAAGAAAGTGATGAAGATGTTGTTGGTGTTGATTCAAAGGTTGAATCAAACTCAGAGATTTTCTAAAGAGGTAAAATATTGTTTATTAAATGATGTTTATTTAATTGTATGGAATTAATTGTGAATTGATGGATTGTTTCATGGGTTTGTGTTTTTATTGGAATTCCTTAGTTTATGCCTCAGATGATGAAGTTGTGTATGTGCATTGAGTGATAGAGCTGGAGTTTACAGAGGATGTATTCATTGTGCTTGAATGGAATTTGGTAGTGATATGGCAGGTGGTGATGAAGCTTTTGGTTATGAAATTACAGAGGTATTGGTAGTGATTGCAGTTGAGGAGGTAATATCAGTATTGGTGGTGTTTGTATAATAAGTGAATTAAAATGTCAGTTATAGTGTGGTGGATTGTTTTATTGTAATCTTGAATGATTAGTGGCAGGATTGTTATGCAAGGATGTGGGGTTGGCGATATTGTGTTGTTGTCGATTTCTCGGAGGTGGTGAACTGAGTTGCAGGTGTTAGTACAGAATAAACATAACTGAAAGAAGAGATTGAGTTATGCCAGTAGAAGATTGGGGTTAGTTCTTGCTGTGGCAGTAAGGTGGTGGTACTGTTGAGTTAATGGTTTGAGGTTGGAGTTGTATTTGTAGTTCTAGGATGGTCTAAGTTTGGTAAATACATGGACAAGGTCTGTGATGCATTTGAATGAGTAATGAGATTGAAGTACAAATTAAAGAGTAAGTTGTACTTGGTGTTAGTGAGGTAATGGTGGTGTTTCTAGTATTGCAGGTGTTACCCTGAAATTGAAATAAATTAGAGAAGTGATTTTACTTTGAATGTTGTAAGTGAGGTGGTTGTATAGTACATGGAGCTGGAACAGCTCAGTGTTGAGAGTTGCAGGAAGGAAATGTGTAATTGAAATGGTAGTTGTGGGATAGTCAGTGGTTGTTGTGAAAAGTTTAAAGCTGCAACTGCTGGTAAACAAAGTTTAAAGTTGTAATTGAAATCTGGTGTTTGTTTTGATTGAATGAAATGTATATAATGTTACATTTTATAGAATCAGGTTGATAAAGGTTGTAGATGTAATGAAATTAGGCTTATTAGTCATCCCAGTTAGTTTAGCTGACTCAGTATATCTAACTGAGTCGAGTTGACCCTGTCAATCTGAGTTGAATCGGTTTGACTCAGTGATCAGACCAGTAGAGTGTTGACCTTGACATTTGACTGGACTTTGACCCTTGACTGATGTTGACTGTTGGTTGACCCTTGACCGTCACTTTGGCCGTTAGTTGACTTTGGTGGACTTGGGCTTAGAGTTAGTTTTCCTATTTTGATGAATTGGACCCCTTATGCTCCGAATTAGCATTTGGTTTCTTCTACAAAGGTGTAGATACTCTTAAGACTTAGCTAATGTAATATAAAATCTAATTGAATTAGTAACTCTTAGATATGCTAAAGATAGATAATAAAAGATATAGAACTGTAAGTGGGCTTAGAATCATTAGATAGATTTGTATGATTCTTGTGTGAGTCATTTTGGCTGGATTCTTAGAGTTCTTGTGTGATTAACATTTAGTTATTAACAACGCTCGATTTAAAGGATGAATCAGTGGACCGTGGATCTCGAGGTAGGCGTGGCTTGTCATCAAAAGAGGTGGGAATCGATAAAGAACTCTCTTGTATTCATTATTGTTTTACAAATCAATCTTGGTGTTGTGAAATTCATGCATATCTTTGTGTGCTTTGTGTGGTATGAGATCTGTGCCGACACAATATCAGTATTATATGGCTAGGGCGATACACCGCAATATTGCATTGCTAAGGCGATACACCGCAATATTATTCTTCCTTTATATATATTCAGTATTATATGGCTATGGCGATACACCGCAGTATTACCTATTCGGTGTGGAATTGGCATCAATATTACTTTTCCCTTATGTGCGGCAACACACATCTCATACATGGATGTTTACTGTTATTTATGAATGTCTATGAACAAGTTTTTACATTATGTTTTATTGTCTTTCCTTGTATTACCAACTTTCGATAAAACCTGCATTGTCTTCGAATCATATTAATGTTTACTTTAAAGCTAGTTGTTATTCCTACGGGGCACCCCTTTTAGGGATGATGTGCTCACCCTTTCCCACTTTCAGTTTCAGAGACATATCGAGTTGTGCAGCGAAAGCTTCAAAGAGTTTAGTCTGTTTGTTAGATTACTTCGGCTATGTTTATTATGTTGTATATTTTATTTGTAAACTAAATGATTATTGTTACATATCACTTGAGAGGAGTACTTGTATATATATTTCAGAGTAGGGCTAGTATTTGGGATAGTTTTGAAGCAGATTTCTTAATTGAATGTTTAAGTAATTGATTTAGATTCTTAGTGCCTCTTTATTTAGTTAATCTCTTGGATTAGTCAGCTGCTAGCTTAGGGGGCGCTTCAAAGTTGGTATCAGAGCTCACTATTAGATCTTATATGAGATAAGGTAGAATTAGCCAGTGCCAGTTAGTGAACTAGATTAGCTTAGAACTGGGTTGGGTTGTCAGATAAATCTTAATCACTAAAAGCTATCAATAATTAAAAGATTTATTTGATTGATTGAATTGTTTGTTTGTTTGGTTGTTTGTATGTGTAATTAAGTAAAAATTGTAGGGTACACCAATAACTTTAGTTAATAAAGGTTAGGGAATAATTAATCTAAAAAGTTTGAACACGTACACAATTCAATACTAAAAAAAAAAAACGAGATTAGTATTATTGATAAATATTGAAAGTCGTACAAAAAATAATAATTAATTATGGAATACCTTGACTTATACGCAGAATCAACAGTTTATAATTACGTAAATGTTAATAATATTTTTGGGACTCAATAATATTTGTAAGAGTAGTTAGAATAATAATTTGACCATCAATGTTAATAATAAAAAAATAATATAATAGTAACTATTGATGATAATAAAAGCAATAATTTTAATAAAGTAACGTTAGCATTTATAAATTAGGGTCATGTTGAACTTAATTAACTAAAATCTCATTGAGGATATATGACGTAAAAAAATAATAGTTATGATTAAATAACTATGGAAAATTATCAACGCTTATCTACGGTTAAAGTTTAAATTAAACTAGTTACAAATTAGAGAGATTTGTTTTGCGTCTAAACTAGATAATTAATATAATATTTAATAGGCATCAGACATAAAAAGATGAGGATATAATGTATAAAATACTCAACTTGTTAGACATCTTTTGCAGAAATTTATCGTTAATCTAACAAATGATCTAGTGGGTATCTAAAACGAAACAAATATACATGATATAGTAACAATAATATTCAGATGTTTAGTGTAATATTATAGTTAAACGAAAATATATTCGTATATTAATATGATACTTTACACTAATAACAAACATCAAAAGACTATTAAGATATGTTATAATTTTATGCAGACTCAAAATTTAAATCATATTAAATTATCAAAGCCGATATTTATCAAAATATACTACACAAATTTAAATTGAATAAATAAAGTCTATAATATCGATCTTTATGTGAATGTAGGTTTATATTTAGAAGATTAAGGCTTAGTGTATCAACTAGACTATTAACCCAAGAATAGTGAAAATGATAATATAATCAGCAATAATTTTCGATAAGATAAGCAAGTAATAATACTACATAATACTAATTATTATAAAATTTAGAATTTTCGTAAACATCTTTTGGATAATAATTATAGGATTTAGAACGGGCCCCTAGCTCAGCTGGTCATCTCCGTTCCCCAAAGTCTAATGCGCTCCAGGAGGTCCCAGGTTCGAGTCCCCAATGGCGTAATATCACAGAGAATTAACATGGAAGGTAGTGTTAGTTTGCCCCCTTGTGACACAATCTCAGCCCCCTCCCGCCGTTTCGGCTCCCTTGGCTAGGTTACCCATGAGGCTCGCTGGTAGGTTAGCACAGCAACCTGTTCAATTAATGTAGTAGTATGTCGTTGGAGCTTAGCTTGTTAGGCTTCCAACTAGTTTCATGTAATAATATTTAAAATACAAATTATAGGATAGTAATACCAAAAATGTAATTTTTATACTTAAGGATTACTTATCGATAATATAAAATTTAAGGAAATAAAGTTAGATAAAAATCAAGTCTAGTATTGATAATAAAATTAAACTTTACGTTATGATTTATTATGGTTAACTTTTATCGGTCTAAGAGATAAGAAATAAATGTAATAATAATAATAATAAATAAATAAATTTTGATAATTGAATTGTTTAAAATGATGTAAACTATTTTTATATATTTAAGAAGTAAATTTATAAGACTTACACCAATTACTATAAAAGTTTAAGGACTAATTAATCTTAATAAAATTAATACTTAGTTAATCTAGCACTGGGAGAATAGTGAGGGTTGTGTTTTCTCTGTTCGTAGGAAGGCATTGTTGGGATTGGCCAACCTTGACAGGGAAACTGCATTCAGAGATGACTGATCATAGAAGTATGCTGTAAACTAATTTAGAAAATCAATAGATGGAAAGATTCGCAAGAATCTCCCTTGTAATTAGCGACAAATATTTTATAAAACATAAATTAGTATAAGAAGCTTAGACTTCCCAATTTGACAGAACTTAAATCAACGTAGTTGAGCCTAAAGCTACAAATTTTAGTTGTAGAAAGCCATATAGGTTTGCGCTTTGTTTTATATTGTTTGCGCTTAGACAAGAGATGAGATTAATTTATAAGGTGGGGAGTTTTTGAAGACCAGAAGGATGATCCGATTTTCGAGGACGAAAATGAATAAGGTGGGGAGAATGTAACAACCCTCAAGATCGTCAACTCTATTTGACTGGTCTGGCAATGATCAAGAGACGTTTTAGCCGATAATAACTCGATTAGTTTAACACGAACGTTAATTAATAGAAATTAATCTAACAGCGATCTGGATCTAAAACTAGTACCGTTGATTAGAGCTCGAAAAGTTACGCGGAATGGACTACTCGAATGTAACAATTGGATACCAGGCGAAGAAGTAATCATCGGATGAGTATGGAGGGAAAAATAGTATTTTTGCAATGGACCGACCCGGCTTCCCATATCCAAGTGATGGGTGCCTTTATTATTTTCGTTGGCCTTATCAACCCGAATCGTGAGGATAAACACATTTTTCTTTCTTTTCTTCTTCTTCTCGTTTCTTCCTCTTTCTTCTTCCTATTTCCCCTGTTCTTCTCTGCTCATGTTTCCGTGAGAAGATTTTGTGGTTATGATATCAAAAACTTAAGAGAAACGTTAAGAGTTGATTGTTGATACTGGTGTAGTCAATGGTTTGCCGAGAAAAGGAGAAGAAATGATAAGCTGGATAGAACTAGAAGTTAGGGTTTCTAAATGGATTTTGAGTTCGTAAGGAATTGAGAGGTTTAATGAGTTGTTAGTAAATCAAGATTAAAAGGGTTGATGTTCGATTGAAGTTGTGAGGTTGTTTTGTTGGTGAATCAAGAGTTAGGGTTTCGTATGAAAAATTCAGAAGAAGAACTAGAAGATGAATTGAAAGTTTAAATGAAAGATTAAAGATGGGTTAGTTAGGAATTAAGTTTAGGATTGACAATTATTATCCTGGAAATTATGAATTGAAGTTGATGAAGGATTAGGGTTTTATTCTCGGTTTAAGAAAGTGATAAAGATGCTTCTGGTGTTGATTCAGAGGTTGAATCAAACTCAGAGATTTTCTAAAGAGGTAAAATATTGTTTAATTGTATGGAATTAATTGTGAATTGATGGATTGTTTCATGGGTTTGTGTTGTTATTGGAATTCCTGAGTTTATGCCTCAGATGATAAAGTTGTGTATGTGCATTGAGTGATAGAGCTGGAGTTTACAGAGGATGTATTCATTGTGCTTGAATGGAATTTGGTAGTGATATGGCAGGTGGTGATGATGTAGGATCAGAATATCGCGATATCAATACTTCGCGAGATTAATAAATGACGATATCGCGAGGGAGTCACAGAGAAGTAAAATAAATTACGCAATGAATGACGACAGCCAGAACATGAGAAGAATGTGAAGACTCAGCGAGATTTAGGAGTGTCGCGAGAATTGGTATATGTACACTTGCGTTATTTCGCAAGACATTCCCGAAAATAAAGGACAGCTTAGCTGTCATCCACTGTGTACTACCCTATATAAAGGGTTGAGTCAGTCTGTTGTAAGAGGGGGTTCTTTTTGAATTGTTAAGCAAGTCATTAGGAGAGAGAAAATTAAGAGTGATTGTAATTTCTTTTGCTCTGTTCTATCTTCCTCTGTAAACATTTCAAGAAAATAATCAATAAAATCTATAGTTATTCATCTTCAAATGGATTAATTGAGTAAATTCTAGTGAGGGGTGTAGTGTGGGATTTCCTGCAACTACATATGCGCTAGAAACAGTGGACTGAGTAGAGATCAACCTTGTGAATTGAAAGAATCAGGAGTAACAAGAAAGAAATTTCGCATAATTTTCAACAATTTACTAAAATTGAGAAATGGCTAGAAGAAGGAATGCATTAGAACAACCAACAATTGTAAGAAGAAGCGGGAGATTAGCTGGAGAAAGGAGAAATGAAGTAGGTGAACCATCAAGAATAAACGCAAGAGATAGAGAAGAAGGTCAAATTCAACCACCAATTCAATCAACACCAAATAGAGTAATAGATTATGATAGGGTGAGTGTGCATACATGGAGATCAGATTCTATGGAAGAAAGAGAAGAAGTGCAACAATTGATAAATAATGGACAAGAGGAGAGAAATCGAGAAGAAATGGGAGAAACAACTCATAGAAATGAAGAAGTCGCAGCATTAGAAGCATTGAGGCAAACAATACATGAAGAAAGGCGATTAGAAGCGGAAGAACGTGCAAATTTTACAAGGCGAAACCATGAGTTAAGAATGGAAAATATGAGGTTGCGAGAATAGAAGGTCGAGAAGTAATACCAGTGTCAAGATCAGATCGGTTAGAGATGATATGAGGAGAATATTACCTGTAGAAAATGTTAATGAAGAAAATCTAGAAAGAGAGCCAAATCTCGGTGAAGGATGTTTGCGAAAGAAGGGAAGTGGTGTGTATTCCACGTCCTGAGATTTTACAGAATGACCAAAATGATGGAAATCAAGGAAATAGGCAGCAGAGGAAGAAGAATACTGCATGGGAGAGAAACACAGAGGAAACAAAAGGAGATTGAAGATGACATCGAAAAGCATTATATTGAACAAGCGCGTCTAGCTTGCGAAAGAGAAAGATTAAGGGTAGAAATGGAATAACGGGAATTGGAGGAAGCAATTCGGCAGAACAATCATGACAATCGAGAAAGAAGGCGCGAGCAAAATCGCAACAATGGAAATATCAATGAAGAATATGAAAGAATACAAAGGAGAACGGATAGACAACCAAGAAGAGAAAATGATAGATACAATGGTGTGCGAATTCGTGAACGAGATGAAGGAGAAAGTCGCAGAGAAAGAAGAGAAGAAAATGCTGAACAAGAAAATCAAGGTAGACATGAACGCAGAAGGAGAGAGGCAGAGCTAAAAAGACCAATAAATTCGAACCCTGATGTAAATGAACAAATCTTAAAAGAGTTGGAAGAGATGAGAGGAATGTTGAACAATAGAAGAGGAGGAGGAAGAAGGCAGCTGGATGAGGCCATCGAAGAGGCCGCGAAAACCCCTTTACGCTAGAGGTGCGCTTAGGAGGAATACCCCAAAGTGCAATTTACCCGCATTAACCAAAGCATTTTTGACGGAACAACTTGCACAATACAACACATCAAAGCGTATGTGAGATGTATGCTACTGATGGGAAAATCATGACGCCATATTGTGCAAATATTTCACATCAAGTTTAACAGAGAAGCAATCGAAGTGGTTTGAGGGTTTACCAAGAAACACAATCACGTCATTCAACCATTTACAAGCTATATTCTTAGGGGCATATATAAGTAACAACTCCTCACGACCAGGAATTGAAGATGTATTTGGGCTGAAACAAAGAGTTGGCAAAAGTTTAAGACACTTAACTGTGAGATGGAAGACGATGTGTAGCGAGATGGTTGGACGAGTGGATGAAAGATATCTCATTTTATCATTCATAAACGCTATGTTAGCAATCAATTTGTTATATATTCAAATCTTTAGAGTTAAGAATACAATTATAATGACTGAGTTGCGAGAACTTCAGGAGGAATATATTGCTTTAGAGGAAAGGCAAAACGAGATGGAATCATACCCAGTTGGGAATACAAATTCAAACACTGCGAATGCAAGCTTATTACCCAAGTTGATAAACACAGTGGCGAGCACTTCGCAAGGGCAACAAGAAAAGATAATAGATGATGGACAGCCAAAGATAGTAGCTATGGTAAGCCGTGATCAGGAAGAGTTTGAAAGAGAAAGGAACTACTACAACCGTAGCGGAAATAACAAAATTCAAAGACTTGATCATCCATAAGAAACTTATGGAAGTCGAAGGCAGAATTATCATGGAGGGCAGCGAAGTCACAGAGTAGTGTGGGAGGAAATCAAAATGCCACCATTAAATACTAGTGTTGAAAAAATATGGGAATCTATACTCTTGATGGAAAACATACCCGCGCCATGGAACATGGGGAATGAGCCACCACCAAGTGATAGAAGTCACGAGTTCTCGTTCTTATCACCGCTTTCATGGACACTTAACAAATGACTGCAGTAAATATAAAAAGAATCATCCTCGTAATGATTGACCAAGGAAAGCCGAGTCATTTTCTAAAAAGTGAAGAGAAGGTTCAGCCATTACCACCACCGCCGTAAATGCACGTAACAAATTCAAGAAAGGGGAAAGAAACATTCGTAATAGAAGTTGGATCGAAATCTAAAAATTTGTTTTGCAACTCCATTGTACACTCATACCGAACAATTGAAGATTTTCATGATAATGTTCTCAGTAGGGTTTTCGCGAGGGATGCTGATAATAAAGAAGTGATGAACATTGCGAAGACATCGCAGTTAAAAGAATGGCAAATGCAGATTATTTCTTTCACTGCAGAAGAGATTCCTTGAAGGCGAGAGACGCATGATAGCCCATTGGTTGTAAAATTGGAAATTAATCCAAAACCTGTAGATGGCGAAGACGATGAAGCAGATAATTACTGGGCGATCAATAGAATCTTAATTGATACGGGGAGCTCAGTAAACATTCTTTTCTACCATACTTACAAGACTATGGGTGGGAAGGATGAAGAATTGATACCTTCGACGTATAAAATATATGGTTTCAATGGCACAAATGAATAAGCCTAAAGGAGAAGTTCATATGAGAATACCCTTGCAAGGATTATCAATGGAAATTTTATTCTGTATAGTCGATGTGGAGTCCCCTTATAATGCATTGATCGGAAGGCCATGGTTGCACGAAATTCTGGGCGTAGCGTCGACTTATCATCAGTGCATAAAATTTCCTCATCCTAGCGGTGTCGGAATTATAAAGGGAGATTGGGCAGAAGGACAAAAATGCTATGAGATTGACGTGGAGAGTTGCGAGGAGAGAGCTGCACAGAGAAAGGGCTGGAAGCAACATACAAAAGATGAACAAAGAAGAGAAAGGTTGATGGTGGATACCAAGATGTAAGAGGAGAAGATACATTGCGAAGCAAGTGCATGAAAACAGTTGAAAATTATGATGGAAAGGAATCATTAAGAGATTTGAATGGTGCGAAAAGAGAGCAAAGCAGGAGCAAAAAGTGTAAGAAATGAATAAACAATAATTGAAGAAGAAATACGCGAGAATCTCGCCATCAAGAATGTATGAAAATCTGATTGAAGAATTGAAAAACAAAAATGAATAAACAAAGCAAGATTGTGCGATAGCTTCGCAAACAAAATAACAAGAGAAAACCAAAAATGAATGATTGAATGAATTAACAAAAATGAAAGAGTGAGTGAATGGGACGAACCTTTATGGCGTACACCCTAGTTCGCGAATGATATTTCACAAGAGGCAAATGTAAGACCTAAAGTGCGTCATATAAGGGGTATCTCTTGACATGGCTCGGTGAAAAGGTTATACAAGCTCCCGGAACCGAGTCATGAAGATTTGGGGCCCATGAAAGCCTATCCGGGAGAGATACCTTAGATTTCCAACTATATATATAAGGTTATACCTCGGTTGGACGCCCGAGGGTCTCTTCCAAGGAGTCAAGAGATATGCTCAAGGAGCCGGGTACACGGTTGAGCCAAGAGTGCCTCGAGGCATTTGAAGTGTCTCGGCCATTCTTGGCAAGTCTTGGCATATGTTGCACTCGGCCCGAAGAAAACTCCACTTAGGGTGCAGTCTCGTAACCATAAACCATATAGGAATAAGGGATAAGAGGTCACAAAAACAACCGGTTGTTGTTAAGACCGGATGGGAGGAGCTAGTCTTGTATGGCCGATGTACGCCTCCTTGAAGGGGCAACCAGGAGAAGATAAGGGCGCACCCTCCATTAGGGAGCCGATAAGTGTCAAAAGACGCAAATGTCATGAGGCTTTATTTTCGCAAGGAAATTTAGGCTTGTCATATTTGTGCGATGATCCCGTAGAGGCAATAATACTAACGCAAGGATAAGGCGAGATCAATGGGTTTTTGCATGAAAATGTAAAGACGTCCGCGATTTCGTCGCGAAGACGGCAATGTCATGGGATTTTACATTCGCAAGAGTGTTTAAACCTGTCATATTGTCGCAAATAAAATATCCCGCAGAGGCAAAAATACTTAAGAAATGATAAGACAAGGTCAATGGGTCATTACATGAAAATGTAAAGACGTCCTGCGATTTTGTCGCAACGAGGGGTGGCGAAATAAGACCTTTAATTAGGAAGGCAAAATAAGACCACACAAGAAATGATAAGGCAAGATCAATAGATTTCTTCATTTGTGAAGACGTCATGCGATCTTGTCGCAATGATGAACTTCAACATAAATAAAGATATAGCCATACAAAAATTAAGGAAGCAAATAAGCTTGCGAAAAACGATTATATTTCTTCATAAAGTTACCAACAATAAGGTCAACATTCAGAGATTTCATTACTCATAGATAATTGATCAAATCTCTCATTTGAAAATAAATAACATAGGCAAGTATGGGAATGTATAGGATAAAATCTTGTTATTCATTTCCACATGATAGATTTATGTATTCATAATGTCGGGTCAGCTTGTATTACAAAGAAGAATTGCTTGATTAATATGCGCAAGTAAAGAAAACAAAGATTGATTTCATATTTAGTAATCCAAGAAATTTACAATGAGGGGTTATAGAAATGGAAGATTAAAAGGGTATATATACAGATATTACAAGAAGCGAAAGAAGAAAAATAAGTTATTTCTTTGAGGATTCTTCTTCTTTGTCAGATTCTTCAATTCCATCATTCTTTTCGCAAGATTCTTCTTCTTCGCTAGCTTCACTATCAGAGACATCCGAGAAAGGCATATCTTCAGGAATATCATCAAGAAGACAAGGATATGAACTAAGAGGAATGCGGTGATCATTGCAAACTGTTTCGATAGTTTGATTGCGAAAACGAACAACATCGTTATTAAAATTCGCTACTGTAGCTTGCAATTGTTTCTTCAACATGGAATACTTGATGTCGCGAAAAGAGAGGTCCTTTGCGAGTTGTTCTTTTTCAAATTCAAGTTCTTCAATCCTTGTCTGAAATCTCTTCTCGCTTCGCAAACAAGTGACAATAAGTTAATAGCAATACTACGAAAAAAGGAGTAATAAAGTAAAAAGGAATAATAAACAACCTTCTCTCGTCGATATCATATCTTTAACCAAGGCAAGATGCTCCTGCATGAAGGCTAACATCAACACCTAAGTTATTCCCGGCATTATCTAGAACCTTCGCAGCCCAAGCGAATTCATCATCATTATTTATAACGAGTTTTTAACGAATTTGATCTTCTCGCTCATTAAGTATGGCATTCTGACGAAGAGATTCATCTCTGCTCAATTTGTACTTCGAGAAGAGATTTTTGAAATTTTGCTAATGCCTCGTGCACCTTTATTAGCAATGCGGTCTTTGTCATCTATAAGGCCACTAATTTTCTTCCTTAAAGTTTTGGTTTTCTTATGGGAATCAAGATACATTTGTTTAAATCGGTTGGCTAAACCTAAACTAGATCTATGCTCAATCTCTAAGAGACGATATTTGGCTTGAAGTTCATTTAATGGAAAGGAATCAACTTTGTTTGACGAACTACTTAAAGATTCGTTGAGATGAGTGAGAAGTACATCATTATCCATAGGCTCTGGAAATGAATGGAGAAGAATGGCTTCTTCGTAAAGATTATATATGTCCATGAAAATAATAAATCGTGCAAAGAAAAGCAGATGACAAAATAAAGACGACTTGAAGAGTAAAAATTTTATACCATAAAGTTGTTGATTTGCACTTTGAAGAGTAGATATTTTATCCTTCGAGAAGTAGACTCAACTTCCAACCGTTGAATTTTTTCATCTTTCTTGCGAGACGTCGCAACTTCAGTTTCTAGTTCTTGGATCTTCTCTTTGAGTTGGAGATTTTTTTTTCAAGGTTGTCGCGTCTTTCTCGAGATCTGAGGCAACAACAAAGGAAGCTCTCCCAGACTATAAAGGAAAGTAAAGAAATTGTTAAGATAAAGCTTAAAATCGAAGTTACAGATAAGCAAAGGAATATGAACATACCAAAGCATTGAGAGCATTTAAGAAACTGGAAGTCAATGTTCGGGAAACTCCGCGAAAAGAATCATTGTCCACTAGCAAGGGGGCATCGCAAATTTTAGCGAGAGCTTCGCAAGTAGCAGATAAATGATCATCTCCCAATCCTTGCATAGAATCGGAGAAGACACTATACAATTGCGCCATAGCAGAAGTAATCGAGTGATTCTCCTTCGCAGAGGAAGTACCAACCTCATTTTCATCCTCATCAGAGCTCTTGCTGGTTTGAGAACTAGAACGAGAAGAGGGATGGGTTTTCCGTTTTTTAGAAGATGGAGCAGAAGATTTATCCTTGCGAAGAGTGGTTTTATTCTTGCCTTTGACCTTCGCAGCTTCGGGAATATCTGTTTCTTTAACAACCTTCGCACACGAATGAAGATAAGAAACAGAGGCAACAATATTGTTAAAAATAACAAAAGAAAGTATTTCTTACTTCATTCGTGATCGATCGGAGTATCGCCAGAGTACTCGCCTTTGGACATCTTTCATAACTCCTTTTCAATTTGGTAATCTGAAGATTTTGCAAATCTAGTAAATATAAAAGGAAAGAAATATCGCAAAAGTAAATCTGAAATAGGAAGTATACCTTTTTTGCCTTTTCGGGCCACTTAAATTCCCAAGGATGATAGTCTGCGAGATTCGCAGGGAGTACATGTGAACCTGCGATATAGGGTCCATTCAGAAATAAAGGAACAACCCACCACTTCTCATCTTTGGAGTGCCGAGGAACATTATTTTTGCCCGAGTGCCACTCAATATCTTGCATGAGCAGCTTATCAACATCAATGTTATCTTTTCTCTTCAATCGGCACCCCAAATGAGATTTATCATTTCTCATATTTATTATCGCATAATTCGCAAAGAAGTTTTCTACGGTATACTTCTCGGCGACTATTTGTAAATTTCCGAATCTAGGATCTTTGACATCATCAGATATAAAGATCCTTTACCAAGCGCACGGTTGGCGAATTCAAGCATTAGACGGATGCGATGCCGCTCAATTGATAAATAGCTCGCGAGAATTTCTCATGAGCAAGAATTTCATAGAATAATGGCATCTCAGGATTGTATAGAGGAATAGGAAGGCCTGCGAGGATTTGACCTAGCGAGACTATGATTTTCTGATCATCACACTGATGAGAAAATAGTTTTGCAGAAAGTATAGATGAAGATTCTTGATCAAGAATGGTTGATAGAGTGAAACCCTTTTCTTTTAAATTCTGTTGAACTTCATTAAAAAGGGGTTTATATGTACGACTAAGTGAATCCATTATTAGAGTATGGGAATGAATAGAGAATTGAAGATCGAGAGAAAGAAAAAAGGGAAGGTTTCTGAGAGAGTGTAAGCGCAAATTCATGAGGAAGAAAGTTGAAGGAAAGTTGCAGAGGGAAAATAAAAGAGAAGAAGAGAAGGGTAAGAAAACTATATATAGAGAGGAGAATCCTCGAGAAAACAAATGCATTTAATGCGAGATGGGACGTGAATGGTCAAGAATAAACGGCTGAAAGAGACGTGTCAAGAAAAGAGTGGAAGAAGAAACACCGTAATAAATTCCGTACATGAATAAAAACAGATAAAAATGAACAATTGCGAGATAAAGATGAGCAATTGCGGCATTTTAAAATATTGATTCTCATGACATTTTCTCCTTCGCAGAAAAGACATGAGAAGAGGCAAGATGTAGGATCAGAATATCGCGATATCAATACTTCGCGAGATTAATAAATGACGATATCGCGAGGGAGTCACAGAGAAGTAAAATAAATGACGCAATGAATGACGACAATTTAACATGAGAAGAATGTGAAGACTCAGCGAGATTTAGGAGTGTTGCGAGAATTGGTATATGTACACTTGCGATATTTCGCAAGACATTCCTGAAAATAAAGGACAGCTTAGCTGTCATCCACTGTGTACTACCCTATATAAAGGGTTGAGTCAGTCTGTTGTAAGAGGGGGTTCTTTTTGAATTGTTAAGCAAGTAATTATGAGAGAGAAAATTAAGAGTGATTGTAATTTCTTTTGCTCTGTTCTATCTTCCTCTGTAAACATTTCAAGAAAATAATCAATAAAATCAATAGTTATTCATCTTCAAATGGAATAATTGAGTAAATTCTAGTGAGGGGTGTAGTGTGGGATTTCCTGCAACTACAGATGAAGCTTTTGGTTATGAAATTACAGAGGTATTAGTAGTGATTGCAGTTCAGGAGTTAATATCAGTATTGGTGGTGTTTGTATAATAAGTGAATTGAAATGTCAGTTATAGTGTGGTGGATTGTTTTATTGTAATCTTGAATGATTAGTGGTAGGATTGTTATGCAAGGATGTGGGGTTGGCGATGTTGTGTTGTTGTCGAGTTCTCGGAGGTGGTGAACTAAGTTGCAGGTGTTAGTACAGAATGAATATAATTGAAAGAAGAGATTGAGTTATGCTAGTAGAAGATTGGGGTTAGTTGTTGATGTGACAGTTAGGTGGTGGTACTGTTGAGTTAATGGAGTGGAGTTCATGGCTTGAGGTTGGGGTTGTATTTGTAGTTCTAGGATGGTCTGAGTTTGGTAAATACATGGAAGAGGTCTGTGATGCATTTGGATGAGTAATGAGATTGAAGTACAAACTAAAGAGTAAGTTGTACTTGGTGTTAGTGAGGTAATGGTGTTACCCTGAAATTGAAATGAATTAGAGAAGTGATTTTAATTTGAATGTTGTAAGTGAGGTGGTTGTATAGTACATGGAGCTGGAACAACTTTGAGTTGAGAGTTGCAGGAAGGAAATGTGTAATTGTGGGATAGTCAGTGGTTGTTGTGAAAATTTTAAAGTCAGAATGCAGGTAAACAAAGTTTAAAATTGTAATTGAAATCTGGTGTTTGTTTTGATTGAATGAAATGTATATAATGTTACATTTTATAGAATCAGGTTGATAAAGGTTGTAGATGTAATTAAATTAGGCTTGTTAGTCATCCCAGTTAGTTTAGCTGACTCATTTCATTTAGCTGACTCAGTATATCTGACTGAGTCGAGTTGACCCTGTCAATTTGAGTTGAATCGGTTTGACTCAGTGATCGCACTCAAAGAGAGTGTTGACCTTGACATTTGACTGGACTTTGACCCTTGACTGACGTTGATTGTTGGTTGACCCTTGACCGTCACTTTGGCCGTTAGTTGACTTTGGTGGCCTTGGGCTTAGAGTTAGTTTTCCTATTTTGATGAATTGGACCCCTTATGCTCCGAATTAGCATTTGGTTTCTTCTACAAAGTTGTAGATATTCTTAAGACTTAGCTAATGGAATATAGAACCAACCTAATTGAATTAGTAACTCTTAGATATGCTAAGATAGATAATAAAAGATATAAAACTGTAAGTGGGCTTAGAATCATTAGATAGATTTGTATGATTCTTGTGTGAGTCATTTTGGCTAGATTCTTAGAGTTCTTGTGTGATTAACAGTTAGTTATTAACAACGGTCGATTCAAAGGATGAACCAGTGGACCGTGGATCTCGAGGTAGGCGTGGCTTGTCATCAAAAAAGGTGGGAATCAATAATTGTATTTATTATTGTTTTACAAATCAATCTTGGTGTTGTGAAATTCATGCATATCTTTGTGTGCTTTGTGTGGTATGAGATCTGTGCCGACACAATATCAGTATTCTATGGCTAGGGTGATACACCGCAATATTATTCTTCCTTTATATATATTCAGTATTCTATGGCTAGGGCGATACACCGCAGTATTACCTATTCGGTGTGGAATTGGCATCAATATTACTTTTCCCTTATGTGTGGCAACACACATTTCATACATGGATGTTTACTGTTATTTATGAATGTCTATGAAGAAGTTTTTACATTATGTTTTATTGTCTTTCCTTGTATTACCAACTTTCGATAAAACCTGCATTGTCTTCAAATCATATTAATGTTTACTTGAAAGCTAGTTGTTATTCCTACGGGGCACCCCTTTTAGGGATGATGTGCTCACCCTTTCCCACTTTCAGTTTTAGTGACAGATCAGAGTTGTGCAGCGAAAGCTTCAAAGAGTTTAGTCTGTTTGTTAGATTACTTCGGCTATGTTTATTGTGATGTATATTTTATTTGTAAACTAAATGATTATTGTTACATATCACATGAGAGGAGTACTTGTATATATATTTCAGAGTAGGGCTAGTATTTGGGATAGTTTTGAAGCAGATTTCTTAATTGAATGTTTAAGTAATTGATTTAGATTCTTAGTGCCTCTTTATTTAGTTAATCTCTTGGATTAGTCAGCTGCTAGCTTAGGGGGCGCTACATTTTTTTTCCCGAAAATATTTCATAGGAAAAATTACTCGGATGAATATTCATTTGTATTTATTTATTTTTTTGGATGATTTTGGATATCGGTGTTTGTTTGATGATTTTGATTTTAGAAATTAATAAGAGTAGTTAGGTTTTTTTTTAGTTTCAAAATTTTTATAGGTGGATTTGAGCAACACAATTTTTGGATCATTTCACATGTTCGAAAGATGGGCATGTTAGTAATTTTCATCATTAAAGATATTTTTAGAACTCCGATTAAAATATTTTTCCCTCTGGACTGTAGGATAGCTAGTACCGAGTTTTTTTGGATCAACCAGCAAATTTTTCAATGAAAAATGAGATTTTTTATAACCCATATCCCCGACCCTCAATGACAATCAATTGACCATGGACCGTCAAGGCAGTCTCAGATTTAAGAAAAACACAGAGCACAAAATCAACTGTTAAAAACGGCCATAAAATAACTAGTATTATTTACAATTTTAGCCCTCACACAACGACGCATTCTGTTAACGACCATCACGGTTTTTGATGTGGTTAGATTTTCTGGGTATCTGTTGATGGGGAAAAACGATTTTCTGTTTTTTTTAGGAAAGTGAGGAGACGACCGTGCGGACAAGACTCCTCAACCGAGCAAATTGCTTAACCTCAAACAGATGCACTGCAGGGAGTGCTTTTTGTTCGAGAGATCAATCTGTAGGAATTTGGAGTCAATTCGTTTACAAGAGGGAAGAGGGTTGATATGTAGGAGGGAAACTGAGAAATGTGTGAGATAAATGGTGATCAAGGATTGTGAATGTGTTGTAGATTTCTGCAATGAACTACTGGGTTCGAATAAGCTTGAATTCTGCTCAATTGAGAGTGACTGTTCAGATGAGAATTGTCGTGATAATTCTCATAACTCCGTTGTCTGTTCAATCATGAATTCAAAGAACTTATTTATATTTATAGAATGTAGACACATTGATCTCCAGTAAGTGTGACGGTTGCTCGAGTGAAAGAGTAGGAAAGTGGGAAATCGTGGTTTAACCAGTTTCACGTCGTGCAGAGACTTGGTTGATTGTCCACCCACTACTTTGCTAACTCCCTCAACTGCTTGCACGACTTACTCACATTTCTCATCGTGGATGAACACACGTGCCGTAGGCCGCCAAACCAAAACCCTAATTAATATCCCCCATGTGACGTGATTGATGTCTCACGAACGTGGAGTATGCAAAGCAGACGTGTATTTGATTAGTCAGTCATTGAATTGATTAGATGATAAATCTAAGTATTGTTCAGTCAATCATGATTGTTGAATGCTCTAGGATTCCTGAATTGAACATATCTGCTTTGGGACATATAATTCTCGAATGACGTTGATAATTGAATCAACATAACGAATATTGATAGTCTAAGCAAATATTGCTCGTACGATGAATTGTTGAATATTGATAGCTGAATCAATATTCGAGCATCTGAGCAAATATTTTTCATTTGATGAATTACTGAATATTGATAGTTGAATCAATATTCGGGCATTTGAGCAAATATTGCTTATTCAATGAATTACTGAATATTGATGGTTGAATCAATATTCGAGCATTTGAGCAAATATTGCTCATTTGATGAATTACTGAAAATTGATAGTTGAATCAATATTCGAGCATTTGAGCAAATATTGCTCATTCGATGAATTACTGAATATTGATAGTTGAATTAATATTCGAGCATCTGAGCAAATATTACTGAATATTGATAGTTGAATCAATATTCGATCATCAGAGCAAATATTGCCCAATTACTGGTAACGTGGCCAAATAAAATATTAATTAAAATATTGGTAGCTGGACCGAATATTATATATTTAACCCAGATGTTGATTATTGGATCAACATAAAATTATTAATATTTGAACTCGCTCATTTGTTCGAAACCCTAATATTGTCAATTGCTATCAATTGATGATAAACTGAAAATAAGTCACTGAGTGAAGGATGGACCGGCTACATGGGATGATGATCGACCATGTAGCGCCCAAGTGCTCAAGTGAGCATGTACCAAGGTCCTTTGTTGACTGGTTGGTGAAAGGATGATCAAATGTTGGTTTAATCATTTATTAAAATAATGCCTGCCCCGAGCGTTAGGTAATAAAATCTAGTTATGGAGAGATGAGGGACCGACCAAGGGGTCATGGAACCGGCTTTAGGTGGTCGTGGGACCAGCTGATGGTCGATTGAGTAAATCCCAAGTTGGTTGGAGAGAGTTTGGACCCAATTAGGTCGAAATTATGAAAGAGTGTGGGACCGGCTCCTTGCAAGCCTATGGGCCGACCTTGGTCGGTCAAGGTGGCATGCCCACGTCACCATACTACCCGTGTCTCAGTCATGAGAGTTTTGGTATTTTCTGGTGCGCGTTTGAGCAATATTTCGGGTTTTCAGAAGAGTTTGATATTGACTGAAACTCTCGATTTTGAGCAAGTAGAACTTTGCTAGTGCGACCAATATTTCAAAAATATTAAAATAATAATATTTTAGTTTTTTGTCGTGAGAAGCCTAGTCGGTCATGTGACCATTTGACTTTTTGGCTTTTTCATGGTTTGAGCAATATTTGAGAAAATATTGAAGACTAGAGTTTTCGCTCAAATGATAGAGTTCCATAAGATGAAGGAAATAATAATATGAGAAAATAAGGAATTGCAAGGTGTGGGACCGGACACGGCTAGGGCATGGCCGGCGGTTAGGTGGCCCGGTCCCGTGACACCTTTTCCTATTTTTCACTATTTTTTCAATAGTTTGATGGAAAGTATGGAGAAACTAAGAGTTTCGCTCAAATGGGGAAGTTTTCTCAAATGAAGGAGTCTTCATGAGATGAGGGAAATAATAAAATAAAATAACGGAAGAGAGGGACCGGCCACGACGAATGTTCACTCGGTGGAATTGCTCACAGTTTTATGAAAATCAAGTTATGATTTTAAATAATGAATTTTTTGTTCATCTTTGAAGGTTCGAAGAAGCGAACAGATTTTCGAAATTTTCGTGTTATAATCACTACAACTAGTGAAATTTTAAATAGGTAAGAGTTTGAGAGTTACCATATTTATAGACGCTGATGTGAGCATCTTTACGATTTTTTTGTGCTTTAATTCCACTCGTTACGATGAAATTTGCACTCGTGAATGGCATACTGATGTAGAAATGTTGTGTGGATGTCACATCTACTTTGCAGAGATGTCGAACGATGGTTATGAGACCCCTTTAATTGACAAAGAGGAAAAAGTTGTGACTAAGAGCGCTCCAAACACGGATGACACTCCTTTGATAGATGAAGATGAAGAGTCGGTGATGAAGAATATGCCCAATGATAATGCTGAGTTATTCTTAGTTCAATATAAACCCGAAAAACGTCATCCAGGCTCGCATTTCGCCTTCTCGTCAATCCTGTGGAAATTACTCATAAGACATTATTATCTCCTCGAGCAACAATCTGATTTTGTCTGCAAGGAGGACATTATTCTGCTTCACTTATAGAGTTTAAGCTTTCTTGAAGACTTTTAACAAATTTTTCTGGATGGGCAAGACATATGCTGGGTTAAAATCATGTCAAAGCCATGTTGGATCGTGCATAAGTGACCAGGGCCATCCAAGCAGCTGGAGACTTGTTTATTTATCACGACGTAAGAGGTATGGTAGATTTTCTCGCCCGCTGGTGCATTCCTACTCAAAATTTTATATGCATATGGGGAGAGTTTACCATCACTTTGGAGGATGTGGTTGCTTTGTTTAGCCTTCTAATTACGGGTAATCTTCCTGAAAAACTTTCAACAGAGGAGACTGCAATGTCCAACATCTTGACAACTAAGATGAATGAGCTTAATCAATTATCTAGCAAATTTTGTTATGCTCAATGGCCGAAGGATTGGTGGCCAAAAGATAGAATTCCTGAATGGCCCGTCGATGGTACATTAACCATTGTTGCTTTCTTATGCTTGTGGCTGTCCAGAGATGTACTTAAAGATGGTGGAAACTTGTTGAAGCCATTTGTGATTCCTATTGCTATCAAGATGGCTAAAGGTGAGAGAATTCCCATCGGTAGTCTGTTCTTGGGTTCGTTGGAGTCCAATTTAGACTCCTTGGTTGTAGACACCAGCATCTCTAATGATTTTATGAAGATTGAATCTTATGTCAACTCAATGTTTCTTCAAGCTTTGATGCGGGAACGCGTCAAGAATTATGCACCGATTCCTCGTAGCGTCTTGCAAGGACCAAATGTTGATACTCGTCATGCCTTTTCTGAGAAGGATAATGCTAGAATTATGTGCTAGTCTGCAAAAAAGACTCGTCTCGTTCATATGCTAGATAATGAGTATGAGTTTAATTTCCGTCCCTGGACAGTGGTGCCTCCCCATGTCTCTCAGTTAATCACTTCCAATGCTGCTGAAGAAAATACTACTTTGATGTCTGGTATAGATCTGAGCATTGGTGAAAGATATTTCATGTTGAGTTGCACTCCTGGTTATTTAGTATTAGTGATTCATGGATAGTTCCTTGTGGAAGAGTACAATATTGACAGAGCAGCACGCCAAATGGGCTTTGACCAGTATGTGTCGAACATTCGAAGGAATAAGCCATCATTTGAGCAAATTAAGGCTCATTTGGATTGTACATACTTGAAGGTTCATGAATATATGTTTCCTTGCTCTAACCGAGCCACGTATGAAACTCCGAGTTATATCGATTTCTGGACCCAGCAACTTGAACGCCTCCATGACTTTGTAACAGCTGCTTAGACTGCCTTAAAAAAAACTCCTACTATTGAGATGATCTCCGCTCGGTCGATATTGAAATATCCTTCTGGTGGCAATAAAAGAAAAGCACTTCCAAGATGTTCACCAGTAAGTATTCTTCTTATGATTTTGTAAAGACATAATTATTATATTTTAATCACTTCACTAATCTTTTCCATAGGACGGTCATGCTGTGAGACCTCAGATCGATGTGGATTACTCAGAAATAGTAGTAAGTCTTCGGGGTGGAGAATCCAGAAGTAAGGATTATAGAATGATACCGAACATTGTTAAGTCCCCGGCTGTTTCTTTGGTGAGTTGTTAGCGTTC
Organism: Papaver armeniacum; assembly: GCA_023531295.1. Lineage (NCBI taxonomy): Eukaryota > Viridiplantae > Streptophyta > Magnoliopsida > Ranunculales > Papaveraceae > Papaver > Papaver armeniacum. The sequence goes on from JAJJWW010011852.1 coordinate 258,805, forward strand.
CCTATACCATGACTTTTTCTTTTTCGTGCAAGCAGGATCATGAAAACAATGTTTGTTACTTCGTTTCAGATCTTTGACGGTCTTCAATTCACTGTTGTTGAACGAACAATTTCTGAATCGAGTGCCGAAGAAGAAGTTGATGTAGGTATCTCTTCGTATGATCGTTCATAACACTCCATGAATATAATATTAATGATTGTTGCTGATGTATCCAAGAAGAGATTTCCATGGAAAGAGAAGGTATAGATGACACCTATTCGTCTTCGGAGGATGATGAAGAAGATTCCCCGAATTCAAGATTGAATGAAGACAATGATGCTTCTAATGGTGATATCGGGAATTCTGACCCTTTGGACACTCCAAAGATCATTCCAGTAAGTACCCATCTTATATTTTCTTCATAGAAGTATAAAATTGCTAATTTTTGAATTGAATGAATGAGAACCTAAAAATGCGGGGGTCTAACAACGACACCTAACAATTCGTTTGGAAATCTGAGAGGACTTACTCCAATACAATTTCTAGAGAATCAACTAGACAGTCATACTCAATATATAATAAAGCATATCAAAGAGTTTAAATATCTCTAACTATTAATTCAATCTGCAGTCAGCAAATAGAAATCTGCGAGCCCTATTGAATATAAGAGGAGTTACTTGAACTGTACAAAAGACCAATGTCCAGGTGTCAATCAATATAAATCAACAACCAAAGGTTGAATATTCTAATTGATTGATCTTAACGCACAACCTGTGATATTTCAATTATATAACAAAATATAATGTGGAAAATAAATAACACAAACACCAGAATTTGTTAACGAGGAAACCGCAAATGCAGAAAAACCCCGGGACCTAGTCCAGTTTGAACACCACACTGTATTAAGCCGCTAAAGACAGTATCCTACTACCAATTAACTTCGGACTGGACTATAGTTAAACCCTAATAAATCTCACACTGATTCAAGGTACAGTTGCGCTCCTTACGTCTCCGATCCCAGCAGGATACTACGCACTTGATTCCCTTAGCTGCTCTCACACACAACTAAGAGTTGCTACGACCCAAACTCGAAGACTTGATAAACAAATCTGTCTCACATAGAAAAGTCTATAGGATTGAATAAATCTGTCTCCCACAGAAATACCCAAGAGTTTTTGTTCCGTCTTTTGATAAATCAAGGTGAACAGGAACCAATTGATAAACCGAACTTATATTCCCGAAGAACAGCCTAGTATTATCAATCACCTCACAATAAACTTAATCGACTAGCGAAAAAAGTTATTATGGAATCACAAACGATGAGATGAAGGTGTTTGTGGTTACTTTTCTATCTTGCCTTTCGGAGATATAAATCTCAAGCCAATCTTACGATTGCACTCAATCACTATAGAAATAGCAAGATCAGATCACGCAACTACAAAGAGAATAGTTAGGTATAGCTTCACAATCCCAACGAAGTCTTCAAGTCGTTAACCTACAGGGTCTCGAGAAGAAACCTAAGGTTAAAGGAGAATCGACTCTAGTTATGCAACTAGTAACACACAGAAGGTGTGGGGATTAGTTTTCCTAGTTGCTAAAGTTCTCCTTTATATAGTTTTCAAATCAGGGTTTGCAATCTAAGTTACCTTGGTAACAAAGCATTCAATAATCACCGTTAGATGAAAAACCCGATTCAACCAAGATAATATCTTTCAACCGTTAGATCGAACTTAGCTTGTTACACACAAATGAAATGTACCCTCGTTTAGGTTTATGTAACCGTACCCAAACGTCACCATGTTGGCTCACAAATAGTTAGCCGAGGTTAGCCATATGATTACTCTCATATCAACCTTATTCATCTTAACCATAACTAGTTCAAATGACTCAAATGAAACTAGTTAAAGAGTTGTTCAATTGCTATATTCATAGATTTATTCAAGAACACAATTGAAGCGAAATCGGTTTGATTCACTCGAATCAATACATGAATATTATAGCCACTATTTTCAAAGATTGCATTCCTTATTAATAAATGTCTAGTTCATGTACACTACCCATTTTAGAAAGTAACCACTTAAGTACGCATACTTAAGTAACCGGATTTTTGAGTTTGGTTTTTCAAAACTCAGCAGAAATTCACGGACGTGAACTTTCCGCCAGTACACGTACTTAACTGAATGAGTTGGTTTTTGAAATCCAACATCAGCAGAAATTCATGGACGTGAACTTCCGCTAGTATGCGTACATGTATGCATATTTATCCAGTCTTCTTCAACCATTTTGTATCCGTACTTTAGGTTCCCGGTTTTGGACTTATACACAAATGTGCGAACACACTATATGCTTATATCCAAAGAAGGTTACAAGATTCTAAACTCTTTATTTGAATCATTGAAACATTCTTCTATAATGATAATAGCCGTTTTCACACACTATTAGCATCAAAGCAATTTTCAAGATATTGAAATAATCATTATCGAAACATTCCAAATCTTACACCAAATGATTGTATCACACAAACCATGTAAGATGTTACTCGGAAATTTTCTCATGATATAAGATGAACTTGATCGAAGCGAAAGCTTACCAACACATATTTCGAGAAATATGTAAGCGAGATATACCCAGCTCGAAATCTCAAATGTGTATCTAGAAAACTATATCGTAATACGACTTATGTCTCAATATTGGAGATAGAATAGAAATAGACCTTTGAAGTGATAGATGATTTTAAGTCTCCACATACCTTTTTGTCGATGAAGTTCCACAAGATACCCTTAGTAGTTATTCGTCTTAAAGTGATAAACGCCGTGAAGTCTAAGCTCAACTACACAAATTATGTCCTAGTCCGAGACATTTGTAAATAGGCTAGAAATCAAGACTTATAGTTTTGATCACTAACATCGACAAACATGTTTGAGATAGTAACGCATGCGAGTTCGACCGAGCAGTGCTCTAACAGAACCCATATGAATGAATGAAGATTTTTACCGAAATACGTCGTTAGAATAATCCAAAACTCAGTATTTTTCTAAAAACTATGTAGAATCTTCATCTGATGTCGGATTTTCTTGATCTACCCATGTTTTTTCATCCATAGGAAATTTCCAAGCTTTTTAAAAGAAGCTTTTCGACTTTTGAGCAGGTTTAAGGGTTGAAATTGCTGAAACAGTAAACTTCTTGGAGGTCTTCAAAAATGTTTTAGCTGACATGTAGTCCGATATTTTGATCACATCTTTTTGCTCGTTTATCAAAATACTGTAAATTTTGGATATGCTGTAGTGGATATCCATACGAAGAGAATGACATATATCTCACAATTATATTACTTACTAATTTCTCCCAGCTTGCCGCTTTCTACATGGCAGTGTAAAAATCACTTCAGACAGGCTTGCTATAAAACGCCTTTTTGTGATATTTTACCATTTGCTTGCATATTGGATGCATAATGAAGTATCTTGATGATTTTGTTTTATTTGAATTCTGCATTTTTTGATTGTCATTTGAATTCCAAGCTTGAAAACTTCTAATCCGTATCTTTGTTGTATTAGGTGGGAAATAATGGAGTTGAGCATAATGAAAACAATAATGATTGTCGAGTAACCTTGAGACCAATAATAATGAGACAACCATATCTACACCTCAGGTATATGAAAAGGTTGCTGCTGAAACCATTGAGGAGATGGAAACTCAAGTTGTTGTTACTTCAGAGATGGAAGAAACCGGGCCAAGAGTAGAAGAGACTTCTCCAGCAATGGAAGAAACCATTTCCATGACTGTTGAGATTGCTCCCATGATTGAGAATCGCATAGTGGTGCACGAATATCCTAATGCAGGGATTGCTTTCGATCCTCCATTCGGTGAGTTACTCCTATATCATACACCAGTTGGTGGATTTAACGTTCCCATTGGATATGCTGATATGTATGAGAAGCTATGGAAGACGTATGGTCACATTATTGTTACCAAATACCCCAAGCACAATTACTTCTTGACAATACAAGTAGGATGTATCTTGCGTGTCATAGATTATTTATGGATCAGAGCAAGAAGTATTGTTACTCAAGATATACTCTTTGATTTAGAGTATAACTTGGGAAAATCTGAGGAGTTTGGTAATGTAAAGTGGCTTCGTCAAAAGATAAACATTATCAAGCATGTGATTGAGAACAATGTACCTTTTCCTAATGATGTTGTGATGAAGAAAGAGGCCAAAATTTCTAGATTGACCGAAGAGCTAGAGAAGGCGGATTTGCAAGTCTTGAAGAATGCAGAGGAGCAAAAATGTTTCTTTGCTGATTTCCTTTAGTTTCCTTTCCACAATCTCTTGAACTTTGAACTTCTGAGAGACGTGAGGTTTTATTTTTGGTTTTGGTTTTGATTGATTTTGGATAAGTAGGTGATTGAGAATTTTCTTCTGGATTTGGTAGAGATTTTCTTTAAATAAACTGAACTTTGATTAACTGCTGAATTCAAATTACTGAATGCAAGTATTGCAAACATTTTGGAGGAATTATAACACAGTGAAAGAAAATCATAAATTCCAAACTCAGGTGTTTTGGGTGCTCGTGTCTTGAATATCCAATACCTCAAACGTCCAATATCTCAGGCGTCAAATGCTTTGAGCCAATTCTCATGAATTATTGCCACGTTTGCCTTCCCATATGTGTTGATCAATTTGTAGTATCCACCAGCCACGGACTTAGTGACCAGGAAAGGTCCTTCCTATTTAGAACTCCTTGATGAATGAATATTGTGTTTAGCTGATTTGAGAACCAAATCTCCTTCATGAAATTTGTTTGGATTGATTGCTCGCCTTGAATATCTTCTGGTGATTCGGCATTCCTCTAAAAATTGGATTCCATGCTTGTGAAACCATTGAAACTTTCTGACTTTGTGGTACATATGGACACTCATGCAAGATTATTGAAGAACCCCCAAGATATCCTTAGTTATATTTGGACATCATTTCAACAATGAATGTCTCAACAAGTTGATCGATCCGGAGAGGCTCTAGATTCAACCACTTAGTGAAATATTTTTGTGGTGAAGCTACCCATTCATAATATTTTGTAACGGCAGAGTTACTAGCAGGATTGAGTCCCCATGCTAGTAGATCATGTGGGAGAATAGACGACATAGACAGAAGAAGAGTGAGACTTGCCTGATCGTGAAACCTTTCAATGAACGTTATTGCATCTTCTCCGGGTTCATATTTTCGAGCTGAGTGTTTAACTCGCTTACATATTTCTCAAAATATGTGTTGGTAAGCTTTCGCTTTAACCAAGTTCATCTTATATTCTTGACGAAAGTCAAAAGATGATCATGTGAAAATCGCCTGGTAACATCTTACATAATTTGTGTGAGACAGTCATTTGATGTAGACTCGGAATATTTCGTATTAATCATTCGATCTCTTGAAAATTGCTTTGAAGCTAATAGTTTGTGTGAGACAGCTATTATCGTCTTCCAAGAATGTTTCAATGGTTGAAATGGGAGTTTAGAACAATTGGATTTAAGCATAGTATGCGTACTTGCATATATGTAATCCAAGTCCAAGAACCATGGTATGCATACCCGTATGCGTAATAGTTGGTTTAGTGAAGTCCGGGAACCTCGTACGCATACCGGTACGTGTACTGGCGTAAGGTTCAGGTCCGGGATTTTTTGCTGAGTTTGGAAGGTATGCGTACAAGTTCGCGTACTAGCAAAACCCAAACTTAGTCCGGCCACTAAGGTATGCATACCCGTTTGCATACCTAGTGGATAATGTTCTAAAATCGGTTTGTTCATGAGCTACTACATTTATGTAATAAGGAATGCAATCTTTTCCAAACCGTGGCTATAATGTTCATGACTTGATTCGAGTGAATCTAAATCGATTTTGTTTCAATTGTGTCTTGTATACTTTTATGAGAATATAAAAAATTGAACAACTCTAGAACTAGTTTCATTTGAGTCATTTGAACTAGTTATGGTGGTTAAGATGAATATGGTTGATATGAAAGTGTTCATATGGCTTCGGTTAACTATTGTTGAGCCAACAAAGGTGCACACGTTTAGGTATGGTTACTCATATCTAATTGAAGTCACTTTTCATTTGTGTGTAACAAGCTAAGTTCGATCTAACGATTGAAAGATATTTGCTTGAATCTAATCATGCTTTCATCTACGGTGAATATTGAAGGCTTTGTTACCAAGGTAACATTGATTGCAAACCATGATATGAATACTATATAAAGGAGAACTCTAGCAACTGGGAAACCCAATCCCCACAGCTCCTGTGGGATACTAGTTGCGACTAGAATCGATTCTCCTTTAACCTTAGGTTTTTCACGAAACCCTGTAGGTTAACGACTTTAAGACTTCATTGGGATTGTGAAGCCAGACCCAACTATTTCTCTGTAGTTGCGTGATCTGATCTTGTTGTTTTCTATCGTGATTGAGTATTATCTTCTCTAAGATCGGCGCGAGATTTAATCTCCGATAGGCAAGATAAAAAGTAGTCACAAATATCTTCTTCTCATCGTTTGTTATTCCACAATATATTTTTTCGCTACCATACGATTAAGATTATTGTGAGGTGATTGATATTACTAGGCTATTCTTCGGGAATATAAGTACATTGTACCAATTGGTTCCTGTTCACCTTGATTTATCAAAATACGGAACAAACCTCATAGGTTTATCTGTGAGAGACAAATTTATCTATACAATAGACTTTTCTGTGTGAGACAGATTTGTTTATCAAGTCTTCGACTTTGGGTCGTAACAACTCTTATTTGTGGGTGAGATCAGCTAAGGAAATCAAGTGCGTAGAGTCCTGCTGGGATTCAGAGACGTAAGGAGCGCAACTGTACCTTGATCAGTGTGTGATTGGTTAGGGCTCAACTACATTCCAGTCCGGAGTTAACTTGGAGTAGGCTAGTGTCTGTAGCGGCTTAATACAATGTAGTGTTCAAATCTGAACTAGGTCCCGGAGTTTTTCTGCATTTGCGGTTTCCTCGTTAACAAAATTTCTGGTATTTGTATTATTTCTTTTCCGCATTATATTTGTTTATATAATTGAAATATCACAGATTGTGCATAGTTCAATCAATTAGACAATCCAACCTTTGGTTGTTGATTTAAATTGATTGACACTTGAACATTGGTCTTTGATATCGTTCAAGTTGTTTCGCATAATAATCAGCTCACGGATCCCAATCAATCTCACACTGATCCAAGGTACAATTGCCCTCCTTACATCTCTGATCCCAGCATAATACTACGCACTTGGTTACCTTAACTGATCTCACCCACACTAAGAGTTGCAACGACCCAAAGTCGAAGACTTTAATAAATAAATCTGTATCACACAGAAAAGTCTACGGTAATAGATAAATCTATCTCCCACAGAAATACCTACGAGTTTTGTTCCGCCTTTTGATAAATCAAGGTGAACATGAACCAATTGATAACCCAGATTTATATTCCCGAAGAACAGCCTAGTATTATCAATCACCTCACAATAATCTTAATCAACGTGGCGAAAGAAGATATTGTGGAATCACAAACGATGAGACGAAGATGTTTGTGATTACTTTTATATCTTTCCTATCGGAGATATCAATCTCAAGCCAATTTTTACGATTGTACTCAACACGATAGAAACAACAAGATCAGATCACACAAATACAAGAAAGTATTATCGGTCTGGCTTCATAATCCCAATGAAGTCTTTAAGTCGTTAACCTACAAGGTCTCGGTAGAAACCTAAGGTTTAAGGAGAATCGACCCTAGATTATACAACTAGTATCACACAGGAGGTGTGGGAATTAGGTTTCCCAGTTGCTAGAGTTCTCCCATATAGTCTTTCAAATCAGGGTTTGCAATCAATGTTAGCTTAGTAACAAAGCATTCAATATTCACCGTTAGATGAAAACCTAATTAGATTCAAGCTAATATCTTTCTACCGTTGGATCGAAAACTTAGCTTGTCACACACAAATGAAATGCACGTTTTAGGTTTGTGTAACCGTACCCAAACATGTACATCTGTTGGTTCAACAATAGTTAACCAAATGGTTATCCATATGAGCACTTTCATATAAACCATATTCTTCTTCACTATAACTAGTTCAAATGAATCAAATGAACTAGTTAGAGAGTTGTTCAATAGCTTAGATATTATAGAAGTATACAAGACACAATCGAAGCAAAAACGATTTGATTCACTCGAATCGATTCATGAACTTTATAGCCACGGTTTGCAAACTTGCATTCCTTAGTTAGTATAAGTATAAGTTCACGAATAATCGTTTTTAGATATTACCAACCTAAGTACGTGGACTAGGTACGCGGACTTAAGTACCCGAAATAAGTTTGTAACAAGTTTACAAACTCCAGTAGATTTTCTCGGGAAGAGAACCTCTGACAGTACGCGAACTGGGTTCGCGGACTCTTGTTCCGGTTTCCTGAGCAACAAAGTAAGCATAATTTGGTTCAAGGAATAAGGACTTATACATGTATGCGTTTCCACACAATGTTTATACCCAACAATGGTTATATAATCTAAACTCTCATTTTAATCATTGAAACATTCTTAGAGGACGTTATATAATTGTTATTCACAAACTATTTTTCGTCAAAGCCATTTTCAAAGTGATTGAAACATAACATGACTTTCGTCACTAGGTAAAGATGAACTTGGCCAAAGCGAAAGCTTACCAACACATATTTCGAGAAACAGATAAGCGAGATAAACTCGGCTCGAAATAGCAAATGTGTATAATCAAAGTCTATATAACAAAACGACTTTTGTCTCAAGATAGGAGATAGAGTAGATAGACTTTTCATTGATGGACAAGTTCAAGTCTCCACATACCTTTTAGTCCATGAAGTTCCACCAATTCCTCGAGTAGTTATTCGCCTTGTATGATGATCGCCATGGAGTTCTTGAGCTCAACTACACTTTCTATCCTAGTCCGAGACTTAGCTATAGTAGACTAGAATTCAAGAATTATAGTTCTGATCACGAACATTGACAAACATGCTTGAGATAACAACGCATGCGAGTTCGACCGAGCAGTGCTCTAACAACAATTGGTTCATGTTAACCTTAATTTATCAAAAGACGGAACAAAACTCATAGGTATTTCTGTGGGAGAATGTTTTTCTAATCATATTGATCCAAATAGATCTTTGATGACAGAAAAGATCAAGGATATTTTGAAGAAAAGCAAGAGATCTGAGAAACCTGTTTTTCTCTCTGATGCTCTTGATAATTCAATTCAGGAAAAAACATCTCAGTGTGTCAACGGTATAATACTCCCGAAATCTTTTCAGAACTTTCAGCCTTTTCGGTGGAAACTTCCATTAACTCAAATTCTGGTTCATAATACGAGTCTGACACTGAGATTTTAGAATTCCTGGATAAAAGTGAAGAAATTCACTAAGAAAATCTTCGACTAAAAACTATGTTGGAGAAACTTGAATCATCACTTCAGGTAAAAACTCTTGAGATTGATTGTCTTAATGATGAATTCACCAGAACCCTATCTCTGAAGGAAAAAGAGATTGATACTCTTAAGAGTGACCGGTAAAGGTTGTTTGGAAGTTATGACAAAATTTTAGCAATGTTATTCGGTCAGAAGTCTTTTGGAAACACAAAAGAGTTAGGGTTCAAAAGAAAAACTGTGAGCATGTTCAACTCCTTTGTTCCAGCCGGTTTTGAAATAAACAGGAGGCAAATAAGCAAGACAATAAACCTTATTTGTTTTGTTCATTTTTTGGGAATGCAAATCATGTCCAGAATAAGTGTTGGATATTCAAGAGGAACAACAAAAGGATTTCTAAACTTCAAAATGACATGCAAAGAATGAATCTGGCCTTGGGTAATCAACATGGCACTCTTGAAGATAAGAAAAAATCTAAGAGATCCAGATTCAGACGAAGTAAAAAGTTTGTTTATGCAACAAACCTTGATAAGTCACTATGTGATAAAAGATTTGAGCATTCGGCTCACTCTGTCACTGTATAATACCAGTGATGTCCGCATCCTCATCTTTAACTTGAGAAAATGATGGGATTGCATCAAGGTTGCTCAAGTTTTAGTCTCCACACCTCATGTGTGATACTAGTTGCGACGAGAGTCAATTCTCCTTTAACCTAGGTTTTTCTAAAACCATTATAAGTTAAGGACTTAAAGACTTCATTGGGATTCTGAAGCCAGACCCAACTATTTTCTCTGTAGTTGCGTGTTCTGATATTTTTTGTTTTATCGTATTGAGTACTATCTTCTCTAAGATTTGCTCGAGATTTAATCTCCGATAGGTAAGATAAAAGTAGTCACAAACATCTTCGTCTCATCGTTTGTGATTCCACAATATCTTGTTTCACTTCCATACAATTAAGATTATTGTGAGGTGATTGATATTATTAGGCTGTTCTTCGGGAATATAAGTCCGGTGTATCAATTGGTTCATGTTCACCTTTATTTATCAAAAGACGGAACAAAAACTCGTAGGTATTTCTCTGGGAGATAGATTTATCTATTCAATATACTTTTCTGTGTGAGACATATTTGTTTATCAAGTCTTCGACTTTGGGTCGTAGCAACTCTTAGTTGTGGGTGAGATCAGCTAAGTAAATCAAGAGCGTAGAGTCCTGCTGGGATTCAGAGGCGTAGGAGCGCGACTGTACCTTAATCAGTGTGATTTTGGTTAAGGCTCAACTACATTCCTGTCAGAAGTTAACTTGTAGTAGGCTAGAGTATGTAGCGGCTTAATACAGTGTGGTGTTCAAATCTGGACTAGGTTTCGGTATTTTTTCTGCATTTGCGGTTCCCTCGTTAACAAAATTCTGGTATCTGTGTTATTTCTTTTCCGTATTATATTTTCAATATAATTGAAATATCACAGTTGTGCGCAGTTCAATCAATTAGATAATCCAACCTTTGGTTGTTGGTATAAATTGATTGACACTTGAATATTGTTCTTTGGTACCATTCAAGTTATTTTTCATAATAATCAGGCTCGCGGATTTCTATCTGTTTGATTTGCTGATTACATTGAGTAACAGAGATATAACCCTTGGATGTATTTCCATTGATTGAGTATGAATGTCTTGTTGATTCTCTTGGAATTATATTGGAGTTTGTCCATACATATTACCGAAATGAAATATTGGGTGTGGTTGTTGTACCCCCTCTTTTCAGATACCATGCCCTTGATGCACAATTCTACCAATTGTTGTTCAGTCACATTTGGATCATAACAATCTAGTGCCTGAATTCTGAATCTCTTGACATAATCATTTGGATGCTCATTTTTTTTCAGAAACATCCTTCCCAAGTATGATAGAGTGATTTCCTCAGACACAAAGAAGTATTTTTTGTAGAAAGCGTTAACCATCTCACACTAGTTGGTTATGCTGTTAGGTGCAATATTGTTGTACCAAGAGTATGCTCTCCCAGTGAGTGATTTTGAGAATTCTTTCAGTCGAAGGACGTGATTGTATTCATGCTCTCCTAGTGATTCCAAAAAACGAAAGATGTGTTCACGGGCGTTACCAGTACCGTCATAAATTGAGAATTGAGGAGAGGAATATCCACTTAGAAGAGTAACATTTTGCATGTCAGGAGGGTAAGGGGGTTAGCGCTGATGAATGGTCGCCGGGTTTTCCTTGCCCCGATTTTGGAGGAGTCGTTCTAGATCTCACGCGTGATGAAATTGGATTGTTGATTCCTTTATGATTGAAGTTCAAGGACAACACGAGCTTCTTTATCTATAAAGGCACGCCCTGTTTAAGTTCTTGCACCAGGAGTCATGAAAGTGTTCCTTGCCTGCTTCATTTGGGGTTAGCGCGGTTCTGGTGGTAGCCGCTTCATTAGTGTCTTGAGAAAAGTGAGTATCTCCTTATGAGTTGTAGCCATGTCTTTCTGAGCCTTAGCAAGAACTTCATGTCTCTCCATTAAATTGACAATGGTAATAGTAGGCTGGTTGCCTCGGGTTCTACCAGCCTCCCGGCTTGACGGTGGAGTGATAGTAGCTCTGGTGGTGACTAGAGGCGTCACACTCGAAAAAACGTTGGGTAGGATTGTAGCGGCTCTGGTTCTGGTGACAAGAGGTGTCACACCAAAAGAGGTGTTACCAACTCCAGTATAAGATGTAACGCCATGGGATATATTGATAGCGCTGGTAGGCGGTACATTGGTGTCAGCAGTAGGAATATTGGCGCCAGGAGTATTGTCGGCGCCAGTAGCATCAGGATTGGTCACTGACACAGACCTAAGATCCACCATTTTTAAATTGAGAAAATCAAGATGAAATGTGAGAAATTTGATTTTGCAACTGAGAGATTAATCCCCACTGTGGTCGCCAATTTGTAGTAGGGTAAAAATTGATTCTGCTTGAAATGGTAAATTGGGTGTGTCGATGAGAAACGAATCCAAAACCTAAACAAATATACATCACATGAGTACTTTTAAATTCGAGAGACCAATATGTACAATCCTGGCCTAAACCAAGAAATGGTTGTTCCAGTCTTGCTTCGGCCACAAAATGAAGGAGAAGGGTTGATCTTAGGCAGTTTAGCAGAGAAGGTGTTGAGATCAGAATGATGAACTCTGTAAAGTGTAGTTTTTATGACTTGTATAAGAATGTAGAATCTACTTGCAAAGTGTAAGTTATCCACCCTGAATGGTTTCTGGATACTTTTGTTGATAAACAATGTTGTTCCTGGTTGAAATAGATTGAAAAATATATTTATACAAGTCATAGTCGAACACATTGACCTCGTTGGGAGTGGAGTTGTGAAGTAGTGGAGATCATGGGTGAATGGTGAAAAACCATGTCTTATGGTTATGGGAAGATCAGAAGGTTTGTACCTCGCTACTACTCTACCTGTCACCTTTCCACTATTCCAGATATTTTCTCTTAATGAGCGTGTTGCACGACGCACGCTGTAAACCACCATACCAATACCCTAATGAATATCCCCGGTTGTGACATATTTGATGTCTCGAGTATTTTTGTAGGAAATATAGAGAAATTTTCATGAAGAATGAAACAAGTCTTTTATGGTAGTTGCTAAGTGGGTCTTGATGGAAAGACCTAATTATTTCGACCAATCACGCGTAATATTGGCGGCAGGTGGTCATAAATGACATGTGAAGTTGTACAAGTGAAAGTTGCCGTGAGCCAGCGCTCAAAGAATATCATATGATGCTTTTAGGTTAAATAAATAAATTATTTATAAAATCGATATTTATAGAATATCGTTTGTAATCGGTTGTAAAGTATCGCTTTTAAGCAAGAAGCTCAAAATAATCGATGCATATCGTTGTATAGAGCTTGTTTGACTCAGTCAAGGATTTCACGAGTCTTAAACGGGGCATGATCGGCCACTTTTGGGAAGCTGCTAGGAGCTGTTCGTGTAGATTATGGACGAGGCAATCGGCCTTAATAGGAGATGGACGATCGGTAGTCATCATGTCACCTCATTGCTTAGCTCAAATTAAATCTAGGACGGTAAAATCGTTTTGGTCAACTTGAGCGGTTGAGATGATTTGCGGCAATTGTTGATCACCGTTAAATTTATTTAGGGTTATATAAGGAGATTGACCAGCCCACTTTGAGCAGCTGCCTGGAGCTATTTGAGTAGGTTGTGGATGGGACAATTAGTCCTTATAAAAGAGGTACAACCGGTAATCACGATGGATTCTCATTGGTCGTCCAAAATAGAATCTAAGCCGGCCAATGGACGGTTGTGATTGATTTAAGACTGTCTTGGGCGGTCTTAACCTAATTAAGACCTTTTTGGACCCACTCGACTAACCTAATTTGGCTAGCAAATTGTGAATACTGCATGCGGGCTAGGAGAGTTCTGATTGGCCGAGATAAAATTGGTCCAATAAGAGAGTACCATGGAACTTGTTTGGTCGTGCCTGGAGGCCGCCATGTTCGTCAAATCGACCGGCCAAGTCGTGTGGTCGTGATCGTTTTGCGACTGACTTGGATAGCCAAGATTTATTTTCTTAAGAATTAAACACGTTGACCGACCAACTTTCACCTTTAATCAATTGCGCAGCCTGGGGCTTTAAAGCAATCTAATTGGTCGATTGGGAAGAGGGGTCGACAGACAACAACATGGGGTGCAGACGGTCAGTGCTCGGAGGCGCCAACTAGGGAAACCAACCGGCCAAGTGGCGCGGCGCGCCTCTTTTTGCTACCTCCCATGTTAGTCACAGTTTCCTTTTCCCCTTATTTTCCATCTTTTGGTAGGATTCTACTCATACTAGCTATATGATAGGCTAGTTTCCTAGCTTGCATAGGTTTGGCCTCGACCAATAGGGATCGATATATCGTGCATGGGTTTTGGGGCAAAAAACCTAATTTTTGTAAATTGATAGAATTAGGTCAAAAAAATTGAATTTTGTGAGTTGGCACAAAATAAATCAATAAAATTTGTGAATTTTGCACGTTGAACAAAATCATCAATTTCCATCCTAGAGAGCAGCGCAGCTCGCGCGCCTCTGATTGAGTACCTTCATGCACATCTTAATCCTAACACTTCGGGAAATTCATGCTACCCAGCTGAGAGTGAACATTAGTTGTCATATCTTGTCAATATTAAGAGTTCAGCCGGGAACACAACATAGGATAAATACTCAGCAAGCCCGGCAATTAGTGAATAATGTAGACGAGAGCTTAAATAAAATTCATAGAATATTTGGGATTGTTGCTACATGCACCAATATTATTTTAATAAATTTCGTATATAAATATACTGAACCACTCAGTACATATGTAAGCAGAGAGGGCTAGGTGCTCATCAGCTTAAAATGGCTCTTATTCCTTGTGGAACCAAGACATATAAACATAAGGTTTTACAGTTTTACCCCCGAATTAAAAACCACCATCAACACCACCTAAATGAATCTTTGAATAAGCAAGATATACACTCTAGTTAGGTAAAACCGTAACCGAACCGTGTATAAAACTATGTTCAACATGGTTAGCGGAACTAGCCGATTTGAACTTAAAAGCTTAATATTCATTTTCATGAAAACATAAGACATTAACTTTGTGTCACAATCGTGTGATCAAATAAGTATAGTATTTTTAGACAATTAGTCAAATGTTAATTATCTCATAGAAATAATTTAATTGCACTTGAAAATAGGCGACATGTGTACAAGTTATAAATACCATTGTCGTTCGTGAGTCGGTTTAGTCACAATACGTGTACCGGTTTGTGATCTAACGAGCCAAACCAAGTTCCGGAGTCAACAAAACTATTTAGGTATACATACAAGTTTGGATACCTTAAGACTATCACCGGTTCCGGAGTTCACAGAACTATTTTGGTTTGCGTACCGGTTTGGATACACAACCGATTTTGGGAACACATAACTATTTTGGTTTGCGTACCGGTTTGGATATTAATCTCGGTTCCGTAACCACAATTCCAAAATGGTTTGCAAACGAGTATGTGTACTGATCCAGTTCACGAGTTAAACATATTTTCACATGATATGTACATATGTTGATGGTGGATTTTTGAAGAAGGCTAAAATTGAAAAATCATGATTTTGAATATTTCTGACCTAGCTTCAACACGTATGTGAAATTCATATGTTAGGATTCAGATTGAGTGTACAAACCTCATGTCATGATCTCTGACTGAGCGTACAACCCTCTCAGAGCACACATGAATATGCAGTCATTAAAGTCTCTCAACTGAGATTTCAACATATTTCATCAACTGAGTGATAAGTGCATATTTCACATATATTTGGTGTCAATTCCATGCTAGTATTTGTTGGTTTTCTTGCAAATTATTGTATATTATGCTTGTTTTCTCTTATTTGTATTTTGTTAGGTAAATCATCCAAAAGAAGTGAATATGCACTTAATTGTGCAAGGAAAGAAGCTAGTTATAAGAGGAGAAAGGCCAAAGACCAATTGGAACTCGTTCAAATACAAGATTTCTACTTTTCATTGTGTAGAGGACGAGAAGATGAAGACAATGGCGAAAGAACGGAGTCATTCTGAGTTCGTATGAAGAAGTTATGAGCAAAACAAGAACTTGGAAGACTAAGGGCTAAATGGTCATTTTATCGGGAAGTACTATTGGCACTCCCGCTGTACGTTAAGGGGCAGTCAAGTTCAAGGGAAATGCTAAAGGCAGTTCGATCTCTCACAAAAAGGGGAGGCAGAAATTCAAAATATGTTGAAGGCACCCAGCCTATTTGCTGAGGGCACTTCGTCTTCTCTCTTCCTAAACAGAACACAAGCAATGGCAGCTCGAACTCGATGATCATGATGATCACGTGTAAGAATATTTCTATACATATAGAAATATCCTGTGGACCCATGTAATAATTTTGGTTAATTAAGAATATTGCTAAATATTTCGGTTACCATTCTAGGGGATTATTTCCTATTAACTCTTCCTTGATGGACGATCGAGATCTAATGCTAATACTAAAATCCTAGGAACTTGGTCCTCTCTCTACCTATGAAAGGAAACAATAACCATCACTATTGTACCTAAGGATTAACTCATTACGACTAAGGTCAAGAGAGAGAAACCATGACCTCCATAAGGTGTTATCGCTGCTCCAGGTTGATCGATCACAGACTAAGGATTAGCGCTATAAGGTATTCCATATGAACTAATCTTTGTGTATTTGATTATGTGATTATCATGAAGTTCAACGATCCTAATTAACGATCTATAAAAATAAAACTTATAGTTGGCATCTAGAGCTTGCGTTTTAGAACTCATGATCGTCCGCTAATTAGATACAATAATCGTATGTATTTTTTGTTTGTGGCGACATATTTTAATCATAGGAAGATTTTGATTTTCTTATCACCGATTCACTGCGTAAAAGGGGGTTTCATTTCTTCTGTTAATGTATTAGGAAGAAAATTAGGTTTGAAAATCCCAAATTAGGCTAAAACGTTTTTGGGCCTGTGTGGTTAAGTTAACAAGATGAAAATTAAAACGATTAGTGGGCCAGACCTGTTTTGCCGTTTAATAAACCCATATAGCAGAACCTAGTCAGTTCCTATCATCCTACCCGAACCAAACTGACCTATCCATTATTTTTTAAGTAAAATCCGAGATTAAAGTTTTTAATTAATGGAAAATAAAGTATTAAAGTATAGTTTTAACGGTTGGGCTACATGATAAAACTTTAACGTAAGTAATTGGGCCTTTTAAGGGAACTAACCGTGGCCTACTATTATTGGTTCCTTGTCTTACAGACGACTTGTGTCTTTTGATTTGGCTGTTGACTTTAACTAATGAAATATGAAAGTTATTTGTTCACTTTGACCAAACGTCCGACTATTATGTGTGGCTTTTGGCTCTGACGGGAATCTATTTTAAAATGATCTAGTCTAGACTTGTTTTCCTATAATTTTATTTTAGTTTGGTTTGATTATGTTTGAGCATAAAGTTTGTTTGGGTTTATTGTAAGTCTTTTTTTTTCTTCTAAGAAAAATAAATCCCAATCAGCTCACAAATGAAATTAGTTTCTTTTTTTTTTATCATGATGCATCGAAAATTATAAAAAAGCTTCTTTTAAAAGGAAATTAAGCTAACTGTAATGCTTCCGCTTTATTGAAAATTAATGTATAGTCTGAAATGATTTATTACCAAATTCATTATAAGATTTTATGATTCGAACCATGTATGACACTGTTAATTTTGTGTGTACATTATGATATGGTTTTGTGCTTATGCGTTAGGGTATAGTTTCCCTCGGATTATTATTTTTCTTTTTTTCGATTTTATGAGATTATACTTGAAATTATTACGGGACTCTTTAGTCATCACCACAGTGATGCTAGAGTGTTATATCTCAATATAATCATAATGTTATTATAAGCATGAATTTGCAAACCGTAAAATGTAGGTCTTGCAGTTATCGATATCATGTGATAATGTCATTATTTTAGTTGATTGGCTATCACCACACTGATGTCAAATCACTTTTGGCCATGATCACAGTTTTTCTAATGCTTGTAATATTGTTTTTTCTTAAATATATTAAAACAGAATTTACCCACAGGAAATTGGAGTTCACATATTTAACAAAACACTGACTGATATGATTGTTGATCATACATTATGGATATGAACTGATTATGAATCTTGAGGGTATCTTGTGTCATTATGTTTCACTTTTCTCCCAATGTTGATGATAATTTCAATTGTACGTATAAAATTATTGTGCTTAAGATTCTTAGGTCATAATTCTTTAGTTATCACCACAATGATACTAGAGTGTTTTATCTTAGCAATAATAATAATTTTATTGTAAGCACGAATACGCCAAGCCGTAAAGGCAAGGTTTAGTAGTTATTATGGTATTATTTGAGTTGTTTGGCCATCACCACAGTGATGTCAAATAATTTTTCCAGTCATAATCGTAATCATGTCAAGTGCTTATAATATTGTTTTTCTTAAATGTATTAGAACAACAATTACCCACAGGTAATTTGAGTTCACATGTTTATGATAACATTGAAGTGTACAATATCTGATCATACATTATGGTAATTAAATAATTGGCACATGATTTTACGTTATTTCTTAAAAGTACATAAAAGAAAATTTACATAAATTAACTCATTATCGAGTTGAGTAACCTATTACGAATTTTTCATATTTTCATGAATATTTTTATTATGTTGTCCAAAACTTATTGCATCCTCTATGAAATTGAGGTTTTATTTTTTTATAAATTTCTCCATATTTCTAAAAATGATATTCATTGACTATTTAACACCTTTCATATTAATTCATCATATATCCGTTATTTATCATGATCTTAAGTTTGTATCATATTTAAATGAGCGATGTATCAAAGAATTTTTCTTCAACGAAATTTCATTATTGAATTATATTTATAGACTTGCTTCATGCTCGATTTTGGTTTAAGAAAAAGTTCATTATGTTTGGATATTTTTCGATTATAGGGTGTTGATATTTTTTCACAATTTATGTATGGCATGCTTTTGAATAAATATTCGTGATTGATGTTTTAGGGTTACTCATTATTGTTTATAAGCGACTAAATTTATGATCAGATCAAGTATGTCCATATCATTGAGTGGGACTGTGCAATATCATAAGAAAAGTTAGTGTGATTGTTTGTACCCAAAATTACTTTTGGGAACGAAACACGATGAATGGATAGTTTGGTATGTATTTTGGGTTAGGAGACGAATTGAAGAACAAATAAGGAGACAAAGATTGACGCAGGTTTTACGTGGTTCGGCCTGGTGTGCCTACGTCCACGGATGAATCCCCTTGAGGAGAAGTGTTTTTTTTTTTGATAAATGTATTCCGTGTATCCCCCTTTCTCTCCTTGGCTACCCCCTCTATTTATACAGTTTTATATCTAAATATAACATAAATTACATTAACTGCTCATTCAAGCCACCATCATCAATTCGTATGAAACATTTGCAGTTAATTCTCGCATGTATGAAGCTGTCGCCTTTAGTATTGCATGGCTGAAACTGCTGCCTTTAGTATTGCATGGCTGAAACTGCTGCAATTAGTAGCGCATGGCTGAAACTGCTGCCTTTAGTATTGCATGGAATTCAATGGATGAAACTGTTGGAATTCAATTCTGCATAAATGATTGCTGGCAGTATTGGTGGACACTTGCTGGCTGAATAGCTGACTGCATGGGAAAGGACTGGCTTGATGGTTGACAGACATGATGGCTGGCAGTGTGGATAGAGGCTGGCTGGCAGCATGGTTGGAGACGGTTGATGAGACATGATGGCCGGGCGTGGGTGGAGGCCGGGTTGAAGATGGTTGGGGACCGGCCGGGCGGTGCGGAAGAATTTTTGGTTAGGAATTGGTTAGCAGCATTGCGGCTACAAGACCGAAAATTGGCTAGGGTGCGGCCCGACTTCGATAGTTGACCGACGGTTGACTTTGACTATTGACCGACCATTGACTTTGACCATTGACCTTGATCGGACGTTGACTTCGATAGTTGACCGACTTTGACCATTGGTCAGTGCGTGCATCGGTAGGCTACCTTGGTTGATTGGTTAGTGGGCTTGGATGAGGACCAAAACATGATTCAAGTATCAATTTGGCCCATTAAGTGGTATTTTTACTTATGGTACAAACATGAAAAAATTTTGTGTTCCTTAGTCAATGATAAATCTCGCCCCCAAGTGTGGACTATTGATATTGAGGTGATTGGAGAACTTCCCTTGTTGTTTGCGGAAATCAAGACGCCCCAAGAGTAAATTTATGTTCTTACCAAAGCGTAAATTGAAACGCCTTTGTTGATTGTGGAGATCGTAATCAAGTCGCCCCCAAGTGTTGTAAAAAACAAGACCGAAGTGATGCAACAGAAGCTTGATAATGGAGCAGAGTGGTGTTGGAAATGAGCGGTAACAACATTGAGTGAAACTGTTCTGCAGCAGCTGTGATCAGCTGGACTGCAGGAGTGACGAGCAAAATTGAACTGCAACAGCTGCGATCAGCTGGAATGCAGCAACGATGAGCATGATTGCAAAGAGGCCGCGGTTAGCGTGGATTGCAAAACCGCGAGCAAAATCGACCGCATCGGCGGTGATCACTGGAATGCGGCAACAACGAACGTTAGTTGTCTGGCAAAGAATTGCGATCAGCATCAGGATTTGCAGAAAACGCGACATAGCCGGGTGCATCAGAATTGTGATCGACTGGAATGCAACAAAGAACGAAAAAGCTACACCGCAAAGCAGCGCGATGAGCCGGATTGCAGGCCGCAAGCATAGGCTGGATCGCATCAGCTGTGATCACTGGAATGCAAGAAGAACGAACAAAGTTACGCTGCGATAGAGCGATTAGATTAGATGGACTATAGCAGATCTTTGAGGGACTTGGTTTAAACAACTCGATAAACATAGGTGTAACGATTCACGAATAAAACTAGACGGCATCGATTGCGTCCAACCGAGTGCCACAGATCGCATCGGTTGCATCCAATCGAGTACGAAGTCGTAAGCAAAATCGGGACCGCATCGATTGCGTCCAACCGAGTCTGACTCGTAAGCAAAGCCGGACGCATCGATTGCGTCCAACCGAGTCGCGCAGCTTGCTTTTGAATCGGGAAGTACAATAATTCAATCAACATAATTATAACAGTTTAACATTACTGATTGTAAAAATTGCGTAAAAATATTAGGGTGTACGCTCGCCCCCTCTTAATCCTACAACTTGTTGGAGGACTAAGAAGTTTGGGTTACCTGAAGTTTCGATTTTCAGGAGCTTAATTGCAATTAGGTGCTATGTAACTTGCCCCCAAGCGTATGAAGTGTTACACAGCTTGCCCCAAAAGAGTAATTTTAGACCACGAGGTGTTACATATCTCGCCCCCAAGTGATGGTCAGGTCATGTTGAAGTGATATGCAACTTGCCCCCGGAAGATAGTAATTGTCATGCTGCTCAATGCTTGCACAAGGGTGCACTGCCTTGCTGCATTTTGCTCGCGCATGGGATTTTGAATATGTCTGCTACCTGGAATTCGCGCGGGGGGCCAATCCCACTATTCCATATGCGCGCAGAATTGAAATGTGTGCATCCCCTCGTTGAGAAGATGCTTGCCACATTAAAGGTGTCTTACCAAAAGTGTGCATGAATATATGAAAAGATGCAAAAATATGTAAATTGTATACTTACCTTATTGAAAATGTTGCTGCGACTTCGCTTTCGAAGTGATTAGGATGCCCACTGGCTATGTCGGTGCTTTTAAGCGACGATGATTAGTATAGTTGCCTTAGCGTCTCGTCTCGACTTAGTAATTGATTTGTCTGTGGGACTGGAATGCACCAATTAAGTCCAAGCTGGATCGAAGACAGTTGCCACAGAACTGTATTTCAGCAGCTGTGATCAGCTGCACTGCAACAGTTATGCGCAAAACTGGACTGAATCGGTTGAGAGGAAACCTATATTGAAACAGTTTTTCGGGAAAATCGGACTACAAACAGATTCGACCTTTCCGATGTAGGAATTAAAAAGGATCACGGTTGTTCGATCAACGAGCCAACAGTTATTCTTTGTGAAATGGATTACAATAGTTCGATCAATCGACTGTAATAGTTATGTCGAAAAGGACTGCATGACAGTTCGAACAACTGGACCGGCAGATATTTTCGGTGGTGATTGAATGTGACCGTTTGGTCTTTGTCATTTTATATTTCTAAAAATTTTAACTTTCTCCGAAAATTGGAATGTTGTCTTCACGACCTTGGTAATTGACATACGATCTCATCGGGCCGACAATCACTCAGTTTGGATGCACGAAGAAGAAGTTATCGAGGAGACAAAATTGGTTGGTCAGCGCCTTGCTCTAACATGTCGATGACGTGATTGTACCCAAAAAATATTATTCTCCAATTGCAAAATTTTAACTTCATGTCGTAGGATTTTGAAATGCGATCGCAATGAGTCAAAAATCATCCAATTCGGACGTGAGACGAAGAAGATATCAACGAAACAAATTTTTAGACCAAGCCCTAGTGGGGTGTAGATATCCGCAAGGTAAGAGAAACTGGGCGGAATAATCCGAGGGCTACGGGATTAAGTTGCGCCGCGTTCCATTGGAACAGGGCTACGAAATTAAGTTGTATCGCGCAGCACCGAATCATACTCTCACATTAATCGCCGGTCTTTTCAGCAGCCGATTAATCGGCATTTAATCGTCGATTACTCGGCGATTGCCGCCGCCGACAACTGCCGGCCTAGTATGCGCCGCCGCGCTCACCGCCGTCCATTCGCTGATGCCGATCGTGATGGCCGCTTTTTTTTTTTTTTTTTTTTTTTTTTTTTTGTTTAAATCTTTTTGATGTTTTACAAAGCATCGAAAATGGATGTACCATTGAGCATCAACGGTCTGTGTGTCTATTACATCGAAGATTGATGTACCAACTTTGCATCGAACTGTTGCTCAAATTGGAATTTTGATGTATCTTGGAGCATCGAACTTTGATGTACCTGGGAGCATCAACGGTGGTCATTTTCTTCGCATCGAACTTTGATGTAACTCGAAGCATTGAAGAACACTGACGTGGGTGATGGACACCTTTGACGTGGGTGAGTGAAACAAAGGTAGGTGAACGAAACCCTGAAGAGGGTGAACAGATCTAAGGTTGCCGTTGCGCTTGCCGCCGCCTCGCCGCTTCGCTATGGCTAGCTTCGCACGCCAGCTCCGATTCTTGCCGCCGTCGCCATGGCTCATTGCCGCCGGTTCGCGCCGCTTCTGACAATTTTTTTTTTTTTTTTTGAGAACTTTTCGCAACGGTTTCACTGGATTATTTGCCATTGCTTTTGAATTTTTTGTAACAGTTTTAGCGGTTGTTTTCTTCATTTCCTTTGTAACGGTTCCAGGGATTGTTGATGTTTCTCACGGGCCTTTCACCGTGGTTTTGCTGCACTATTGTGGCCCTTTCTGGAACTTTCTGAGATGCTTTTTTCTGGAGGTTTTCCCTGGGGTATTCAAGCACGTTGAGATGTTGGCAACTTGATAACCTTGCGATCATGACAGTAGTGATTTTGACGTTTTACAAACTCGAACGCGTAGACACTACGTTATTTGGGAAGCAAATTTTTCCAACTTTGGACTTGAATATACTGCGGATCGAACATCCTGGTAGCAATCTTAGCGAACTTTCCGATGAGTCAGTCTTGGTGGCCTCGACTATGATCGGATCTGCAAGCGATTGCGATCAGCTGGATTGCGGTAGCTCGCCTAATCGGAATGCGGCACTGCGATCACCGGATCTGCGAGTGATTGTAATCAAAATGGACCCAACCATGTTGTGGATCGAATATCCGGCACCAACTTTTTGATTTTTTACGCCATCTTTTTACAGTGGACCGAACGTCCTAGGGGTGATTTCATCGGATCTTTGCAGCGATGCAACTTTTGTAGATTCGAAGGTAATAGTTTTAGCAGATCTGAAGCATTTAATCGGATTACAGCGATTGCGATCATCTTGACTGTAATATCTCTGCGATTACATGTTTAGCGAAACGTTGTGATCGTTGGGATTGCGATATGTGCGATTATATGGTCGGCAGCTGCGGTCATTTGGATCACGGTATGTGCGATTATACGGTCGGCAGCGGCTACGATTAGCTGGATTGCATCGTTATGATCAAATCGACTTCAAGCGATTGCGATCAAGCGGACTGCAGAGTGACTTTCCGGGGACGCTCGATCGCTTTTTTCACGGACACGATTTTGAAGCATTTTTTTACAACTTTTCTCAATGGGAAAACACGATTTCTTTTCTCGTAATTCCCCTTAGTCGGCGCCAATGTTTGTACCCAAAATTACTTTTGGGCACGAAACACGATGAATGGATAGTTTGGTATGTATTTTGGGTTAGGAGACGAATTGAAGAACAAATAAGGAGACAAAGATTGACGCAGGTTTTACGTGGTTCGGCCTGGTGTGCCTACGTCCACGGATGAATCCCCTTGGGGAGAAGTGTTTTTTTTTTTGATAATTGTATTAGTGTATCCCCCTTTCTCTCCTTGGCTACCCCCTATTTATACAGTTTTATATCTAAATATAACATAAATTACATTAAACTGCTCATTCAAGCCACCATCATCAATTACGTATGAAACATTGTAGTTAATTGCATGTATGAAACTAACGCCTTTAGTATTGCGCATGGCCGAATCTCGCTTTAGTATTGCATGGCTGAAACTGCTGCCTTTAGTATTGCATGGCTGAAACTGCTGCAATTAGTAGCGCATGGCTGAAACTGCTGCCTTTAGTATTGCATGGAATTCAATGGATGAAACTGTTGGAATTCAATTCTGCATAAATGATTCTTTGGCGATATTGGTGGACACTTGTTGGCTGAACAGCTGACTGCATGGGCAAGGACTGGCTTGATGGTTGACAGACATGATGGCTGGCAGCGTGGATGGAGGCTGGCTGGCAGCATGGTTGGAGACTGGTTGACAGACATGATGGCTGGCAGCGTGGGTGGAGGCTGGCTGGCAGCATGGTTGGGGACTGGTTGGCAGTGCGGAAGAATTTTTGGCTAGGAATTGGTTAGCAGCATTGCTGGCTACAAGACTGAAAATTGGCTAGGGGACGGCGACTTTGGTAGTTGATTGAAGCGGTTGACTTTGACTATTGACCAGCCATTGACTTTGACCATTGACCTTGATCGGACGTTGACTTCGATAGTTGACCGACTTTGACCATTGAAGTGGTCTGTGTTGGTGGGCTACCTTGGTTGACTGGTTAGTGGGCTTGGATGAGGACCAAAACATGATTCAAGTATCAATTTGGCCCATTAAGTGGTATTTTTACTTATGGTACAAATAGTGATATTTGCAATTGTACATGTTCGTTGGATAGTTTAGTTATCACCACAGTGATGCTATTCTCTTATCTGGTAAGTGTTGTATATTTTGAGTCCTCTTAGTTTGATTTAACGATTAGAACAATACTGCTCACAAGTAGTTTTCCTTCACACGTTAAACAAGCATTAAGGTTATCTAAATGTTTCATATACATGTGAAATAATAGCCACCCGCAGGTGACTACAATTCACATTATATTAGGTTGAACATATTTAGAATTATTGGAGTTTGTTAATACATTTTAGAACGTGAGTTGCCCACGAGGTGATTCTAGTTGTAGTATTTGTGAGACATAATGTTGAATTATGAGAATGTAAAATATCCATGAGATATTTTTCATGTCTCACATTGTTCCTTGATAAGGTTTTACCCACATGAGAATCTTATTGAAGGTACGTAACAATTGTAAGCTTAATTGTCATTTATCTCTATTATAAATTTCAGGTTTTGTTCTTATTAATTGTATGCTATGATTATTTTGTAGACTTTTAATGGTCCAGTTTTGGAAGATAAAATTGTTTATCACTCGATGATTTTTCGCGTTCTTGTGTAAATCTATCGATTGCATTATGAATCTCAATCCATGGATGTTTTATCGAACATTCATTATTGAAATTGAGAGGCAATTATAGATAAAGTGAAAATCATAAAGACTGACAAAGGTGGTGAATATTGTGAAAGGTATGACAAAACAGGATAATATCCTAAATCTTTTGCATAATATCTTCAAAAGTTTGGAATTGTTGCTCAATACACAAGGCAAACTTATCCTTGGCATAATAGTGTATATCAAAAGGCTAAATCATACTTTTATGAAAATGGTTAGAAGCATGATGATCCATGCATAATGGCTATGCATTTGTGGATGTTTGTTCTTTTCCCATTGTGTAATTTAAATAGATTTCAAGAAAAGCGTTTCAAAGACACACTTTGGACTAGAAAGGGTGGAAACCTAGTTTAAATCACATATAAGTTATGGTTGTTCAGTTGGAGGTGAGGGCTTACATTCCCAAGAATGAAAATTGGATTTGGAAACTATTATTGGTTCATTGGTTTTCCTAAATAATCCAAATGGTATTCTTTAACGTTCTAACCGTAGTATGAGACTTATTGAAACCGAAAATATAATTTCGTTAATGATGGCATAATCAGTGGGAGTACGTGGATATATTTATTCAAGAAATCATGATAATGATCCCTTTATTTAAGATTTCTACAGATACTATGAATCTTCTCATTATCAAAATGTTAGATAATGAAAGACCACAAATTACTAATCCAATACTCCATTATATAACTACTGCCAATAAAGAAATTTTTTGATAACAACATGAACCAGCATTAAGAGGGTCTCAACAGAGATTGAAAGAAAGTTATTCATGTTGTTTCAGTGATTTTCTTACAAGAATTTAGTACATTTTGATATGGAATGGCAAAGACTCGGTTTTTGGTTCACAAATATTATGTGTAATAATTTTGATTAATGGATTGATGCTATGTGAGCAAAAATCATTGGTTGAAAGTCAGGTCTCGGATACTGTTTAATTGCTCGAAAGACACAAATCAGTTGTATGAAAGTGGGTCTTTCTGACCTAATACATCTGTAATAGCAATTTTAAACGGTATAAAGCAAGACTTATTTCCAAAGATTTTACTCTGAAACGATGCATTGATTATAAATAAGTTTTTCTCTCGTGTCAAAGAAAGACTTATTCAGAATTATCATAGTATTATTAGTAGCTCAGTATGACCTAAGAGTTGCATTAATTAAATGTGAAATAGCCTTTATTAATGATAAATTTTAGTCTACAAATTTTATAAATCAAAGTATAAAATTTAAGCAGCCTCCCATAATGGTATATGAAATTCAACAAAACTATAAATGTTTCAAGTTTTGGATGAAATTATTACAGATTTATGCATATACCTCAAGATCAGTGGGAGAAATTCATACTCTTGGTCTTGTATGTTAAGACATACTACCTACGAGTAGTGATCTTGACTTTATGCATATCTGATATCAATGAAGCTTACCATATGATAGTAATATCATATGGATTACTAAAGCTTTCATATAAGGCGTATATCGAATATTCAAGGAATTTTGAGATAATAACATATTTAATGAGATTTTATTTCATGTTGGATAGAAGATATAAATTTAATCTTCATTACGTCTTAATTTTGATATGAAACTTATAACAAGTTGTTGATATGTTAACTAAATGCCTAAAGAATCGAAGAACAAATTAAGGGAAAGCTATCAAGAATTTTGAGATACTATTTTAACTTATGTCTTATAATTAATTAGCAAACCCAACAAGATTTAATTGGGTTTTCAGACTTCAGTTTTTGTGGATGTATGGATTCTATAAAGGAAGAATCCATTAATACTAGTCCCACAATTGAGTTTGAATATTTATGAGCTGCGATACTTAGAGACTCGAAGGTTTGTCTCTACATTGCTGAAAATTCTTGTCTTAGCTTCAAGAAACATTAAAGCACGATATGATACAAAAGGAACAAAACACATGAACCTTGAGTATATATGGGTGAATTAGGAAATTCAGAAACAATAGTTGTTCATTTACCGCTTAAGCACAATTGCATTCGGAGATGCACTTAATGAAAAATTACCTTTTAAGACCTCTTAAGAAAAGATTAAAATCTTAGGTCTGTGGGAGTAATTGATCATTGAATTCAGCTATTTTATGTTCTTATTTTTGAAAAACTAATTGAGCTCTTAATAATGTACTTCTGAATTTATTTCTGTTTCCATATTTAGTATACACTTATGTGAATGGATGAATGCTAAAAGAAATTGTCTTTCTTTTGAAGACATAACTGGACCATTATGATATCCCCATTTAAGGCCTGATTAAGTAAGTTGCTTTTGTTGTGGTACATGGAAGGGAACATGTTGATAACAGGACAATGTGCCACCGCCATGACTCGCATACGTGATTTGCTTGGTTAAGGTATTACGTTTAACCATTAAATTTGTTTAGCAATTATGCGCGCTTATGGTTTTCTATAATTAACCGTTAAATAAGTTATCACATGGACCAGTGGGAGAATGTAAGAATATTTCTATACATATAAAAATATCATGTGGGCCCATGTAATAATTTTGGTTAATTAAGAATATTGCTAAATATTTCAGTTACCATTCTAGGGGATTATTTCCTATTAACTCTTCCTTGATGGACGGTCGAGATCTAAGGCTAATACTAAAATCCTAGGAACTTGGTCCTCTCTCTACCTATGAAAGGGAAACAATAACCATCACTATTGAATCTAAGGATTAACTCATTACGACTAAGGTCAAGAGAGAGAAACCATGACCTCCATAAGGTATTATCGCTGCTCCAGGTTGATCGATCACAGACTAAGGATTAGCGTTATAAGGTATTCCATATAAACTAATCTTTGTGTATTTGATTATGTGATTATCATGAAGTTCAACGATCCTAATTAACGATCTATAAAAATAAAACTTATATCACGATGATGATGGATCTTGATTAAATATTAGAATTGAATACATCACTGGGTTCAGGAGAATGATATGAATCTTGGGTAGGATCCGATTTCACATCAAGGGTGTGCAAACATCATAATCAGAGAATGCATGTTGCGATGATCAAGATGGGAATGATTTGGAGTGATTCTCGAATCCGAATGGGTCATTAGGTAAATCAAGGTATTAGAATACATGGGTTGTCGTCTAATTTCGACAATTCGGTGGTATTTAAGCTTAGCGGTGAAAATCGATGCTGCCATTGATGACTGTGGTTGGAGCTCGAGTCCTGCAATGGTGATGGTTCCTACCGTGGTTCGATGAATGCGGAGCTCGACGGTTATGCTCGAGTGTTGGTTGCTTTCGATTATGGTTCGATGGTTTACGGTGATTGCTGGCAGTGGAGCTCGAGGAAGAAGAAGCTGATAAGGACTCGATCGAGCTTAGCTGCCATTAATGGAGCTTGGTGGGTGATGGATACGATGGAGGAGATAAGATGAGTCAGGAGTTCGTGGTGATGGGTTTTACGTGTATTGAGACTCGATTATGGGCTGCTGTCATTGGCAGTGAATGCCGGAAACGATGGTGGTTAATGGAAGATGATCTTTCTTTGTGATAATGAGCATTCGAGTTAGAACGGGTTCTTTGTTAAAGGCTGTTGTTCTTTGTTGTTGCTTTGTTGCTACACTCGAATAGGTTTGAGCTCGAGAAGTCGTGATAATCATGATGGTTCTGAGAAGAGAATATGATGATCGAGTTTATCCATGAAGTTGGCAGAGAAGTCTTATGAAGTCCAAAAGCCATACGATGGTTCTGAGAAGAGATAATTGGGTGAGCACGTGATTGGAGGAGAAGAAGTGTGGTGGGCCCTGCCTGCTGTACTTGCGACAAAAAGAAAACACGCTTCTGCCCAAGCTCTGACGCGTTTTGGAGAAAGGTGCTGATTGTATGTATCGCGGAGCATTGGGGATGGATAGGTGGACGGTGCAGATGAAGATACAAGGGTTCCTCAGAGGATCGGACGGATCAGAAGCTATACGCACGCTACTAGAATACACCGCGCTGCACCCAATTATCAGTGGGATAAACTCCACCGACTTTTGACCTTTATCGTGTGCGACTTTTGTGGATCGACTAGGGTATTTGATGCCTATAAATAACTACCTAAACCAAAAGAAAAAATATTCCTTCTTCTTTTATTATTCCTTTTGTAGCTAGAGACAAAAACAGAGAGAGAAATAAAGTTTTGCTCCCTGGCTTTTCTTGTGATTTTTTATCTTTAATTATATTTTTATTCTTTCTCTTTTATTTATTTGTAGAATTCTTTTTAGCTATGAGTAGCTAAACTTCTTTTTGATTAGGGATGATTTCAAAGTCCTGTACAATGAAGCTTTAATTTCTTAAACCAAGTTTATTTCAAGTTTTATTTATTTGTTGATTATCTTTATTATTTTTATTAATGTTTAAGAATATTGAGGGGTTATTTAAAGTGATCAATTAAATCAACCAATCAATAATTCTTCTACTAGTATTAGGGTTGGTGATACGTGTAATTGTCACTCAATTCTTTACACAAGTAGTAAATCGCAAGAGCTGATAGAGGGATTCTGTTAAGCAATTGTGTATAAAGATAACACTAGTAAGGTGCTGAGCCTATGCGTCGATGCTAGGATCAACTTTGATTCATAGAGTGTAAAGCATTCGTTAATCTACACCTTGAGAGCTTATTTTTGGTGGGTTAGTTGGATAGAAACTGGTAGTCGAGTGCTTCCGTATCGGAAGTGACAAGGGAACGGGGGACAGCGAGAGCTTATTGCTATTCTACGGTTGGTAACAATATAAATTCAATAATAGATAAACTTGTATTCAATTAAGTTTCAGTTCAGTGACGGCGAAGGATTCCCTAGTCATCTTTCTTCTTATTATTTACAACAAATCTTTCATATTTTCTTTTGTCATTTACTTTGATTAAAATCTAAAAAACCCCTTTCGGTTACTTTATAACAACTAAAACTCACTTCTCTTCGTGGGAACGAACTCCTTGCCATTATATTACTAGTTAATAGTGTGGAAAGAATTAAATTAATTTGTTGTGTAAACGACGCGCATCACTGAGCAATTTCAGTATTCACTTCTATATAGAATCGAAAACGATTGGACGACTCCTAGATAGATTGCCTGCTAGTATAGAGCGATGGCGTCTTCACGATGTCTTCCCTGACTATACAATATAAACATTCAAAGCGAGTATGATGCTTCTACTATATATCTCATACCTCGATTCTCAAATAATTATAACACTCCTAGTCAGATTGACTACTAGTATATATCCATTCGTCAATTAATTCTAGTCGCAATATTCATCAATTGGATTCCTAGAAAATAATTTATTGTTATCATAATATCTCATTACTCTGGTTCATGGCTTTTCTCAGCTGAATTCGATGGATTAGTAATAGATATTCACTTTTCGGGCATTTAGGCCACCATCGAGTAAGCCCTGAGAAAATAGTGCTTATCAATAATGCATGAACGACCACACGAAATATGGACGAAAGAGGAAATATGAAGATAAATAAGATGTCTGAGTGAACGAATCAACAATATATAGCAGCAACGCTAAAAATTTATGTAGTTTTTATAGTGGTAAATAAGATGTCGTTTACTCAGACTTGTGAAGATTCGTTTTAAACTCAAAAACTGTTATCATGATTATAAAAACACGGAGACTCGGGATTCCACTATTAACCAACTAAAGTGATTCAATGTAATTAATATTCATGCAATTCTTTTCGTTTAAAGTGATTCTAATATGTTTCAAAAGTATATTTTCAAGTAACAATTGTAAATCCGAAGCATTGAACATCACGAACCCTAGGCTAAGCATGCTCTATCAAAACAAATCACAACTACTCAATTATAATCCTTAAAACTATTTTTACTCAAGACACATAATCATAAAAAAATTACAAAAATAATTAAAATAAAAATTACCACATAATAATTAGGAAAACGGCTTCCTCCGTCGCCTCAGCAATGGGGTTTAGCTCCTCATGTTATTTACGTGCTCAAAATAGGTGTTCATAGATCAAAAAGGTGAAAAACAAGAGCAAACTAATAACTCAGATAGTTTGGAACGTTGTTTATGCGTTCCAAACTAACTGTTATAATATACAACGTTCCAAACTGACTATTATAATACTGTTACAAAAACAATATATTAAACTACTGTAGAAGAATAGTTAATGGGTCGGGATCCTATAACAAACATATTTGACAAAATCTTATAACAAATCACAATATCCTTTAGATTTCAAACATCTAACGGTCCGAATTATAGCCGATGTGGCAGTGAAAATAACTTTGTCGCTTGTTTGGTTTACCTTAAGGTAGGTGGCAGTGAAAATAACTTTGTCGCTTGTTTGGTTTACCTTAAGGTAGGCCTAAATTAAAGTTCATATATTGTATCGTCCATTAACCCTAATATATGATTATCAATTTAATCCATTAACCATAATATATGATTACCTAAACTAAATTTCATATATTGTACTGTACATTAACCCCAGTGTATGATTATCAATTTAATCAATTAACTCTAATGTAATGTATGATTATCAATTCGATTTATTAACCCTAATGCATGATTATCAATTTAATCGCTACTGTTAAGATGTAAACTTTTAATTTTTTTGTTTTGTCATCCATGAATTAAAATCCTATACATTTGAAACTATGTTTTGGTCCAGAATCTCGTTAGAAACAATCAATCTCTGATTTTCTGATTATCATTACATGTACATGTCAAAGTTTCTGATGGAACTATCATCCATTTTGGGGAAACATCTCCAACATACACAACGGCAAGATCCTATTTAAGAATCAATGACAGATTAATATGTATATTTCAAACGAAGAACGTAAGTGATAAGAGGAAAAAAAATGGATGAAAAACAATAGAAAATGTTTACCCAAACTTGTGGATAAAGAGAAAATCTCATGTACGTAATACCTTTTAAGTTTTTGTTTCCAGGCTTAATTAGTAGAAGTCAAACGGGTAATAGAATTAGTTATGTAATACCCGGTATTTTTAGTTAACGGTTCGGGTCGGATTTTACCCAAATTATCTTGGATCATTGTTTTCTTTACCTTGCATAGAGTGGTCGCTTAGAGTAGAAATCCAAGGTGGAAATAAAGTCACCTAATTAATTTTAATTAATTAAAATTAATTAGGTGACTTTATTTCCACCTTGGATTTCTACTCTAAGCGACCACTCTATGCAAGGTAAAGAAAACAATGATCCAAGATAATTTGGGTAAAATCCGACCCGAACCGTTAACTAAAAATACCGGGTATTACATTCTTACCACCTTATAAGAAATTTTGTCCTCAAAATTTTGAACATACTTCATACATTTTAATATCATGCAAACTATATAGTAAATAAATTAACACACACCCAGTTATCACACGAACTCCGAAAAAAACATGAAAACCCAATGCATAAAATTAAGCAATCAACAACAACAATCATAACAGACAATCATGCATAGCAATTCACACAATTTTTTTTTATCATGGTCCCATTCAAGATCTAAAGCCTAGAGCTCTGATACCAACTTGTAACACCCCGAGTTCCGGACCAGGGTCAAACCCGTATGGAGATCCGAACTCGAAGCGTTACGGGTCGGAAAGAGACTTATGCCTTATTTATTTTGTATATTTATTTCACCAAGCACAATTTAAATTTTACATACATACATAAATTAAATTATGAATTCAATAATTATAAATTAACAAAATAAATAAGGCATAAGTCTCTTTCCGACCCGTAACGCTTCGAGTTCGGATCTCCATACGGGTTTGACCCTGGTCCGGAACTCGGGGTGTTACAAGTTAGCCAGTCACGTCATTTATGTTTTGAGCCGTTGCATATATAGAATCAAATGGTTACTAAGATTTGTCAAACAGTTTTTTCAAATCCCTATGTCACCCGATCCTGACCCATAGTTAATTAGCGACACACAGAAAGTGTTATCTGTATCTTCTTCTTCTTCCTTGATGATGATGAATCGTCTCTGCAGCTGGTTTTTCTTCACAACAACCACCCCAAATTCTACGTGATAACTTATCTGACTCGAACCACCCTGAAAAAAGCGGGGATACAACAACCACACCCAATATTTCGATTAGCAATCTGTATGGACTAACTCCAATATACTTTCAAGAGAATCAACTAGACTCAATCTTAATAAAGTATATCAAAGAGTTATATCTCTCTTTCTCGATTCAATACTTACTCAAGCAAATAAAAATCTGCGAGTCTAATTGAATACAAGAGAAAACACTTGAACGGTACCAAAGACCAATGTTTAAGGATCAATCAATTTCAATCAACAACCAAAGGTAGGATTTCCCAATTGATTGATTCAAACGCACAACCTGTGATATTTCAATTATATAACAAAATATAATGCGGAAAAGAAATAACACAGACACCAGAAGTTTTTGTTAACGAGGAAATCGCAAATGCATAAAAACCCAGGGACCTAGTCCAGATTGAACACAAACTGTATTAAGCCGCCTGAGACACTAGCCTACTACAAACTAACCGATGTCGGATCGTAGTTGAACCCCAATCAATCTCACACCGATCCAAGGTACGGTTGCGCTCCTTACGTCTCTCGATCCCGGCAGATACTACGCACTTGATTCCCTTAGTTGATCTCACCCACAACTAAGAGTTGCTACGACCCAAAGTCGAAGAATTTAATAAACAAATATGTATCTCATAGAAAAGTCTACGGTAATAGATAAATATGTCTCCCACAGAAATACCTACGAGTTTTGTTCCGTATTTTGATAGATCAAGGTGAGCAGGAAGCAATTGATAACCCGGACTAGTATTATCAATCACCTCACAATAATCTTAATCGACGCGGCGAAAGAAGATATTGTGGAATCACAAGCGATGAGACGAAGATTTTTGTGACTACTTTTATATCTTACCTATCGGAGATATCAATCTCAAGCCAATCGTTACGATTGTACTCAATACGATAGAAACATCATGATCAGATCACACAACTACAAGAAAGTAGTATCGGTCTTGCTTCACAATCCCAATGAAGTCTTCAAGTCGTTAACCTACAAGGACTCAATAAAAATCTAAGGTTAAAGGAGAATCAACTCTAGCTTATACAACTAGTATCACACAAGAGGTGTTGGGATTAGGTTTCCCAGTTGCTAGAGTTCCCCTTATATAGTCTTTCAAATCAGGGTTTGCAATCAATGTTAGCTTAGGAACAAAGCATTCAATATTCACCGTTAGATGAATACCTGATTAGATTCAAGCTAATATATTTCAACCGTTGGATCGAAAACTTAGCTTGTTACACACAAATGAAATGCATGTTTTTAGGTTTGTGTAACCGTACCCAAACATGTATATTTGTTGGTTCAACAGTAGTTAACCAAATGGTTAGCCATATGAGCACTTTCATATCAACCATATTCTTCTTCACCATAACTAATTCAAATGACTCAAATGAACTAGTTAGAGAGTTTTTCAATTGCTTAGATTTTATAAAAGTATACAAGACACAATCGAAGCAAAAACGATTTGATTCAATCGAATCGATTCATGAACTTTATAGCCATGGTTTGGAAACTTGCATTCCTTAGTTAATATAAGTATAAGTTCACAAATAATCGTTTTTAGATATAACCAACCTAATTACGCGGACTAGGTACGCGGACTTAAGTACCCGGAATAAGTTTGTAACAAGTTTACAAACTCCAGTAGATTTTCTTGGAAAGAGAACCTCCGACAGTACGCGGACTGGGTTCGCGGACTTGGTTCACAGACTCTTGTTCCGGTTTCTTGAGAAGCAAGT
This sequence comes from Papaver armeniacum, assembly GCA_023531295.1. NCBI lineage: Eukaryota > Viridiplantae > Streptophyta > Magnoliopsida > Ranunculales > Papaveraceae > Papaver > Papaver armeniacum. Next base: position 294,604 of record JAJJWW010011852.1, read on the forward strand.
AAGTGAAAAGGCGAGGGTACCCAAATATAACTCAAGTTAAAAATTTTCCTACCTATAAGTCCTTTCTCCGAAAGTGATTTTCTATGGACTGAGTCGAGACAATGTAACTAATCGGTTCACACTTCGTGTGATCGTCTATGGATACGAGACAATACAACAACGAAGTATGTTACTAGATAAAAATTTTCGGACTTAACCAAACACAAAATGATTCACTTATCAAGTAAATAGGAATTAACGTTTGTGTGATTTACTTTAATCATAATAAAATAATTATAATGCGGAAATATAAAGTAAATGACACAGCAAGATTTTGTTAACGAAGAAACCGCAAATACAGAAAAACCCCGGGACCTTGTCCAGAATTGAATACTCTCAGGATTAAGCCGCTACACAAAATTACACCTAACTTCGTATAGTTGAGACCAAGCAACTAAACCTATATTTCACCTAGTTCCGTATGTATTCCCACGCCTCCGATCTATGAATAAGTCACATACTTGGAATAATTACTTTGGTTCGTATTCCAAACAGTAAAGGAACAACAAATCTGTTTGGTATCAACTCTCTTCAACAAAGTGATATGAGCCAGACAAAGGCTCTTCTGTTTATCTTAACATAAAATCCTTTATCGGGTCCTTAGATCTATCTTATGTTCAATTACCGAAGTAATCGTTTAAGATTTAGCCAACAACACTCTTAATCCAAATAATTGTGTTGATGCCGATCTACTCAATTAATCAATCCAATGTATCACAAGGATAAACCGATTATTAATTGGATCCTCTTTTTACCGAAACAAGTATTGTGCACACCAAAGATTATGAACCCACAAATCAGAAATCTTTAATATCTTCTTTGTCTTCAAACCTTCTTAGATCTTCAATAAACACATGCACATAATAACTTGAATCTATTGTGATCAATCACGCACAGAACGAAGTCTGTTAACAATGGATTATCACAAGATCGTCTTTAGAACTAACAACAATCTAAAGATCCTTGTCGAAACTCTGAACTAGTTTGAGTGAATCTTATATCAGAAGAGAAGATTCTCAAGCATAATCAAACTAGGTATAATCAAAGTTTATCCACCGTTAGTCAATCAAATCAATGAAAACAAAAGATAAACCGCAATAGTTTCCCACCAACGGTACTAATAGAGCCTGTCAATACCAAAGAAGACTTTGAACTGAACGGCCGTAAGAGATTTCACCTAATTAGGTTACTCTCCTCTCCGAATAGGCGGCTTCACCAGTAGCAACACAACAAGAGGTAGTTTGCTGTTACGAAGGTTTGCTAGAAATGCAAACTTCAAGTATTTATAGACAAGGAAGTTTGGACACCAAGGAATTTCCAAAACCGGAAATATTCTCAAGATATTCATTAAAGCACAAATTCGATTTCCATAATTCCGGGAAATGCTCTGTCCAAAAATAATGATCGAAATCTCTCAGAAAATCTCTAATTAGTAAATGCACATTACTAATTCTTATTTTCCTAAAAATGAAGTTAATAACCTTAATTAAAAGATTCTTAACTTATTTATGTTTCGATCCTGGGATTCTCTTCCCTTAGCTATTAAGGAATAACTTTGAACAATTAGATAATAAACATTCACAACACGTGTTCAAAGTATGTCGACATCTTAACTTTGTAAGTTATCTTTCATACTTACAACCTTGAAACCGATTTGCCACACTTCCAAACAAGTTTAGAATTGGTTCATCTGACTTTCAAGAACTATGCGATTGATAAAATAACATTCAATCACAAATCATGGGTTTAACAGTTCTACCAAAACAAGTTTCGGTTCTACCTTCCATGTGAGTATTGTGCATAGTCACACTAGCTTTCCAAAATTCGGTTTACTAGGTACTAGGATCGGTTCCCCTTTGCCTAAAAACGTGTTGCACATTTCCATAGGATCGATTACCCTTTCTGCTATAAACCTTGTTGTACCTCATACAAGGATCGGTTCCCCTAATTTGTGATGTATTGCACCTCTTACTAGGATCGGTTCCCCTTTCCCATATTTGGTCAGACATAAAATCACAAACCCGATCATACCATCTCAGGTGATTACTTAAGATCGGTTTTACTATTAAAAGTTATACCAATACATAAGTTAGGCCTTTGTGAATAGTTTTACCAAGAACACAACAAGTCATGAACGGTTATACTAAATCACACATATTGGATGTTCACAAGATATGCAATGAATAACAATCCCAATAACGGCTGGCGATTTCCTTTTCGATTCACAAACAAGTTTATGAACTTACTTTCTTAGAACACATGTAAAACATTATTCTCTAGGATGAAATCCTCACCTTATATCCATACATAATCACAATAGCATTCAAATGATTATGCGATGTCTTATCTACAAAGTTTAATGGTTAAGCAATAAACCTCGTATTGTATTCCTTAATACTATGTCTATCTAGAGTTCAAATATGCTTCGAAGTTTTGTTTTCAATTTGCACGACTTGAAAGATACGTTAGGGAATGAAACAATTCAAGTTAAATATCACTAACCTCAAGTGGAAGGATAATTGTTGTCGTTGTAGCTCCTTGCTTCTTCACATCTTCAAGTCTTCGCAATACTTGTAAAGTTTCATTATCCTAATACTTTCAAGCTAACCTATATGAAGTTGACTCTAGTACATAATCAAGCGACTCTTAGCATGAGTTTTGATTCACTAAAATATGACAACCAAACTTGACATACCAACGTTTGGTGGGTTCAACCGAGCTATGCTTTAACAATCTCCCCCTTTGTCAATTTTAGTGAAAAAACTCTTACATCATATGGATAAACAAATTACAAGAATTCATTACACATACGCTTGATTCCCGAATTCAACAGCACAGTAAACTGCTTACATTCAATCCTTGGAAATGTCGTTGTTGACATTATAATAGCAAAGCTAATACTCCCCCTAAGGAAGATAGGTAGATATTCAATCTGCACGTCTTTTTTATACCAATTCATATGATATGTTACTCCCCATTAGTCTGTGCTTTCACTCTTTCGTTTAGATAAAACATTTAAGAACCAATGTTCTTTTCCTTAGCGATACCAACAATATATAATCAATGCCAGTATCACTGGTTTACTCCATATATTTCTCCCCCTTTTGTCACAAAACGACAAAGAAACGAAAAAATAAAGGACAACACGAAAAGAATCTTACAAATCTCAAAATAAACTTGCAACCTGTAGAGTTAGGCACGAGGGTTCCACACATCATGTTATGATAACCAATATCAAAACCGAAACTACAAGTAGTTTTATTTTGATATGTTACCAAGGAAACAATTCTCCGAAACAATTTTTCCATTTTAGTTTAGCAAACCAAAAATCAACTAAGCACCTCAGTCTCTTTGCTAAACCGATTGTTCAAAAACAATCGCTTAATTCGATAAGACCAAAATAAAGATAACTCTATTTTTCTCATCAGGTTCTAATTATCCATAAACTTAGACCTTTCAATTTTAAACAAGACAAGTACTAGGTTAGTTAACTAGCATTTCTTGTTAAGGCATTCGATTAGACTTGAATAACCGAAGCCTCACTTCGATAAGTCTAACTAAGATCAGAATTAACTTAGTTTCTCTTATCCGGAATCGAATTGGACTAAACAACTCATCCCGTAAACCTTTTATTTCGTTAAGCCGTAAATAATTCATACAAACAAAATAAATCAACTTGCATAATTATTCACCTCAACCGGAAGCAATTGAAACAACATAGACATTAAAAGCACCGCAATTGCACCGAAATTTTATAAGCCTAAACAATTGATACCACACAATAAAGCAAGATAACAATAGTTTTTCTTAACCGAAACCAATTGAATCACACATACATCCATACACACATAATGAAATAAACATCAATTGTACCGAAATTTTGTTAAGCAAAAGAAATAAATATATATGAAATAAACTCATGCTTTTCTTAAACAGGAAAAAAATTAACTAACAATATTGTTACCTCAAATTTCGCATCCACTTCTCCAATATGATAGCATTTTCGTCCAGGGAGAATTGATATCGAAATATCATCATGTTGTCATCCTTATGCAAAAACAAAAGAATAACAACAACCAACCTTTACCAGAGAAAGGTTGAAAATCGGTTTTAACAATTACAAGCAAAATTTGAAAACCGTCGAAACACATATGCTTTTATGCTAAACCAAAACCGATTCAACATATTGTGACTTTTTCACATATTGTTTCTACCAGAACCCCTCATGATTCGTTGATAAAGCCTACCAACATGGGCTAGAACTTAATCCTGCTAAATCAAAAAGTCACCCAAACCACAAGGGTTCACAACATATGAGATCGAATATTAAGGTCATGAAAACCGAAATCATACATCGATAACTCAATTTGCAATACACCGTAAATATTCAACATAAAAGCAAGTATTGCAATTACCTTAATCTTTTAGGAAATTGAATTACGAAACCAACACAAAAAGAATGAGGTCATTCCGAGTTTGGACGAAACTCTCCTTCGTATGGACCTATCACTAGGATCGGTTCCCTCCCTTTGACATGGTACTAGGATCGGTTCCCTCTCTATGACAGGGTACTAGGATCGGTTCCCAAGAGTTACTTGTGATTACTTGTGACAGATCACAATACTAAACTGTTTTTGACATAACTTTTGCATATGATGTCCGAATTTAATGATTTTTGGCTCGTTTTAACCGTAAAAACAAGAGCTATACATATATGATCAGTATATATCAACATCATAAACTCAAATTACCTTTTCTATAAAAAGCTCAAATATAGATAGATAAGGTATGAGTATAGAAGAAAAGAAGTCTCCCTAAAGATATTAATTAGTCATATCATAACCGAGAGATCATGTGCTCAGTTTTTCATGTGCTTCCTCACCTTTCAAAAGATTGAGCACCTAGGTGAGCATGCACATTCCAACACAACTAGGTTGTGTTAAATTGATCCTTGTGTTGTTATTCACGAGTGACTAAGACCGAATCATCAATCTCTTGCTTAGTTTGTTTTCTCTTGTTCCATCTCTTATTTTTCTTCTTTGACTTGTGATGAAGAGTGTCGTTATCACAACCTTTACTAGTACAAGATATTTCAGACATAATGTCTTTCTTTAGCCTTTCAAGAAGACTCTTGTAATTATTGTCACCAATAATTAACAGCTGAGAGCCATTCTTGTGAATAACTTTTGGTCCCTTATTGGATATGAAGGACTTCAGGACCCATTTAGAGATGGGTTTAGCGGGAGTGGATTTCTCCTTCATATCATTAGGACGATTGTCCTTTTGAATACTTTGCCAAACATCCTTTCTCCAATTTGGAACATCAGATCTTGTCTTTGCATTTGAAACGTCATCTCTCTTTCTATAATTGGGTATTTTATGAGATAACCTCGTCGAGTGGTATGCAAAATTTGAACTATCATAATAATTCTTTTGCCTAAACTTAGGACAATAACGATCTGAGTTCTTATGAGGAGAAAACTTAGCCAATTCGTTTGATACAAAAGAAAGTGCATCTTACGAACTTTGCATCCCCATTGAAAGTGTCCTTTATTACCACAATAATAACAATGCTTAGTATAAATATACGAAGTATGAGTTTGATGTTACATTTTTGTGGATCCTCTTGCATTGGAGCTTGACGAGTTTTTTTTTTCTTCTTCTTTTTCTTCTTCTTCTTCTTCTTCTTCTTCTTCTTCTTCTTCTTGTCTTTGTTCAACGTTGTTGCTTTCTTGACATTAGCAGAAATGCCTTCTTTGATTACTGCTAGTTGAACACTATTCTTAGGCTTGACAGACTTTTCTTCATTACAAGAAATATGAGCATCTTTGTCATCAGTGGAAGCCTCTGACTGAGAAGAATTTGTAGCTTTAACAAATTTTACATCCTTGCTAATATTTGAAGCATCTATTCCCTTATAGACCAATCCTCGTGTATCACGATGATTTCTACTTACTTCTAACATTGAGGTTAACTTGTTTGAGCATTCATTGGACTTTTTCAGTTCCAAATTTTCCTCTTCCAACGTCTTGAATCAAGATCACTGGATAGATCAGCCTCAAGGCGTTTTTTTCATGAGAGATATTCTCCTTCTTTCTCTTTAGAAAGAGAGAAACCAGCAGTTACTTTATCTTTAAAACTCTGCAATTGTTGTGAGTAATTTTCTTTAAGCAAGTTATGCTTTTCATCGAGATTTTCATACTTTAAAGTTAAATCTGGTTCTCTTTCAAGTGCTGAAAGAAGATCATTAGAACAAATAAGAAATTGTTTGCTCAATTCCTTTAATTCCGATGTTTTTACTCTTGATCTTTCATCAGAAATCTCAAGTATAGAACTCAAATATGTCTCGTTAGGGACATCATCAATTGAGCAACCTGAAATTGAAGAACTATCTCCTTTTGAGCACATATCTTGTGACACGTTAACTGAGTCTTTCTTTAGTTTTCGCTCTCGCTTAACTCTACTTTGACTCCTGTCTTATAGGTTGGATCGCATCAAACACAGATTATTAGATCTTTCGGGTTTGCCTGCTCTGATACCAATTGAAAATGCGAGGGTACCCAAATATACCTCAAGCTAAAACTTTTCCTACCTATAAGTCCTTTCTCCGAAAGTGATTTTCTATGAACTGAGTCGAGACAATGCAACTAATCGGTTCACACTTCGTGTGATCGTCTATGGATACGAGGTCGAGACAATACAACAACGAAGTATGTTACTTGATAAAAAGGTTCGGACTTAACCAAACACAATAGGATTCACTTATCAAGTAAATAGGAATTAACGTTTGTATGCTTTACTTTAATTATAATAAAACAATTGTAATGCGGAAATATAAAGTAAATGACACAGCAAGATTTTGGTAACGAGGAAACCGCAAATGCGAGAAAAACCCGGGACCTTGTCCAGTGAATACTCTCGGGATTAAGCCGCTACACAAAATTACACCTAACTTCGTATAGTTGAGACCAAGCAACTAAACCTATAGTTCACATAGTTCCGTATGTATTCCCACACCTCAGACCTATGCATAAGTCACGTACTTGGAACAATTCCCCTGGTTCATATTCCAAACAGTAAAGGAATAACAAATCTGTTTGGTATCAACTCTCTTCAACCAAGTGATATGAGTCGGATAAAGGCTCTTCTGTTTATCTTAACATAAACTCCTTCGTCAGGTCCTTAGATCTATATTATGTTCAATTACCGAAGTAATCATTTAAGATTTAGCCAACAACACTCTTAATCCAAATAATTGTTTTGATGCCGATCTACTCAATTAATCAATCCAATCTATCACAAGGATAAACCGATTACTAATTGGATCCTCTTTTTACCGAAACAAGTATTGTGCACACCAAAAATTATGAACCCACAAATCAGAAATCTTCAATATCTTCTTTGACTTCAAATATTCTTAGATCTTCAATAAACACCTGCACACAATCACTTGAATCTCTTGTGATCAATCACGCACAGAACGGAGTCTTTTAACAATGGATTATCACAAGATCGTCTTTAGAACTAACAACGGTCTAAAGATCCTGTCGAAACTACGAACTAGTTTGAGTGAATCTTATATCGAAGAGAAGATTCTCAAGCATAAACAGACTAGGTGCAACCAAAGTTCAACCACCGTTGGTCAATCAAATCAATGAAAACAAAAGATAAACCGCAATTATCTAGTTTCCCACCAACGGTACTAATAGAGCTTCTCAATCCCAAAGAAGACTTTAAACTGAGCGTCCGTAAGAGAAATCACCTAATTAGGTTATTCTCCTCTCCGAATAAGCGACTTCACCAGTAGCAGCACAACAAGTGGTAGTTTGCTGTTACGAAGGATTAGTTTGCTAAAAAGGCAAACTTAAAGTATTTATAGACAAGGAAGTTTGGACACCAAGGAATTTCCATAACCTAAAATATTCTCAACATATTCATTAAAGCACAAATTCGGTTTCCATAATTCATGGAAATGCTCTGTCCAAAAATAATGATCGAAATCTCTCAGAAAATCTCTAATTAGTAAATGCACATTACTAATTCTTATTTTCCTAAAAATGAAGTTAATAACCTTAATCAAAATATTCTTAACTTATTTATGTTTCGATCCTGGGATTCTGTTCCCTTAGCTATTAAGGAATAACTTTGAACAATTAACTAATAAACATTCATAGCACGTGTTCAAAGTATGTCGACATCTTAACTTTGTAAGTTCTCTTTCACACTTACAGCCTTGAAACCGATTTGCCACACTTTCAAAAATGTTTAGAATTGGTTCATCTGACTTTCAAGAACTATGCGATTGATCAAATAACATTCAATCACAAATCATGGGTTTAACGGTTCTACCAAAACAAGTTTCGGTTCTACCTTCCATGTGAGTACTGTGCATAGTCACACTAGCTTTCCAAAATTCGGTTGACTAGGTACTAGGATCGGTTCCCCAAATATATATGGTATCTAACTTATATGTTTTTCACATGTCCATAGGATCGGTTCCCCTTTTCCTAAAAATGTGTTGCACATGTCCATAGGATCGTTTCCCCTTTCTGCTATAAACCTTGCTGCACCTCATACAAGGATCGGTTCCCCTAATTTGTGATGTACTACACCTCTTACTAGGATCGGTTCCCCTTTCCCATATTTGGTCAGACATAAAATCACAAACCCGATCATACCATCTCAGGTGATTACTTAAGATCGGTTTTACTAATAAAAGTTATACCAATACATAAGTCAGGCCTTTGTGAATAGTTTTTACCAAGAACAAAACAAGTCATGAATGGTTATACTAAATCACACATATTGGATGTTCACAATATATGCAATTAATAACAATCCCAATAACGCCTGGCGATTTCCTTTTTGATTCACAAACAAGTTTATGAACTTACTTCCTTAGAACACACGTAAAATATTGTTCCCTATGATGAAATCCTCACCTCATACCCATACATAATCACAATAGCATTCAAATGATTATGGAGATGTCTTATCTACAAACTTTAATGGTTAAGCAATAAACCTCGTATTGTATTCCTTAATACTACGTCTATCTAGAGTTCAAATATGCTTCGCCATTTTGTTTTCAATATGCACGACTTGAAAGATACGTTAGGGAATGAAACAGTTCAAGTCAAATATCAGTAACCTCAAGTGGAAGGATGATTATTATCGTTGTAGCTCCTTGCTTCTTCACATCTTCAAGTATTCGCAATACTTGTAAAGTCTCATTATCCTAATACTTTCAAGCTAACCTATACGAAGTTGACTCTAGTACATAATCAAGCGACTCTTAACATGAGTTTTGATTCACTAAAATATGACAACCAGACTTGACATACCAACGCTTGGTGGGTTCAACCGAGCTATGCTCTAACCGTAAGCATACTTTGGTTCAAGGAATAAGGACTTATACATGTATGCGTTTCCACACAATGCTTATATCCAACAATGGTTATATAATCTAAACTCTCATTTCAATCATTGAAGCATTCTTAGAGGACGTTATATAGTTGTTATTCACAAACTATTTTTCGTCAAAGCCATTTTCAAAGTGATTGAAACATAACATGACTTTTGTCACTAGGTAAAGATGAACTTGGACAAAGCGAAAGCTTACCAACTCATATTTCGAGAAATAGATAAGCAAGATAAACTCGGCTCGAAATAGCAAATGTGTATAATCAAAGTCTATGTAGAAAAACGACTTTTGTCTCAAGATATAGTAGATAGATTTTTGGTGATAGATAAGTTCAAGTCTCCACATACCTTTTAGTCGATGAAGTTCCACCAGTTCCTTGAGTAGTTCTAAGTCTTGGATGATGATTTCCATGGAGTTCTTGAGCTCAACTACACTTTATATCCTAGTCCGAGACTTAGCTATAGTAGACTAGAAATCAATACTTATAGTTTTGATCACTAACATTGACAAACATGCTTGAGATAGCAACGCATGCGAGTTCGACCAAAGGTGCTCTAACAATCTCCCCCTTTGTCAATTTTAGTGACAAAACTATGAATACATATGGAATACAAAAATAAATAAATAAACTTTTGTAGCTCCTATTACACATGCCTAATCTTCAACATTACTCGAAATCTTCGTCACTTCCAAGTACTCCAATGATCCCAAAGGTTGTTACATAATGATCCGAAAACCATATGTATTTGTAGTGTGAACTACATATTAATTCTTCCCATTTTTTTCAATAAAATTGGCAAAGGTACGAAAACGGGATCCTAATGAAATTTCCAAAAGAGACATTTCATGACCAAAAGAAAGCATATATCAACTTATTTAGATGCAATCATATAGCCGAAGATAAATGCTTTCATCAAGGAGTTTATAAAGATACAAGATAACTCCTATAATATTCCACAGCCGCACTCCCCACAAAGATTTGACAATTCAGCACAAGTTCAATTAAGAACTCTCCCCCATAATATGTCATTCCCGAAAGAACAACAAGAGCGACCTTAATTTCGTAAGAAAATAAGGAATTCTTTGGACATAACAAATCACATACGAATATGAATTTGAATCCAAAAATACTCAATTAGATTAACCACAAGAGAACTTATAATTAATCTAATCGGAATTGCTCAACATAAGAGAAATTACGGAGCCTCACAGTATATACATAAAATATGGATCAGGGAAGATCAATACTGCGGAATAAACAAGGATTCACTCTATTTTCCATCACTATTTGCACAATGACATACAATAGACATAATCCTCATGATCAAAAGTTCATCCTATCTTCCATCAATAATGACATAATAGGCTTCAAACTTTTGTGATGTTCAAAAGCTCATTCATTCTTTTATCAATACATGCATATTGACATACTAAAGACTTAACTTTTGACAAGGTATGGGACAATCGTAGTTCGCGGACGCAAACACACATATCCCATAAAAAAATTGCAATATATAAAATCCTAAAGATTAATACTGCGAAAATCATCTTCCAAACAATTTTAAAATTTAAGCAAATAAACCTAAAAACATGAAGATGAAAACGTTGGACATAGCTATGTGTAATCACAATAATGGCTATTCCAAACTCTAGTTATTCTTCTAAACAAAACAAGAAAAGAAGATTTACTAGACAAATAAAATCATCAAGCTAAAAAAACAAAAACAGACTCCTATGCCAAAGCCGAACACGAACTGAAGGCAAATAGACTGTTCTGGATCCCCATGAGTCTTGAGGTCTTTGAGCTTGTGATTGACTGCATCTACTGCATCTTTAGAAAAGATATCCTCATTGAGAAGGTCTTTAACTTGTGCTTTATGAGACCAAGGTCAGACGTAACCTTTTCCAACTCAGTTCTTAACACATCAAGACTTTTCAAGGTATCAACAAGCTGCAGTTTTTCTTCCTCAAAGTATTTAAGAAAATCATGAACCACTTCAGCAGAGACCATATCCCCATTCTCAATATCCTCATGTGTGTAGGCATAGTAACATGAGGCATTGGGATGATCATCTTCAACTAAGGTTCTTTTCTTCCTCCCTTTGGACTCAAAACCAATACCTTTATCAAGAAAGCCTCTAGCAAAACCACCAGCTCGTGAAGAAGAAGAGGATGACATTCTTGACAAACCAAAATAACCAGAGTATGCAAACGTGACTCAAAGGTTTGGTATTTAAGGGTTTCTTAGGGAAGGTAGTTTTTAGGGTTTTCAAACAGTTGACTCGTAATGGTAACACGGGTACACGTACGAATACAACTTGACCCAATAACAAAAAGGTCAAAATTTTCGATGCAAAGAATTTTTGCTATGTGAGAACTTTCACAAAGATTTATGGCTCAATAAATTTTATCTCTTCGTGGAGAAGCAATTTAGAGCACAAACGTAGCAAACAACATGGTTGCAATGACAATTTCTTTTATCTTAAAGATAACAAAAACAACTTTAGACACAACCAAAACATTGGGCAAGGTTGCTTCCAGACAGTAGTTTAGATATAAACGATAAGAAAATAGATCGACTAAACAGAAAGTAATTTTGCCAACAATATACCTGAAAAATGACACATCTTACTCCACATGATTTTTATGAGTAAGTTTTTCAATCCTTGTGATTAATTGACACAAGTATGAGCATTACGCTCATTAATTGAACAGTGTTTATGGTTGGGTCTTTTTTTCCTTTCAAATCTAGGAAGGAATTGCTTTTGATGTGAGAAATTATCATAAAACTTACTATCATCAAAATACGAGACATAGTTTGAGTTCTTACCAGAAGAATTTTGACTTGAGAGGATAGACAACCTGTTGATAAAACCTTTAATCATCTTCTCCAGGTTATCATTAATATCATCATTTTTGCTCCTTTCTCCTGGAACTTTGTTCCCACCTACGGTAATGTTATCTTCTCTAGTAACATAAGGCAAGACTTGATCTTTCCTTAGACGCTTTTTGTTAAGACGACTATTCTGCTTCTGAACATTTGAGGAAATCATTGAACTGACTTTCCTGGTAGCATACACAGGTAAGTACGAAAACCAATTGGTTTGGACATACGAATGTCAGTTACACCTTTGAGAATTAAGTCTAAGGTGTGTTGAGATTGAACAAAGGAATTTTTATTCAACCTAGAGTTTCCCTTTTGTTTAACAGAACCTTTTGCCTCACAAAAGAGACATACTTTCGGATCACAAGAGTGACTTGATAGTATGGTCTTAACAGTCTCGTCAGGAGATTTCTTCCTTCCATGTGATGTGGAATTTCCTTGATTAGAGGAGATGGATGACACACCTTTTCTGATTAGAAGGGATTCTGAATTTACTTCAGGAGCTGGAACCTCTTCAGTCGTAGCAGAATTACTTGGTATATTAGACTTCTTAGAGCATCCTTGAATAGAGAGTTTACTCAAGCGATGTTCAATTTCCAAAGCATCCTTTTTTAGGCTTGCCTCAAGAGACATACATGAAGAATGATCTTCAGTATTTTCTTTGAAATTGCAGTCTCTTACTACACCAAGAAGAACATTGACATGATGTTTCATGATGTTTCCTGTCCATTAATAGAGATAAACTCTTTTGAAGGGTAACCGGAAAAATACATGTCAGAGTCTGTCTGTCTTGTTTGAACACAAGGTTCGTCTATATTTGAGATTGAAGAATCTTTCTCTTTAATAGAAATAGATGAGACAGAACTTTTATTTCTGGTGACGCGTTTATCAAAGATAGTACGCTTGTCCATAGAGTCAGATCGCTACAAACACAGACTTATAAGGTCTTTAAACGTGTTTTCCTGCTCTGATACCAATTGAAAACGCGGGGGTACAACAACCACACCAAATATTTCGACTAGCAATCTGTATGGACTAACTCCAATATACTTTCAAGAGAATCAACTAGACTCAATCTTAATAAAGTATATCAAAGAGTTATATCTCTCTTTCTAGATTCAATACTTACTCAAGCAAATATAAATCTGCGAGTCTAATTGATGCAGGAGCATTTTATGTTTCCTTAGGAATGTTTTTAATCTAGGAATGTCCTACAAAATAAGGACGTTTTGACAGTTACTTCTATATTTACTTTAGGGTTTCTTTGTTTAGATTTACCTTTGCTAGTATAAATAGGTTATTAGGCCCTTCTTAGAAGACAGACTTTGATTATATATTTTATTCAAAGAGTTATAATCTAATGATTATTCAGAAGAGTTAGGTTTAACCTAATACTCGATTTATCTACGTTCTGTTGTTATTAATCCTATGTTCTATTCAATGATCTTTGTTCTGTTTGCCCTAGTTTAGGTTCGACATTTGTAAAGGAGGACCAGACAAGCTTGGATTTGTATGACAGGGTGATAAATTTGTGGGGAAGTATCAAAGCAAAGTACATCCTTATGCGGTCAGTGAAACAACATATCTCAACAACCTTACTGTGTGCGAAATAATGGTTCAGGTTAGTGTTTATTATCCTTAAGAGTGTCGTCACCTCTTGTACGAAGGTTCGAGTTTTCACTACAGTCTTATCTATGGTTTTGTTCAAGAAGAGTCGATACAGAAAGAGCAACTAGTGATTACCAAACCAAGTCATTTATCTCATTTTACATGAAACAATCAACGAGAATAGTGGGTAGTACATAGATACACCTTATATTGTTCATAAGTGTAGGGAACTTAAAGGAGTTCAAATTATGGCTTTTGCTTTTGATCGTGGAAAATCAAAAACGAAACCATATGACGATAAGTCGATTAATAGTGTGGCTGTTCCGGATGCAACTGTTTGGCACGAGTAATCTGTTGTTCATAAGGGCTGACAAATACTAAACAGTTGGGTCGAAATTACTAGGAAAACTAAGGAGAATTTGGTTGCTTGCTTGTCGTGATTCAACGACTAGCCCGAATAAGAAGTTAGTTTGTGCTTTGAGTATCAAGACGTGAAAATGAGAATCAATGCTTATTGACATACCTAAGTCGGGAATCAGAAATGAAGATTTGGGTTTCGTGTTTGATCGTGGAAAAGTAGTGGGGATATCCTACGGCATACGAGACAACATTACTTGCTCGTTGCATTTCAGGATCTCTAAAGTTTTGGGTTTCGTTTTCGATCGTGGGAAGGTCGAAGTCACAACAAAGATATATGCAGAATTCATATAACATCTCATCGGAGCTGAGATTTCTTTCAACCTGGGGTGGTTGATGCACGAGCATTTTATGTTTCCTTAGGAATGTTTTTAATCTAGGAATGTCCTACAAAATAGGGACGTTTTGATAGTTACTTCTATATTTACTTTAGGGTTTCTTTGTTTAGATTTACCTTTGCTAGTATAAATATGTTATTAGGCCCTTCTTAGAAGGCATACTTTATTATTTTTCATACAACTTATAATCTAATGATTATTCAGAAGAGTTAGGTTTAACCTAATACTCGATTTATCTACGTTCTATTGTTATTAATCCTATGTTCTATTCAATGATCTTTGTTGCTTTTGCCCTAGTTTAGTGTTCTTATTTCTAGTTCTGCATTACTAATTGAATACAAGAGAAAACACTTGAACGGTACCAAAGACCAATGTTCAAGGATCAATCAATTTCAATCAACAACCCAAGGTCGGATTTCCCAATTGATTGATTCAAACGCACAACCTGTGATATTTAAATTATATAACAAAATATAATGCGGAAAATGTCACACCCCGCGAATTCTGAGGCTAGAACCTAGCCCAGAATCCCGGAGTGCCACTATCGTAGGTCCAGATTTTCATTTTATAAAAATATAAAAAATTTAGATCTACGAAAAGAAATTCCGATAAATAAATAATTTACAAAACACCTTAAATGGTTACAATCCATAATAAACAAATCAAGTAAAGCAAAATTCAAAGATACTAAAATACCAACGCCCAATTCCCCTTGATAAATTATAATTTCTTTTCTTCAGCTAGTGTCTCTATATACTCTGTAGGAAGAGAGGGAAAAAGGGATGAACAACCACAACCCAGTAGGAAATTTCCAAAAATAATATAGTGCAGCGGAAAAAAAAACCAAACGATGCATCAAAAGCATAATTAAGCAGACACATTCTTTCACCAATTTATTAATTTTTATTTCAAACTCTTACTCGAGAACCCTTCAAATTTAAGTAGTAAATATCTTAAATTGTTTTAGAACCTTTATTGTTAATTTTCATTCAACCAAATATCATTGGCAATTTCTTTAAGTGTGTTCCAAACTTCGTAACTTTTCAAATTAGATGTTTCTCACTTCATTGTCTTTACTAGACTTTTCCAACAAATCCTTAGATGCTTTAGGCTTACAACCACTGCCAACCGCGACACACACTATTTAAATAGTTGTGGCCCTGAACTCGGCAAACTAGACAACCCCAATATTTATCCATGGACCGCAATCCATATCATAATCAACCTCTATTGCCCACCGGTGCTCACAAGTTATTTCTTTCTATTGTGGCCCTGATCTCTTGGCTCTAACAATATCTACTGCCCACCGGTGCACACGAACTATTTGAATAGTCGAGGACCTGCTCTCTTAACAAATAGGTTATCCAAATTTACTACACCATCGACTAACTAGTATTCCTCGGACAAAGAATTATCATTAGTTTCTCTTGATTAAATCTTTGACTTACAATGGTATTTTAAGCTTGCCCGTTAACAATTTTCCCTTACTACATCTTGAGATGTTTTACTTAATTAATTTTCTTAGTGCAGATTTCTAGACGTCAATTGCACATTTACTTTTCTTAATACGAGTTCAGTGTACAATGGGCTAAGTTTATTAGTGGAGTCTGTTCATTGTTATGGTTACATTTTCTTTAGCAGGCGTATTAAAGTACTCTTTCATAAGATGTCTGATGGTTACGAGTTTTAGTAAAATATGGGAAAAGAAGATTCCGCAAACGGGTAACAAAATTCGTAGATAGATAACAACCAAATCCATGAATGGGTGAAGATTTAAAGTTAAAGTTGAGCAAATAGTCATTCACATGGCCTCATATAAGGTTGGTTAACTTTTATTTTGGAATTAAGCAACAAATGGGAGATCAACTAGTGGTTCTGATGGTAAAAGTGTGATGCACCAGCAACCAAAGCAACAAAATGGAAAAGAATCACGAAAATACCACAAACTGATAATCGAATATGCATCGAAGTCCCAAAGCAAACGACGGTTTACAGTAACGCGATCTAATAATCAAATATGACTCTGTATATATATCAAAATCCATAAACACCAAAACTTCATCAACCGAAGTGATACGATGCAAACAAAAACTATGTCAAAATAGTTTAGTTTTTATTATTATTTAGAAACCCCTACCTCGAATTGCTAAGAATCCAAATACGATGAGTACACCGATGGCTGGAAAAATCATGTTCGCTTCACGTTGCACCGCATCCAAAAAGCCATTATTTGGTCTTCCAATAGTTTAGTTTAAATAAAAAAAATGAATACACCAAGAGACAAAATTGTTGCGAACCAAGAACCAAAAAGATAAAAATCCTTTGATTGGGGATTAGCTACCGATTAACAAAACTAAAAACTCGATTATATTTCTTTCATGAATTCAAAACCTAAAACAAACTAGCATATTTATAGTAAACAGAACTTGTAAAACAAGGAAGGGAATCCTAAAATAACTAAACTCTTAAATGGAAAATCTATAAAACTTCTCAAAATATCTATCTAAACAAATAAGGTAAGTTCTAATCTGATTTGGGATCAGTATCCCAACATCCCCTGCCTCTTGAAGCTCAATTTGTCCTCAAGTTGGATTGGTTGAATAATTCATTACGATAACATTGTCAGCGTCCGCCCCTTCAAAAAGTAGTAATTGACCTGCTCCTTGGCACCGATGACCTGGCTTATAAACTTGGTCCCAACTAAAACATAAACCTTGCTTGTGCCTTTCTTCTTGCTCGAACCTAGACATCCGACGAACAGGAGTTGTAGTGGAAGTAGTTTCCGTAGTGGATGTTAATGCACTTTTGGGAGACCTGCAGTTTTAAAATTTAATGTTGCATTGATGGATTCCTCTTGAAGAAGTGCCAATTCAAAAGCCTCTGATAAGCTTCCAGGTCGACGCATCCGAACACATGCTCTTATATCTTCACGAAGCGCAGAAAGAAATATACTAATTTGATGCTCCTCGGCCATTCCATGAACAAAATTCAATAATTTTTCAAACTCAGCAATAAGGTTACAAATAGTATCTTTTTGTGACAGCTTGGATAAAGTACTGCATGCATCAATATGTTTTCGATTACCAAAACGAGAACGAAGGGCATGCGGCCCCTGTTCCCATGTTAACTCTCTAGAGAAGTTTTGATCCATCGGTACCATGAGTTTGCATCATCATCAAGATGTGCAGCAGCTATAGGCACCTTTTGAACATTAGTTGCACCATGAAGAGAAAAATATTGTTCCGCTTTAAAAATCCATCCTTCAGGGTCATCACCATTGAATACCGGAAACTTAAGATTAATCGTACCTCCTCGTATGGTAGGACCAGCACCACCATCACTTCCTAGATTGCGACGACCATTAACGTCAATTCGATCATTGCCATCACCATTGTTGCCACCATTAGGTCGTTCATTATTTTCATTCTGATTAGGTCGCCCCTGTTGAATAAGGGTCTCCAAAAGACGGTTTGTAGTTGTACGTCCTTCTTCCAATTGAGTTAGCAGTAGCTTCGCATAGTATTTTGAGACGTCAAGAAAGTCTCAAACCTTGTAGTCATAGTACTGGTGTGCCGCATCTCCTGGATGATTGTTTCCAAGGAAGAACTCAAAGTATCAAGGCGATCAGCCAAGTTTGCATTGGTCACCGTCATCGTGTTCGTTGTTGATGGAGATAATAGGCGGCGGAAGATGGGATAGAAAGAACGCTCTCGATGCGGATGTTGCGAACCAAGAACCAAAAAGATAAAAATCCTTTGATTGGGGATTAGCCACCGATTAACAAAACTAAAAACTCTGATTATATTTCTTTCATGAATTCAAAACCTAAAAGGCTAAAACAAACTAGCATATTTATAGTAAACAAAACTTGTAAAACAAGGAAGGGAATCCTAAAATAACTAAACTCTTAAATGGAAAATCTATAAAACTTCTCAAAATATCTATCTAAACAAATAAGGTAAGTTCTAATCTGATTTGGGATCAGTATCCCAACAAAAATGGTCGTTCACTGCTGCTTAGGTTTTGAGTTCAAAAGAGAACGAAAGGAGATCGAAAGGAAAAGGAGATGATCGTTTAGTGCTATTTAGGGTTCGTGTTCAGGAAAAGAAGAGAGGAGTCGGCTATCCCTTTCTCTTTTTTTTTTTTTTTTTAGAAAAGGAGGATTCCCTCATACCATTGATAGAAAAGTACCATAAATTCCACGCAAGGTGAATTACGGTACACACTGTTACATCTTCATTCCAAATTTGAATATTTAAGTAAATTTGCATAGTTCTTAAACTATTGTCTAGCCAATTATGAGTGATGGCATACTTGTTACAAAAACGAAAAATCTGGTTGCCCAAATTATTTGGTTTCTCCTAATTAAGGTAAAATCTTGAGCTAAAAGTTTATGTGAAACTTTGTGTTGTTTCCAAAGTCTTCACTAATCCGATATCTTTGTTTTCTAGCCTCGGCATACATTCGAACCAAAGAGCAGACAGAGTGGGTTCGGAGTTGCTCTGAAAGAGATTACGTGGCCACTCATTTACGTCCGCCCATTGGAAAAGCCTGGTCCGCTCCGGCTTTCTCTAATTCTTCTATGGTGGTGCAATCTACATGTAAACCTCTAGCTTCTCTTATTGTTCTGTAAAATCACACAAAGTTAAACCAATTCCGGCTTTTTTCGTAGAGTTCATAAAAGTAAAAACAACATTTAGTTTCATTGCCATATTTGGTGTTGGTCCTTCCATTGTTTGAGAAGTAATATGAAGAGTCTCATCAATGTGAGGATTATAGTAAAGTTCTTTGCATTATGTTATAACCTACTCTTGTTAATATTGTTATAGCTATTAATAAACTTTAAAATGTTGTTTGTCAGACTGCACTATTCTCGACTTTCCTTTTTAAACACTACATTACACCTTGCTTTCCAAATGTACCATATTATTATGCTACGTATCACATTCCAATCTATTCCATAATTTCCTCTTTACGGGTTTTCAAAGCAATCACTTAGCCAACCATGAAAAGTAGTTGTTCCATTAAGAATAAATCGCATAGAAAAGTTAAGATGCATCCAGACTTGAGTAGCATAATTGCATTGAAGAAAAAGATGTGTTAAAGATTCTTGTCCTTCATTACAAAGTTTACAAGTAGTATCTATTTAGGGATTACAGTAGCTACTCTCATACTATTAGGGAGAATAGCATGAGTTGCTTTCCAAATAAAGCATTTTACGAATGAGTGGTATCCATACTCCATATCATGTTCCATTTTTCATGAGCATTACTGTTCGTGTTTATTTGGTTATATAAGGATTTCATGGAAAACATACCTTTGTGGTTTAGGGTCCAATGAGGAGTATCTTCCTTATCAAAGAATAAATAACAGGAATTGTAATAATCTTTATTTTCTCTATCGTTTCATCATCAAAACATTTAGACAGTTTAACTAAATCCCAGGTATGGTGTATGGTAATAAGATCACTGACTTTAATAAAATTATCAGTTCCTATATGAGGTTTTTGAATAGGAGGAATCCTTTCTGGAATCCAGAAATCATCCTAAATGTTAATGTTGATACCATTTCCTAATTCCCAAAAACAATACTTTTTTATTTGTTGGATGCCAGTTAGCATTCCTTTCCAGATCCAACTATCATTCCTATTAGGGACAGTATCTATGTGTAATATATCACAATCAGGGTAGTACTTAGCTTGGCTATCCCTTTCTCTAGGTTTAGGTTGTGCCATATAACCAATGGATATCTATATACACGTTTAGTTTAGGAAAGAAAACACCGATGGTTTTGGGCCTTTTGGCACCCAAAACGTGAGAAGCAGCTTGCATGGGATAAGTTGGACCAAAAGTCAACCAAGGTCAAAGTCAGCTTTAAATTAACATTAAACATCATTTTTCTTTTCTATATTATTTATTTGCTTTTGACCCACTTAATTTCTTCCATTATATGCACTATTTACTTAGAGTGTATATACATTCCAAAATGAATTATAAGTCTTCATTGAGAGAAATATAATTAATTTAAATGTTTGTACGTCTTAGAGAGTGGGTTTTGGCGGAAGCATATTTCAAATAGACGGATTATGACTGAAAAGAAATAACACAGACACCAAAAGTTTTTATTAACGAGGAAACCGCAAATGCAGAAAAACCCCGGGACCTAGTCCAGATTGAATACACACTGTATTAAGCCGCTACAGACACTAGCCTACTACAAAATAACTTCAATCTGGACTGTAATTGAACCCCAATCAATATCACACTGATCCAAGGTACAGTTGCGCTCCTTACGTCTCCGATCCCAGCAGATACTCGCACTTGATTCCCTTAGCTGATCTCACCCACAACTAAGAGTTGCTACGACCCAAAGTCGAAGACTTTAATAAACAAATCTGTATCACACAGAAAAGTCTACGGTAATAGATAAATCAGTCTCCCACAGAAATACCTACGAGTTTTGTTCCGTTTTTTGATAGATCAAGGTGAATAGGAACCAATTGATAACCCGGACTTATATTCCCGATGAACAGCCTAGTATTATCAATCACCTCACAATAATCTAAATCGACGCGGCGAAAGAAGATATTGTGGAATCACAAACGATGAGACGGAGATGTTTGTGACTACTTTTATATCTTGCCTATCAGAGATATCAATCTCAATCCAATCGTTACGATTGTACTCAATACGATAGAAACAACAAGATCAGATCACACAACTACAAGAAAGTAGTATCGGTGTGGCACTAGTACAAACTGACCCTTTTGCCACGCCAAATTGGCGTGTCCATAGGGGTTTTGACACGCCAATTTGGTTTGGCCTTGGCGTGGTTTATGGTTGCGTGGTTTTAGGTAAAACGACGTGGTTTTAGGTAGCTTATAGCTACGCCTGCCTTGTGTGTCTATTTCTGCATGAAATAGACACGCCAGAGCCATATAGGCGTTGCTATATAATGTCCCAAAAACTTAAGTACTGGTACTCTATAGACACACAATTTGTTGTTTTGGCGTGGCTATTTGGTTCACTATAGACACGCACATTGCTTTTGGCGTGGCTATTTGATTCACTATAGACACGCAAATTTCTTTTTGGCGTGTCTATCTGGTTCACTTTAGACACGCAAATTTCTTTTTGGCGTAGCCATTGGTTATCCGATAGACACGCCATATAGGTTTAACGTGGTTATATGTTATGTTTTAGCCACATCAATTTCACTTACCTTCATCCACGTGGCTGTATTGGGAACCGTTGAATACCATCCACATGTAACGTTGTGAGCCGTTCATTGAATATCCTATAGACACGCCCCATATAGGTTTAACGTGGCCATATGTTATGTTTTAGCTACGCCAATTTCAATAACCTTCATCCACGTGGCTGTGTTAGGAACCGTTGAATACCATCCACATGTAACGTTGTGAGCCGTTCATTGGATATCCTATAGACACGCCTCATATAGGTTTAACGTGGCTATATGTTATGTTTTAGCCACGCAAATTTCAATAACCTTCATCCACGTGGCTGTATTAGGAACCGTTGAATACCATCCACATGTAATGTTGTGAGCCGTTCATTGGATATCCTATAGACACACCCCATATAGGTTTAACGTGGCTCTATGTTATGTTTTAGCTACACCAATTTTAATAACCTTCATCCACGTGGCTGTATTATGAACCGTTGAATAACATCTACATGTAACGTTATGAGCCGTTCATTGGATATCCTATAGACACGCCATATAGCGTGGCTATATGTGATATTTAGCCACGCCAATTTACAATTACCTTGATCCATGTGGCCGTATTAGGAATCGTTGGATCTCATTTAAGATGATGCAATATTGACCGTTAAATTATATGCATCCTTCACCGTCCACATGTAACGTTGTGAGCCGGCGCCGTTCATTGAAGATCATATAGACACGCCATATAGCGTGGCTATATGTGATATTTAGCCACACCAATTTATATCTGCTTAATGTGTCTTTATGTTATGTTTAGCCACGCCAATTAATCCCGAAGCGTGTGTATTACGCGTGTGACGCCTCTAAGCCGTTCAGATATGACGTATCTAAACCATCCACCTGGCACTATCCAAATTCTCTTATACTTTATAAATTGTGGTTAAATCTGAAAATCATATTATTATTAATAACACAGTAAAAAATGTTGAGCTTTGGTCTAACAGTTTGCAAAAGAAAATATTAAAGAACATTTATCCAAAAATCATCAGTTTTTCTTCAACCTTTTTGATGGTGGTGTCTCTGCATGCAATGGATCAGGTTGTGACATTCTCGACGCGCCAAACCTTGTCTTTCTCTGTTTCCCATCTGGAAGTTGGTATGCCTGATAGACACATTTTTGTGTCTAAGTTGTCCTCAATTTTCTGTATTATTAGTGCTCGATTTGTACTTACTATGGTATTTTGTGTATTTATAGGTGCATTTGGAGAAATAATCTCTTGTGGAAAAAGTTGCTCGAATAGTGATGTTTGCACCTCTCTGAGAAAATTAATAAAGGCACCTGCCCTTTGGATAGGGGCACCACCTTCTTCTTCATTTTCAAACAGTATATTGGCGAGAAATTTGGGTTTCAACAGTAGAGGATTTACAATTTTTAAGACAAGAGTATTAACAAGAAATCTATGAGTATTAATTACTGGAGTTTTGAAACAAAGGGAAGTTATCTTCTATTAAACAAGAAAGATATCTTAGAGTATTTTCTCTTGGATTTGATTCCGCGAATTAAATAAGATTTGGGTTTAATAAAGAAATTTAGAGAATATAAAGAAGAAGAAAAATTCTTGAAGATATTTTTAATTAAAAAGAAGAAGATTTTGGAGTTATGGAAGAATATATTTGAGTAATGGGTTTGTGTGTATAAATAGTGAGCAAGAGAGCACATTTGGGGATGCTTAGGTAGTCCTGAGCCAAGAGCATTCTTTCATTTGGAGTTTAATATTTTCAATTCTATTTTCTATCTTTTCGATTATTATTATTTTAGAAAAAGGATTGTACGGTTTATTGTGAGAACTCAATGGTGATTAGTAAAATAAAATTATTTAATCATATTATCGTCTCTGGTATTATCATGAGGAGCTAAACCCCATCTCTGGGACGACGGAGGAAACCAAATCTCATGAATGCGGTAACTATATTAATTTTATTATGACTATTTGCACTGTTATTTAATCGATGTATGATTTTCGTTGAATGGTTGTCATTTCAATTGATGGGTTATGCTTGCTTAAATGTTTTGATATCCCATGCTTTAGATTTACATCCATTATTTTCGAAATCTACTTTAGGCAATGAATTAGAGTCAATGAATTTTTATGAGCAATTAATGTTTAGAATTGATATTTGAACCGCATAAAATTGTTGTTTGATGAAATCCTGAGTCCCAGTGTCCCTCCATCTTGTTACTCATATTTTGTATATTTTTGCTAGTTTTATTATTATCTTTAATTCAGCCTTAAAATCAATCTCATCAAGTCCGAGTGACTACAACATCATTGAAAAATATGATCAATTTTTGGCGCCGCCGACGTGGACTTGTGTATCGATTTGTTTTAGGTTTTATTTTTATTATTTTTGTTCTTTTTTACGCGTTTTGGTATTTCTATTTGCTTTCAGATTTGGAGCGGAGCGAAAGAAAAAGAGAAAGTGCTGAAAAGAAAAGCAAAGCTAAAATAGGAAAGAAAAGAGAGATCCGAACGAAGTGAAGAAGAAAATTTTGTATATAGTGTTTTTTTTTTTTTTAGAAACTGTAAATAGGGTTTTATTTGTTGTAATTTTTATTTTTATTTTTGGACACTTTTTGGACTTTATTTTTGGACTTTTTGGACATTATTTTATTTTATTTTAAAACCCTAAGGAAGGGTTAATTTAAATAAAACTTCTGCACGGAAGGACGACAGTTACGATACTGTCTCGGCCCCTCGGGTTCGTACATGACATAGGAGTCGTGGCCCGAGTCGACTTCAACGGTTCATCCCCCGTCTGGAACGGGAGGTAAGGTTTTCTGAACACCCGCGAATCCCCTGTCGGTGGGTTTATTTTGTGTTGAGAATGTCAAACTGGTACAATAGCCAATACAACGGATATCCAACTGAACAAAATGGACATTACTACTTTGACCATAGTGTGAATAGTGGTTGGGAACATCAACCCTTTAAAGGTTACGGCTCATGCCATGTTGAGCCCAATTACTATCCACACACCCACAAGTCATACGAGCAAAACGATCATCCAATTTCTTTAGAAGAGTCTCTCAAGAGTTTCAATGAGTCAACACAGAAGTTTCACTTATTTATGAAAGAGACTTATAATATTCCGCTTCGGAAGAGTCCGTAGAAAGCGATCAACTAAGATGTCTCTAAAAGAGTCCCTCAAGCAATTCATCGAGAGTACAAATAGGATTGTGGAAAAATTCGCTCAAGATAGTCTTAAATTCCAATATAGTGTTCCCAATACCACCCTTGAAAATAAGGATAATTTTTATTCACATAATCAAGATGACGAGGTTAGAATTGGTAACACTACTTGTTTAGATGAGGTTCGATCATTTTCATATAATGATGATTATGATGAGGATAGTATTGATGAAGAATCTGAAATATATAGGCATGGTGATCAGGAATTTTTTACTCCAGTTGAGCTTTATAATGATAATGTTATTTCTAGTACAAATCCAAATAATTTTAATAATTATTCACCTATTCAAAAGGACGAGGATTTGACTAGAAATATCCCCGTTTTAGACGATGTAGTATTTCCTTTTCACGAAGCCAACGAAGGTTTAGAGGAACGAGTTTATTTTGAGTCTAGCGATTTAGAAACAATAGTATTAGACAAAGAAAGTAAACTCGTAGAGATGAGTGAGGATGAACCTGACTTAGAAGAATCAATTGACCATTTCCGCAAATCGATGACTTAGAAATTAGGGGAAGTTGTGACTAGTCTTTCTAGAGACACTGAAAACTCTAAGTTCGGGGGTGATTATCATTCTCCATGTGCTTTAACTCTTAGAAAGGTCCCTCACTTGGGACTTGACATATGTGCCTCAACCATTTTACAAGATTATCTTCATACACGTTTTCCTGAACCTAATGATGTCAAGAAAGAAGTTCAGTTGTTAGAAACCCATCCTCTGGTTGACACTAGTACAGAAATGGCCTTTAGCCACGCCAAATATAAATTTCCCTGTCACGCCTTTTTGGTTTTGGCGTGTCTATAGGGTATACTTCTACCCTATAGACACGCCATGTTCAATGGGCGTGTTCATATAAGTGCTTTACCACGCCTGTATTACTAGCGTGTCAAAATTTCCAACCGTTTAGACACGTTAACTTCAAATTTTTTATTGGGCGTGTTTATAGACCAGTCTATGGACACATTAGGTATTGTGTGTGTTTATAGACCAGTCTATGGCCACATTAGGTATTGGGCGTGTTTATAGACCAGTGTATGGCCACATTAGGTAGTTGTGGCGTGTCCAAAAGGTTAGTCACGCTATTTAAAGTGCGTGTCCCTAGTGTACGATTGATTGACACACCAAATTCAAAGTGTGGCCAAAAAGTCCTTCTTTGGACATGCCTATACCAGTGTGTCCATAGTGTACGATTTATAGACACGCCAGTATATGTGTGTCCATAGTGTAGGACATATAGACACGCCACATTGAAAGTGTGGCCAAAAATTTCTTCTTTGGACACGCTAGTATATGTGTGTCCATAGTGTGCGTTTCTATAGACACGCCTAGGTTTTATACGTGGCTAAAAAGTTCGTTTTGAAAAATTAATAAAATCTTTCGCCCATATTCGAACGCATGACCTCGAAGGATTTAGATAACGTACCAATCCACCAAGATGCCCATCTTTAGATGTTTAGGATTAGTGTTTTGAAAATACTAGAGTGGTTGAACTACTCAACATTTAAATAAACACGCCAAGTTGAAAGTGTAGTTGCAGGATTTCCCACACTACACCCTCACTCAAATC